>JAJHZJ010000292.1:22403461-22878461 GCA_023548195.1 Bettongia penicillata ogilbyi | reverse complement strand
ACATAGAAATGCCTTAAGAGTCCTAAGAGGGAAAATGGCAATTTTCCAACATGGCAGTTGAAATCTTAATACAAGTGATTTGAGGTCTTAGATCATCCATTCCTCTCCATTAATATGGATAATTAAAAGATAACTAATATTCTCCTGGTGATGCTATGTATAACTCTTGTTAGGAGAGAAATATCTCCTCTTTGAGTTCATGGTAGGTTACCACTGCCAAACAAATCTACCACAATGCAGAAATTATAGAGGTTTAAAAACCTAGGTTTTATTATGTTTAAGTTCAAGAAGTAGAGCAATAACTCTCAACCAATATTGGAGTTTTTGACAAACTTTTATAGAGAAACTTATGTGAAAGATACAGAAAAATAATTTTTAGCATATAACAATCTTTTATGGTTTCAGGTCAAAAGGGTCATGAGTTCCTCAGTTAAACAGATTCATTATCTCATGCTTACTTCAGTTAAGGTTAGTTAGAACAAATTAATAAGCAGACTAAGTTAAAGATATAAACACTGAGTTGGTAAAATCCTACACTTACAAAACTAAAGTTACAATGGGCTAATTGAGAAGGGATTTACATGTCACAAAGATAACTAAAAGCTCCAGGGAAATTTTTCAACAAATAACTCTTATGAAGAGGCTTTAATGATGCCATATTGCCTTCTTCTCATTTGGTTTCTTATCTCAGGTACATCAAAGGTCTTTTGTTACTGCTATCATTCCATGACTCAAAGTGGTGTTTTGTTTCTTTGCTTTTTTTTTTTTTAGCCAAGTGAGATTAATATGAACAGAAAATAGGCTTCTGTTCATCAAAACATTCCAAAAGTAATGATATAATAAAACTGAATAAAAAGAAAATGAAAGCTTCTCATCAAACTCTGCATGATGAAACTTCACAATCTCAGAAGAATAAAAACTGTGGGTAACCCAAAGGCCAATGAAAAGATGGATAGAGAGTATAAGTAGGTGGAAGCAAGTTATCAATAATGATTGAAAAGGTGGCATAAGAGATATCATCTAGGACATGTATGACTGGGAAAGGAGGTGGGTTGGCCATGTAGTACAAGGGAAAGATAACAACTGGACAGAATGAATGCTGCAAAACTGTATACAAGATTGTAAATGAAGAGAAGACTTAGGAAGTCTGATCAAGACAACGAGGGAAGAAGCATGGAATAAATAAAAGAACATTTGTCTTTCATCAGAAGATCAAGGTTCAAATCTTACCTCTGACATTTACTGCCTGTAACCTCAGTTCTCTGGACCTCAGTTTCATCATCTACAGAATGAGGGAGGTGACCTTCATGGCCTTTATTTTATAACCAAATGTCCTCTGAGACTTCTTCCAGCTCTACAGCCAAGACTTTATGATCAATCACAACTCAAGAAGACTGAAGAAGCATCCTTTCCATCTCTTAAAAGACATTTAATGGACCAGAAAGGCAGAAGGAGTCTACATTTTCAGACATGGCCAATGCATTGATCTGTTTTGCTTGACTGTATTTGTTATAAGGGAGGGTTTCTATTTAGGGGACAAAGAGAAACTTATGGAGAGAGTGGGTGGTGGGGGTTCAGGGAATAGTGACACTCATGGCCAAAAAAAATGAGAAAAATAATTTTCAATGAAACATTTCTTTAATGTTTATTTATTTATTTTTAGTTTTCAACATTTATTTCCACAAAATTTTGAGCTCCAAATTTTCTCCCCATCTCTTCCCTCTCTTCACCCCAAAACACCGAGCATTCTGATTACCCCTTCCACCAATCTGCCCTCTCTTCTAACATCCCTCCCTTCCCTTATCTCCATCTTCTCTCTTGTCTCATAGGGCAAGACAAATTTCTATACCCCATTACCTGTATTTCTTATTTTCTAGTTGTGTGCAAGAACAATATTCAACAGTTGTTCCTAAAACTTTGAGATCCAGCTTATCTTCCTTCTTCCCTCCCCACCCATCCCCACTGAGAAGGCAAGCAATTCAATATAGACCATATATGTGTAGTTTTGCAAATGATAGTCATGTTGGGTAAGACTAACTATATTTCCCTCCATCCTATCCTGCCCCCCATTTCTTCTATTCTCTCTTTTGATCTTGTCCCTCCCCAAGAGTGTTGACTTCTAATTGCTCCCTCATCCTATTTGCTCTCCCTTCTTCCATCCACCTCATCTTGCTTATCCCATTCTCCCTTACTTTCCCTGTAGTGTAAGATAGGTTTTCATACCAAACTGAGTGTGCGTATTATTCCTTCCTTGAGCCAAATGTAATGAGAGTAAACTTCACTTTTTCCCTCTCCCCTCCCTCTTTTTCCCTCCATTGAAAAATCTTTTTCTTGCCTCTTTTATGAGAGATAATTTGCCCTATTCCATCTCTCCCTTTTTCTTTCCAATATATTCCTCTCTCACCCCTTAATTTTATTTTTTTTAGATATTTTCCCTTCCTATTCAACTCACCCTGTGCTGTGTGTGTGTGTGTGTGTATAATCCTTCCAATTACCTAAATATTGAGAAAAGTTTCAAGAGTTACAAATATTATCTTTCCATGTAGGAATGTAAACAGTTCAACTTTAGTAAATCCCTTATGATTTCTCTTTGCTGTTTACCTTTTCATGCTTCTCTTGATTTTTGTGTCTGAAAGTCAAATTTTCTTTTCAGCTCTGGTCTTTTCATCAAGAATGCTTGAAATTCCTCTGTTTCATTGAATGACCATTTTTCCCCCTGAAGTATTGTACTCACTTTTACTGGGTAGGTGATTCTTGGTCTTAATCCTAGTTCCTTTGACTTCTGGAATATCATATTCTAAGCCCTTCTATCCCTTAATGTAGAAGATGCTAGCTCTTGTGTTATTCCAATTGTATTTCCACAATACTCAAGTTGTTTCTTTCTAGCTGCTTGCAATATTTTCTCTTTGACCAGGGAACTCTGGAATTTGGCTACAATATTCCTAGGAGTTTCTCTTTTTGGATCTCTTTCAGGAGGTGATCAGTGGATCCTTTCAATATTTATTTTGCCCTGTGGTTCTAGAATATCAGGGTAGTTTTCCTTGATAATTTCATAAAAGATGATGTCTAAGCTCTTTTTTTGATCATGGCTTTCAGGTAGTCCCATAATTTTTAAATTGTCTCTCTTGGATCTATTTTCCAGGTCAGTTGTTTAGCTATTTCACATTATCTTCTATTTTTACATTCTTTTCATTTCATTTTGTAACTTCTTAGTTTCTCATAATGTCATTAGCTCCCATCTGTTTCATTCTAATTTTTAAAGAACTATTTTTTTCAGTGAACTTTACAGCTTCCTTTTCCATTTGGTTAATTCTGCTTTTTAAAGCATTCCTCTCCTCATTGGCTTTTTGGACCTCTTTTGCCAATTGAGTTAGTCTATTTTTAATGGTGTTATTTTCTTCATCATTTTTTTTTTTTTTGGATCTCCTTTAGGAAGCTGTTGACTTGCTTTTCATGATTTTCTTGCATCTCTCTCATTTCTCTTCCCAATATTTCTTCCACCTCTCTTATTTGATTTTCAAAATTCTTTTTGAGCTCTTCCATGACCTGAGACCATTGCATTACTTTGGAGATTTTGGAAGCCTTGACTTCCTCTGAAGGTATGCATTGTTCTTCCTCATCTGAAAGGATGGAAGAAAATACCTGTTCACCAAGAAAGTAACCTTCTTTAGTCTTATTTTTTTTCCTTTTTTGGAGCATTTTATCAGCCAGTTATTTGAATTTTGAGTCCTTTGCCAAAATGAGGGTATACTCTGGGGACCTGTAAGTTCTCAGTTCCTCCAAGATGGCACAATCAAGGGAGAGGAGTTTACTCCCCTCCAAGCCTGCAAACTGGTCTGGGAGCAACCAAAAACCTTTCTGCCCAGAATCTGTGAGTAGCAGAATTCCCTCTCCACAGCTGCCTCCAGCTCCACTTAGCCAGTACTCCTCCTCTTCCTCCTCACCCCAGGGCCTGGCTCAGGTCTGTGATTCAGATCAGCTGCTCAATTCCCCCAGGGGCTTTAGGTGGAGGGCAGGGCCACTACTCAAGGCTGAGGTTCAGATCAGCTGCTTAATTCCCCCAGGGGCTTTAGGCTGAGTGCTCCACAAATGGATGCTGCTGCTGCTGCTGCCTCCACCACCACTGTCTGGGGCCAGGGCTAGGGGAGGACACTTCTCCCGTCTTGCCCAGTTGAAAAAGCCCCCAACAGACCTTTAAGTTGTCTTTGGAGTTTGTGGTTTGAGGGATCTGAGAACTTTGCTGCTGTGGGACATTCCACCCCTGAGGCCTGTTCTGGTCCTGTTCCTCCCCTATGTTCCTGGGACCAGAGCTACACAGGTATAGTTTTCTTCCAGTACTTGTTCCTTGCTCAGTATACATCTGGGGCCTGTGATTGTTTATTTCCACTTTGCATCTATAACCCTGAACTGTGTAGTGGGTGACAGAGATGTGACATGGCACCTATTTCATCCCACAGTAGTTTACGAATTCCCCAGGATCTATTTCTGCCCCCCATGCTTATGCCTTGGTGCTCTGTGTCATCTCTCTTTCGGTTTCTGGGTGCTATGATGCTCCCTACCACACCTGGTGTACTCCTAAGTAGAACACACAAAGGTCTTTGGACTCTTTGACGCACTTGAGACACCAGGACCAATATCTGAGAGAATTGTTTCATTGGATAAGCTACTTGTACTTGATTCTATAAGCCAGGATGCTGTTGAAAGGCTTGGTTTTGTTCCATGAAACTAACCACAGAAAAGGTTAAGTTTAGAATCAAAGTACCAGAATTTCAGAGATGTACCTTGAGTATCCCTATATTCCACTTAGTAAACTGTGTGTGTGAATGCATGCATTTTCTTTCATTCATCTACTCATTTACTCATTCATTTATGCACCCACTCCACCAATCACTTATTAAATATCTGCCGCTGGCCGCGCCTTGTGCTAGCCCATTTGTTGATTCAGAGATGTAGTTCCTCTTCTCTAAGAACTCATAGTCAAATGCTCTGTTGAAACATGTCTAAATGAGATTTTAGTGCTGCACAGCCAAGGCTGAGCTGTGTTCTGCTTCACCTCCAGTGCAATAGACCTTTCCTATCAGCCTTCCAGGTGACCTTGGGCTGGAAATCTTTTTTACTCTGTTGTTCTGTGGCTTCTGCTGCTTTAGAATTTGTTGAGTCATTTTTACAGGTATTTTATGGATTGTGGTAGAAGAGTTAGAGTATGTGCATTATTCTACTCCATCATCTTGGCTCTACTCCCCAATGAAACATTTAAAAAAAACACATTATGGAAAAGCAGAAAGAAGTTTAAGATAGCACACAGACAAGCAGAGTAACACTTGTCCCATGATGTTAAATTTAATATATACTTTAAAAACTGTGTTGCCCATAATAGAGATTCCCAATTTCAAATGCAATCTCCTTTTTTTATTCTTTCAATATGGAAATGTTTGTGTTTGCTGATGTTGTCAAGATAAAAAGTTTTTAAAATAAGTTTTAAAAAAATAAATAAAAGAACGAAAGGAAGGGTCTTTAGCATTTTGGGTAGAAGAATTTAAGATATGTGAAAAAATACCACAGAAAAGGAGAAATTACCAAGGAATTCCAACCTATGCCAATAGAGGAAGCACTCACATAGATGAGATCACAGATCCATCTATGAAACATCATGAAGAATACAAAGATTAATGGACTTTTCCCCATTTAACCATTCTTTTCACTTCTCAACTTATTAAAAATATCTCAAGCCTGGGACAAATTTTATATACTTCATAGGCCCAGAAGTTGAACCAGGTGTTCAAGGTACAAAAAAATTGGTCCTAAACAAGATGAAACATATGAGCTCTTAGAAATCTCATGTGACGATAGTTGCATGAATCATTGGTTTTTGTAGCAGGTAGGAGTCACTTTGACTCTCATTATCCTCAAGAGTGTTCCCAGGCCAAAAACATTAAGGTATTTTTAAAAGAGTTTAAATAAATGCATGGCAGACAAGCCTGACATTGTGGAAAGGGTACTAGATTTGGAGTCAGGGCCCTGAGTTTATGTATGATCACTGCCACCTACAACCTGTGGCAAATCAATTAATTGCTTGAGGCTTCAGTATGTCATCTATCTGGACTGCCAAGGTCCCGTTTGACTTTAAATCTCTGATACCATAACTCCTAAGACTTGTGTAAAGATCCTAATGCATAGGGCTGACCTTCATCCTCAAAACCCTTTAATTTCTCCCCACTGAGTCAAGTCCATATTTCTTAGCCTCCTATTCACAGTTCTCCACAGTTTGGTTCTAGCCTGTATTTCCAGCCTTAGTCTCACTACTAGATGCATAGACTCTACACTTCAAGCAAAATGTGGTACCAGCCTTCCCCTGATGGTGCACACCTCATGGTTTCTTGCCTCCTTACCATCATTAAGACTGCTCCCTAGGCCTAGAGTGTCCTGACTCCCATCTTTTCTGACTCTTAACATCCTATTTATCCTTCAGGGCTCAGTTCACTTGCTAGTAGCCCCAGGAAGTCCCCAAGTTGAAAGTGGTTTCTCCCTCATCTGACCTCATAGCCCTTAATAGTCATCATACAAACCTATCAAAATCTCATTTAGACATGTTTCAACAGAGCATTTGACTATGAATTCTTAGAGAAGAGGAACTACATCTCTGAATCAACAAATGGGCTAGCACAAGGCGCTGCCAGCAACAGATATTTAATAAGTGATTGGTGGAGTGGGTGCACAAATGAATGAGTAAATGAGTAGATGAATGAAAGAAAATGCATGCATTCACACACACAGTTTACTAAGTGGAATATAGGGATACTCAAGGTACATCTCTGAAATTCTGGTACTTTGATTCTAAACTTAACCTTTTCTGTGGTTAGTTTCATGGAACAAAACCAAGCCTTTCAACAGCATCCTGGCTTATAGAATCAAGTACAAGTAGCTTATCCAATGAAACAATTCTCTCAGATATTGGTCTGGTGTCTCAAGTGCGTCAAAGAGTCCAAAGACCTTTGTGTGTTCTACTTAGGAGTACACCAGGTGTGGTAGGGAGCATCATAGCACCCAGAAACCGAAAGAGAGATGACACAGAGCACCAAGGCATAAGCATGGGGGCAGAAATAGATCCTGGGGAATTCGTAAACTACTGTGGGATGAAATAGGTGCCATGTCACATCTCTGTCACCCACTACACAGTTCAGGGTTATAGATGCAAAGTGGAAATAAACAGTCACAGGCCCCAGATGTATACTGAGCAAGGAACAAGTACTGGAAGAAAACTATACCTGTGTAGCTCTGGTCCCAGGAACATAGCAGGGACTTAGCACTATCCTCCAGCCCAGAGTGGAGTCTTGTGGAGACTAATCAGAAAATGAGTCTCAGACCAAAGGCGAGACTGATATTTAGTCACTCTGAACCTGCAGAGCCTCCAGTGAGCTAATAGTTCAAGTCAGGGACTCAGAGAGTTCAGACCAGAGGGGCAGTGAGCAGACTTTGCCCTGGATTATACCACTTTGGAAGCACTGAAAGATTGCAGGCCCCCAGTCTGAGCTATGAAAACCAAAGAAGGACATAATAGGACAGAAGCTCAGGTCAGATATTCCCTCCCCTCAGAAGTCTACAGAGACCAGCATTAGTATAAAGTCCAAAGTCAAGACGTAGACTGGAAGAATGAGTAAATAATCAAACAAAAAAGAATTCTACCATAAAGAGTTATTATGATAACAGAGGCAACAAAAATTCAGAAGAAGAGAATGATTCCAAAACATGTACAAGTAAACCCTCAAAGAAAAATGCATCTTCGACAGGTGTCCAACAATAATTCCTAGAAGTTAAAGAAATGGTTTTAAAAAAAAGAACTGAAATGTTTTTAAAAAACCAATTGATAGTGGTAGAGGAAAAGATAGAAAAAGAAAGAACTAAGAAAAATAGATATAAAAATAACAGCTTGGAAAAAAAGTAAAAAAAACTTACTAACAAAATCTTGAAAATTGGAATTGGCAAAATGGAAACCAATGACTCCATGGAACATCAAAAAATATAAAACAAAGTCAAAATATTGAAGGAAAAAAGATGTGAAGTATTTTAAAGGAAAAAACAAGTGACTTGGACAATAGCTTAAGAAGAGATAACTTAAGAATCATTAAACTATCTGAAAGACAACTTTAAACTATCTGAACATCAACAAAAAGAGAGCCTAGATATCTTATTTCAAGAAATCATAAAAGAGGAGGCAGAGCCAAGATGGTAGAGTAGAAAGATGCATATACTCTAGTGCTTCCCCCACAACCCACAAAACACCTGTAAAAAATGACTCTCAACAAATTCTAGAGCAGTAGAAGCCACAGAACAACAGAGTGAAAGAAGTTTCCAGTCAAAGGTAACCTGGCACACTGACAGGAAAGGTCTATCTCACAGGACGCTGAGCAGAGCAGATCCAAGCCTTGGCTACTTGGCACTGGGAGGACCTGAACAGACCTCCAGGGTAGAATTCCCAGCAGGGAGGGTCCCAGATCCCTCAACCCACAAGTGACAAAGCTCCAAAGGTCAGTGTGGGAGGGCTTTCCCAGTTTTCTCTGAGAGGCAAGCAAGGTCACCCCAGCACTGGTCCCAGGCAGTGGCAGAGGTAGTGGCAGCAGCACCAGCAGCACAAGCAGGTGGCTATGGTGGCAGCAGAAGCAGCCTGGGCTTCTGGGATGTCCAGGCATCTCAGATTAAAGCCCTGGGGGAATTGAGCAGCTGATCTGAATCTCAGCCTTGAGCACAGTACCGGGGGAGGAGGAACACTAGGACCCTCTTCTTGACAAAGGATTCAGAAGTCAAGTAACTGACTGGGAAAATGCCCCAAAAATGGAAAAAAATAAGACCATAGAAGGTTACCTTCTTGGTGAACAGGTATCTCCAACCATCCTTTCCGATAAGGAAGAACAAGGGATACTGTCAGAGGAAGTCAAGGCTTCTGCCTCCAGTACCTCCAAAATGAATATGAAATGGGCTCAGAACATAGGAGAGCTTGAAAAGTGAGTCAGCAGCTTGCTAAAGGAGAACCACAAAAATGCTGAGGAAAATAACACCTTTAAAAATAGGCTAACTCAGTTGGAAAAAGAGGTCCAAAAAGTCAATGAGGAGAAGGAGGCTTTAAAAAGCAGAATTAACCAAATGGAAAAGAAGGTTCAAAAGCTCAGTGAACAAAATAGTTCTTTAAAAGAGAGAGTGGAGTTCAGGGAAGCTAATGGCTATGAGATAAACCAAGAAGTCACAAAACAAAACCCAAAGATTGAAAAAATAGAAGATAATGTGAAACATCTCATTGGAAAAACAACTGACCTGGAAAACAGATCCAGGAGAGACAATTTAAAATTATGGGACTACCTGAAAGTCATGATCAAAAAAAGAGCCTAGACATCATCTTTCATGAAATTATCAAGGAAAACTGCCCTGATATTCTAGAACCACAGGGCAAAATAAATATTGAAAGGATCCACTGATCACCTCCTGAAAGAGATCCAAAAAGAGAAACTCCTAGGAATATTGTAGCCAAATTCCAGAGTTTCCTGGTCAAGGAGAAAATATTGCAAGCTAGAAAGACACAATTTGAGTATTGTGGAAATACAATTGGGATAACACAAGATCTAACATCTTCTACATTAAGGGATCAAAAGGCTTGGAATGTGATATTCCAGAAGTCAAAGCAACTGGGATTAAAACCAAGAATCACCAACCCAGCAACACTGAGTATAATACTTTAAGGGAATAAATGGTTATCCAGTGATATAGAGGACTTTCAATCATTCTTGATGAAAAGACCAGAACTGTATAGAAAATCTGACTTTCAAACACAAGAATCAAGAGAAGTAAAAGGTATTTGCACAAACAAAACCAATGCAGTAAAAATTAGAAAACAAGTAGGAAATTGGGGAAAAGATAATTGCAGCAAATTTCTATAGAAAGGTGCCATTTCTAAGATATGCAGAGTACTCAATCAAATTTATAAGAATAAGAGTCATTCCCCAAATGATAACTGCCCAAAGGATATGCAAGGTAGTTTTCAGAGAAGAAAATCCAAGTTATCAATAGGCACAGGAAAAAGTGTTCCAAATTGCTAATAATTAGAGAAATATGAATTAAAATAACCCTGAGATACAAACCACCTTATGCTCATTAGATTGGCAAGGTTGAAATAAGGGGAAAATGACAAATATTGGAGAGGGTGTGGGTAAACATGTATTTTAATGCACTATTTGTGGAACTATGAACTTGGTTCAACCATTTTGAAAAACAATTTAGAAGTATTCCCCAAATGGCATTTTAATTTGCATATGACCTTTGGTATTGTAAATAGGTGTATTCCCAAAGAGATTAAAAAGAAGAAGAAAATGATCCATATATACAACATTGTTTATAGTAGCTCTTTTTTGTTATGGCAAAGAATTGGAAACTGGGGGTGTGTCCATCAATTGTAGAATGACTGAACAAGTTATGGTATATTATGTTATAATAAATAAAGAAGGGGATAATTTCAGAAAAATCTGGGAAGACTTATGTGAACAAGAGCAAGGTGAAATGACCAGAAACAGAAAAATAATGTATACAATTGCAAGAATATTGTAAAAAGAAACAACTTTAACAGACTTAGGAACTCTGACTAACAGTATGACCAGTCACAAATCCAAAGGCCTCATGATGAAGCTTGCTTTTTTACTTTCAGATGGAAAGGGAGATAGAGTGAAATGTAACTTTTCTCTTTCCTTCTTTCCTTCCTTCCTTCCTTCCTTCCTTCCTTCCTTCCTTCCTTCCTTCCTTCCTTCCTTCCTTCCTTCCTTCTTCCTTTCTTGCTTTTTATCTTTCCTGGACATGGATATATGAAAATGTGTTTTGTTTGACTATACATATTTATAATGAGTATTGTTTTTCCTGCTTTCTTAATGTGTGGTGGAGGGAGAGGTAGGAGTGAGAGAATTTGAATTGAAAATAAAACTGGATTTTAAAATGTTTAAGGTGTGTTTTGGAACAAATTTACTCTGTCCATAATTCGTTCAAACATCAAGATTTGTAATTTTTGTGCTTTTTCCAGTCTTAAGAAAAAAATGTTTTTAACAGAAAAAAATTAAAGTGAGAGGCATAGCAGACTTATAATTAAGTGGATCATGTTGATGGACTCATTAGACTGTGAAGTCCTTCAGAACAGTATCTGTCTTTTGCCAGTCTTTGGCTCCCCAAAGCTTAGCTCTGTACTTAACAAATTACAGGCACTTAACAAATGTTTGTTGACTGGCTGAATGACCAAAAAGCACCAACATCCCTCGGGCAGCAACTTCCTACCTTGCAAGTATAGTGCCAGGGTGACCCTAAACAAGCCAATTGCTCTCTCTAGGACTCTTTTTCCTCATCTATAAAAGAATGGTTAGACTTGGTGATCATCAAAGTCCTTGCTGGCTCTGAATCCTACAACCCTATGAGGAGCTGCCTCAGGTCTGCTATTCTCCCAAATTGAAGTAGATAATCTCCACATTCCCTCTCCATTCTAATCCTATGATCCTGTATGATACCAGATCTCTGACATTACAATTTTGGCAGGTTCCAAGATATTACTATATCAACTTCCACTGACTTCCTGTCTCTTAAAAGTCGCAGTGCTATAGATCAGTGTGATTAGAACAGACTGAAGGGTATCCCCTAGGTTCTGTGTAGTAAGTAAATTATATCTCTGCCCTCCTAAGCAGTATTCTCTGACCTTCTGCAGCTCAGGAAAACAGCCAAGACAGGATCAAATACACACAGATGTTACAACCTGGCCAGATTGTCAGACAAAGTGGTACAACACCCTGATGCTCAAATACATGCATTCATCATCAAACTTTTATTGAACATATAAATGAAAAGTATTATGCTCGTCATTACACAAGGAACCCCTTGATCACTATCTTGGATCACACAGAGCCTGTGGTCTGGTTGAGGTCATCTACAATAATGAAAAATTCACTGATCTTCAAATCAGGGAAGCTGGGCTCCTGTCCTGGCCCAAACACTAATAAGGGGTATAACTGCAGACAAGTCAGTTTTCTTATCTGTAAAATGGGGATGACAATCTTGTCTCTGCCAAATTCAACTGCTATGAGTACAACCCACTTGAGTCAGAGGTAGGTGATCTGAGGAAAGCTTTGTAAACCATGAAGCACAATCTATAGAAATGTGAGTTGCTGAAATATAACAATATTATTGCTATGATGAATTCATGAGCCCTACAATTTATAGTCTTGGAGAGTTGCCGGTTTGTATCATAGCTCCAGACTAAAGAGACAGGCACTCATAGAGGTGACCAGCTGTCGTAAGCAGTCAATAAGTGCTAATGATTAATATAGAAATCCTAGTTGTTGTTCAGGCTTTTCCATCATATCCAACCCTTTCTGACCCACTTAGGTTTTTATGGCAAAAATATTGGAGTGGTTTGTCATTTCCTTCTCCAGCTCATTTTACAGATTAGGAAACTAAGGCAAATGGGGTTAAGTGACTTGCCCAAGGTCACACACCTAGTAAGTTGTCTGAAACCAGATTTGAACTCAGGAAGATGAATCTTCCTACCTTCACATCCAACACTATCCACTGCACCATCTAGCTTCTCGATAGATGTCATAGACATCTCCTCACTTACCCCTCAGCTATACAGTTATTCCTTCCAGATCGCAGGGGATTAAGGGCATGGCACCCCATGATCTGAAAAATCCATGTAAAAATTTTTGACCATCACTTATACTAGAGAATTCTGATTTTTTTTCTTGTATGGTATGTTTACAGCTACCTTATTGTAAAATTTGGGTTAAGTACTTGGGCATAGGCTCTGTGTCATCTGCTGACCTTCATGTGTCATCTGTGTCTTCCACAGAACTCTCCCAAAATTCCCATTTAAGTTCTTACGTCAACTCACAATATATTGAAACCATGGTGGGGAAAGTCACAATGTGGAAGAGATAATTTTATTCATTCTGGATTTCTTTGACTTCTCCACTGTGCCCCCAGTAGACTCATTGGGAAATTTCATCTTCTTGTAAGATCCAATCAGCCTTGGTCCTCACACTTGTTAAGTTCTTCTGCCCCCATGATTGAAGGGTGGAACCCTCATCTTCTCAACCTCCACTGAAGGAAGGGAGACAGCAGAGACATCTCAAACATCTCCTCCTGCCTCACTTGGCTCTACTTCTCTTGGACTTCTTCGTCATCTCTGACCATACTTGTTTTGGATTCCTTTGATTCTTCCATTTCCTGGGCTCAGGTATCTCTCTCTGCCTTTCTGTCTTTCTTTTTCTTATCTGCAGCTTCAGCACTTAGAACAATGCCTGGAACATAGTAGGTGCTTACTGCATGTTTATTGAGTAACTGACTGACATTAATTCAGTCATCAGAGGCAGGCCTGGGGGAGGCAAGGTATGTGGCTATTGAGTGCACAATACGGAGGTTGAGGAGAAATGGGTAGTGAAATAAGTTTTTTAATATGAACTTTTACAAATGTATATATATATACATATATGTATCTATGTAAGATATTATATATATAATACAACATAACAATATATACTTGCTAGTCTCTGCTTTTATTTTTTCTATTATGTACAACTTGCTATTTCTTTTTAATATATAATAAAGTTATCATGCAACATATTCATTTTAATGCCAGGAAATTCCACTCCCTATGGCCATTGAGCATGTATTTTGTGATGTCAAGTCATATTGGTTACAGTGTTACAAATCTCCTGATGGATACAGTAATATGCAGGGACACATTTATCAAATGGAGCATTTCTCTCCCCCTCAACATTGTCAAACCTGGCTAATCCAATCCCACAAGCATCCATTAAATGCCTGCTGTGGGCATTGGGGATACAAAGACAGAATGAAAAATATTACCTGTCTCCAAGGACTTTTCTTATAATGGGCAAAAGGGCACAATAAATGACTTATCCTGGGTCTGAAGGCAACCAAATGAATGAGGTTGAAAGGCTTGAGGTAGTTCTTGGAGGAGAAAAAAGAGAGGAAAGGGGGAGGGAGGAAAAGCAGCGAGTGCAGCAGTCTGGCTACAGGCTGTACATGTCATAGAAAGAGCTGAGGCTGGAAAGGGCACAGATTGTCCATTGTCTAGAAAGAAATTCAGCTATTACTGTTGGCTGCTTTTCTAACCTGCTTGGCCCAAGTACTACTTTCTTAAGCCTTTTGTTTGCCACAGATTGTTTGCCTTTGCCTTCCATTAAATGGAAATACCTTTATTGACATCTTCCTTCTAATATCTCATTTCAGCATAAGTTCTGAAAGGATTTATCAAGTTGGGAAGTATTCAAATATGGACCCAGTGATAGACTCTGCCACCTTGGTTAAGGCCGGAGGGAATGATTTGATGTATATATGCTCATGTATGTAGACACACATAAACACATACATATGTGCACATATATGATATGTGTTATACATGAAGACATAAATATATGGTCATGAGGTATATCTGGATTGTTTATATAATATGCATTATATATGTATTAATGTGTGCATGTTTATGCATACACACATATATGTATTATGCATATATACAAATATATGTAATATCTAACACATATAGTTATAAGGCATATTTGCATTGTGTATATATGTATAATATGCATGGTATATATTCATAGTATATATACACACATGTATATAACATACATGTATGCGTAACATGTACAGTTATGTATGCATATATAAATGCACATATTATATATACACATGTATGTATGTATCTATAGTGCATGGCAACTCAAAGTCATCTC
The DNA here is from genome assembly GCA_023548195.1 of Bettongia penicillata ogilbyi. Taxonomy (NCBI): domain Eukaryota; kingdom Metazoa; phylum Chordata; class Mammalia; order Diprotodontia; family Potoroidae; genus Bettongia; species Bettongia penicillata. Next base: position 22,863,687 of record JAJHZJ010000292.1, on the reverse strand, counting down.
TTATAGTAGAGGATGGACACAATCCACACCAGTGAAGGGAGAACTCATTAATAAAATCATAAAGCTTTTAAGTACTGAAATGCTGATCTTAAATTATAGGATGTGCGTTTGATATTTATAGGGTATTATATTATATTTGATAATTATAGAGTATTGGGTTTGATCTTAAATTGTAATGGATTGGGAGGCAGCATGGCATGGGGGAAAGAGAAATAAGTCTGGAGTCAAATTCCACATCTTCCACTTACTACTTGTATGACCTAGGCAAATCATATCACTTCTCTGGGCCTCAGTTTCCTCATCTGAAAAATGAAAGGGTTGGATTTGATGGCACCTGAGGTCCCTCCAAATCTGTGATCCTATGAAAATGGCTTTCCAGGAAAGTACTAGGTTCCCTATCTCTGGAGATCTTCAAACTCAACCTGGAAGACCAGTCAGTGAGGATGTTATAAAGGCATTTCTTGGTCATGTGTGGGTTTGAAAATACCTTTAAAGGCCTTTTCAGCTCCAACAGCCTATGATTTCATTCTCTCTAAGGATGAGAACCATGAGTTCCCTTACCACCCTATAGATGACCGTGTTTGCAGATCCAACCATGGTTAACCTCTTTTCTAGATGGCCACTTCTTCATCCCCACATAGATTGGTATCCTTTGCGTTAAAATGAGACTCAGTTCCTTGAACTTGATCAGAAGAAATTGAGTTGGTGTTTGAAAACAGACTAAGACTTTATTAAATGCTGGAGGGAGGGAAGTGTCTGGCAAAGACTGGACCAAGTTTACTAGAAAGCTACTGGACATGGGAGAGTCCAAAGCAACATAAATTTGTGGAAAATTCTATAGTTTTCCACTTGCTCCATTGAAGTCTTAACAAAGAACACCAGCTAGAAGTAGCAATAATGGCAGTGATAATAACCTAATACCAATAATAGTCATTACTATTAATTTCAAGATATGATCAGGTGGCCAGAATTATACACCAGAAACTCATTAGCTTTCATAAACTAACAGATGGCAAATCCCCATGTTACAAATACAGACCCCAGAATATTCTTAAGAATTCAAGCAACAAATTATACTGGAATAAGAGAAAGATCAAGGACAAAACTTGTTGCCCCCCACTTACATGGGCATAACATTGATCTAACATTAACAAGTTTTAATAGATGTTGCTATACTAAACACTCACACTCTCTAAACTACATGAAATGGAAAGTTTACAAAATATAGAGACCTATCAGAGGAAATCAAAACCTCACATAAAGTACTTCTCATGCCCATTGTTCTGTCTGTTAATGGTGTTGTCCCAAGGTACTTTCAGTGAACCTTTGGAAGATGATCTTCTATCCAGCTATTTTAATTCAATTTAAAAGCAATCATCCTATCCACCTGGACAGTAGTTCTCAGAAAATTGAATACAAAAGAATAATATGTTCTTTTATATTTTGCATTTCATAGGAAATACAAAAGTAGGATAGAACTATTTCGTTCTGCTCTCCATCAAAAAAAATGAGAAAATGAGATAATTATGATAATTAACAATACTAACTGGATTTTGTTTATTGCTTTTGAGTTTTGCTAATACTTCATTGCATTACCTCACTGCAACCTTTCAACAGCCCTAATACATATGTTTTGTGGCTATGATAACCCCCATTTTACAGATTAAAAAACTGAGGCTTAGAGAGGTTTAGTGAGTTTTACTTGCCTGTGATCATGCAGCTAGTGTTAGAAATGGGATCTGAAACCAGGTTTGTCTAATTCCAAGTCATTTCTCCCTCTGATGATCTCTCATAGTACTTCGGATCATAGATTTAAAGCTGGAAGTGATGTTGGAGGCCATCTAATTCTCTCCCCAGCTTGCAGCCCCATTATAAAGGTGAGAAAATAGGTCCAGAGAAATAGGTGCCTCTTCCAAGGTCACAAACACCTGGAGGAACCAGGATCTAATCTCTAAATCAAAATCCATCACTCTTTTTTTTCTCATGTTCTTCTTTCTTTCTGGGTCTAGATCATTGTTTTGATCAGTGATTATTAACAATTCACTTAATTTCTCTCAATCTTAGTTTCTTCATTTGTCAAATGGGAGCAATAACACGGTATATAGCTCATAGGATTGTTGTGAGGAAGGTTTTTTGCAAACTTCTAAGGACTCTAGAAGTTACTGTTAGCCATAGGATCCTAGATTTAGAGCTAGGAGGGACCTCAGTCTAATCTCCTTATTTTACAGAGGAGGAAACTGAGACATGGACAGGATAAATTACTTGCTCCACATCACACAGGCAGTTAAGTGTCTGAGATGAGAATTTAACCTAGGTCTTCGTTACTCCAAGTACAGTGAATGTCCTATCCATTTATCCAACCTCCTTCCCTCTACTTTGTTTTATGATCATTGGTGCATCTTATCTCAAGTATAAATTCCTTGAGGGCAGGGATTGTGACATAGTTATCTTCATATGCTTCTAAGTCTAGCCCAGGCCTTGCACATAGTAGAGGCATAATTTTTTTTAAAGGAAATATATTTAATTTAAAAATCAACATTGTCTCACTGGGGTAATAATGTCACCCTTCTAACAATTTAAGCGACTCTTCTCTGCTCCCCTGATCAAGACCTCATATCACTGAGTATGAATGAAGGACAGAAAATTCTCTTTCAGTAGGATAGCAACTATGTAGCATTTAGAAAAAACACCAAAAAAAGATGCCTGTTTGTAGTTCTGGTCTACCATTAGTTACATGATCTTGGGCAAAACTCTTCTCTCCTCTGGGCCCTCTGCAAAGTGAGAGGTACATCTGATGGGAGATTGAGTGCTTGGACCCCAATTCTAAAATCACATTTCTCTCTAAAAAATCACATTTCTTCCTAGCCTAACGCTATCCCAGGCAGTTTCTCCCCAGCCCAAAGACATAGCCTGCCCAGCAACAGCCATTATTTCCCTTCCTGATATAGCAGCCAGCTGAACCTATAGAACTTATTAGTCTGAACCAGCTGTATACTGGCTGAGCTGGCTGTATACTGGGTCATAATGGCATTTACTACTCATTGATCAGTCATATGTTTCCTAGACTTAGACACACATATGCTCCCTTACATTTATCTTGTCCAATAATAACTTGATGAGGGTGGCCTGGTATTCCTTAGTCAGTCCTGCTAATTGACTTAGTGATATTTCCGGCCTAAAACCACACCTCCATGTAGCCCCCACCTTGGACTATTTCCCAATGAACTCTGAGTAAAATACTTGTGCAGTAGATACCAAAAGTGCATGTTCCCTTAAGAACTAACCACTCCTTAACTACTCCCTCATCCTGCCCTGAATCCCCTAGTCATTACGCTTGGCACATGTTTTACTATAGACTATTCCATATAAACTTTACTTGTATCCCTCTAAGGTTTCAGGTTCCCTAAGAACTCTTGCCCACTGAAAAGTGTAATAAATCTTTACCTTGACCTCAAAAATGCTTGAATCTGCAAATTCATTCCAGGCGACCTGCCCCTGTACCCCTGTACTCTGGTCTTTGAGGGGGTCTCACCCCCCCCCCTCTCATCTCAACAAGATTGTCTTTCCAGTCCCATCCAAATCACATTACCAGGCAATGCCTGGACAAGTCTGCCAAAAATCTGTCATGTGACTTTGGGTATGTCCTTTCCCTTTGGGAGCTGTGGTATCATCTACATAAGGAAGAGTTTGGACTATGTGAGTCTAGACCTAATGAGATCTTAGATCAGGGCCGTATGTGGCCTTGATTTGTTCTGTGAAGTCTGGATTCAGTTAAAGGGCTGCACTGGAGGACCCAGAGGGCCTCATGTGTCCTCAAGGCTGCAGGTTCCCCACCCCCATCTTAGATCTGAAACTGGAATGGACCTTACATGTTATTGAGGTCAGCCCCTTCATTTTAAAAATGAGAAGACTGAGGTGTACAATAACTAAATACCTTGCCCAAGGTCACAAAGGGAATTGACGCAGAGCTTGGATCCAACACCAGTGTAGATGCTTATCCCACCATCCCCTGCTGCCTCTTCTTGTACGTCTGTGATTCTACCGCAGCCTGCTCTATCCAGGTAGAAGTCCGGGTTCAGTTATTTTGGCCTGAGTTTCAAACTGTGTCAGACCTGCTTCAAGCGAAATGTCAAAGGCAAAGATGCAAATGAGCAGTTTGCAGAAGGACTTGAAAATTGGGAGGGGGAAGGAGAGAAGGGAAGGAGGGAAAGGAACAGAAAGAACAGTGAGAATTCCAAATGATTTTTATTTTCAAAAGCTCCTTCAGAAGTCAGCAAATGAGAGCAGTCTCAGGTTTTTCATCTTCAAAGGAAATGATAGAGTCAAAGATCACAGCGGGTCTAATTTCAATCACTCCCAGGGCCAGGCCTGAGGTTTGCTGAGAAGCTTTTCCTTTTTCTTCTGGCTGTTGCTGATTTCAAAGTGAGAACACAGAATTCAAAATATAAAGAAAAAAGCCCAACCAAATATGCAACATTTCAGCAGCACGTGAGGACAACACTGCGACTCCCCAGGCAGGACTCCTGGGCAAGCAGGAAGTGAAGACAGACGGCTGGTGGAATCGAGATGTCTAGCCTGCTTCTTAAACTTCTTTTTTTTTTCCCCTTTGCCCCAGGACAGACATCTGTTGGAACAAGCTGCTTCCTTTCCGTGCAAATTGTGAGAAAAGAGACATTTAAACTGAATGAGTCCCTTTTCCAAGAGCAGAAATGATAAATACTGAAGTTTAAAGGAAACTTGAATCTGCCATATTGCACTATTTTGGATGGACCCACTGTATACAAGCAAGAGCCAAGCAAAACTGTGCAATTTTTCTTTTGGCTGCTCCCTATTTCCTCTCTCCATGACCTTTTCCACATCACCCCCTTCACCATCCCTAAATGGTCCCTGCTAGAATATTGACCCAAAGAGCTCATCACCGAAAGGAAACTGATAGATCCAGTCAGTCAGTAAAAAAGCATTTCTTAAGTGCGTCCTAGGTAACACATACTTTGCTGAATGCTGGGGATACAGAGAAAGGGAAGAAAACAATCTCCGCTCTCAAGGAGTTCATAGTTTAACGAGGAAGACAGCAAGAAACAGCTATATACAAACAAGCTGTTGTCATTCAGTCGTTTCAGTGTTGTCTGACTCATCATGACCCCATTTGGGGTTTTCTTGGCAGAGATACTGGAGTGTTTTGCCATTTCCTTCTCCATTTGCTCATTTTACAGACAAGGAAACTGAGGCAAAGAGGGTTAAGTGACTTGCCCAGGGTCACTTAACAGCTAGTAAGCATCTGAGGCCAGATTTGAACCCAGTAAGATGAGTCTTCCTGACTTCAGGCCCAGCACGCCATCCCCTGCACCACCTAGCTGCCTCAAAGAAGCTATATAGGGGATCAATTGGAAATGATCCCAGAGGGAAGGCACTAGCATTGAGATGAATTGGGAAAGGCTTGCTGTAGAAAGCAAGATGTTAGCAGAGACTTGAAAGAAGTCAGGGAAGCCAGAAGGCAGAGATGGGGAGGGAGAGCATTCCAGGCCTGAGGCAGAGCCAGAGCAAATGCCCAGAGTCAGGAGAGAGTGCCATGTGACAGGAACCACAAGGAGGTTTGGGTTCCTGGATTGCTGCATATGTGGAAAAGAGTGAGGTGTAAAGAATGGAGATCACAGAGTAGAAATAGAATCACAAAATTTCAGAGCTGGAAGGAACCTTAGGAGCCAGTTAGACCAACCCATCTGGTCTGATCTAGAATTGTCTCTACAATGTACCCAAGCAGGAGTGTACCCAACATCTGAGTGCTCGTTGTCCATCTATGCTGGAAGACCTGTGGTGAGTGGGAACCCACTGCTTCCCACTTAGAATTAGAAAGTGTTTCCTGACATCAGACCTAAATGGCCTCTTTCCCACTTCTACCCACTGGTCCTAATTCTGCACTCTGGGGCCAAGAAGAGTGATCTAAATCCTTTTCCACATGACATACTTTAGTCAGAATGGTCACTCTATGTTTTCTCTCCTCTGATCTATATATTTCTACTTCCTTGAGTCAGCTAGGCGATACCCCTAGTAGACAGAGCACTGGGCCTGGAGCCAATAACAACTGAACTCAAATCTGGTCTCAGACACTGAAGAGTTGTGTGACCCTGGGCAAGTCATTTTGCCACATTCTCTTACTAAGCACTATTATGTGTGGATCCTACTGTCTACCAGCAAATGTCAAACAAAATTGTGCAATTTTTCTTCTGGCTGCTCCTTTCTTCCTCTCTCCATACTCTCTCAGACATTTCCCCCTTTACCAAACCTGATTGGTCCCTGCTAGAACATTGGAACAGCTGCCATCTGCCTCTGCTTCCTCAACTGTAAAACGGGGATAATAGTAGTACCTACTTTTCATAAGGTTGTTGAGAGGATCAGATGAGATAATGTTTGCAAAGCACTCAGCACAATGCTTGGCACGTTGTTCAGTTGTGTCTGACTCTTTGTGACTCCACTGGGGTTTTCTGGGCAAAGATACTGGGGTGATTTGCCATTTCCTTCTCCAGCTCATTTTACAGATGAAGAAATGGAGGCAAACAGGATTACATGATTTGCCCAGAGTCACACAGGTAGTAGGTGTCAGAGTTGATTTGAACTTAGGTCTTCCTGACTCCAGGTCCAGTGCTTTTTCCACTGGGTCATCTAGCTGCCCTGCTCTGAACATGTATTAAACATCTACTATGTGCCAGGCACACACTGAGGATACAAAGACAGGCATAATCAGATAGGATGTGATTGGGTTGGAATATTGCTTTGGGGTAGGAAATGGTGAGCTTGTTGATTTAGAAAAACATGGCAAGACTTGGACTTGTGAAGGAAGATGCTATAGACATTCAGAGAAACAGATAATAGGAGGAAAAAAGCATAGTATGGTCTTACATACATACGTATATATGTGTATGTTTATAGGTATCTATGTATATGTGTATATAGCCATGCTTAATTGTATCCTTCTTCGGATGGGAGGAGAAAAATAAAATAAAAAGAGCACCGCACAGTACAAAAGAAAAACAACACAGAAGCAAAGTAAAGCTGAGCCATTTTCCAAACAATGTGTAGCATTTATTATACAGGTTTTCTTGAAACAGAAATTTATTGTTTTCTATTGAATCCTCTCACATTCTGTTGTATACATGGCAATATTTTTTTCTTTTGTCATTTTGTATTTAAGTTTCAAATAGATTTAAAAATATACAAAAAAGAAACAAAGAAAGAAAGGGCACAAGACAGTCTCTACTCTTGAGAAAGACTGGAACATTAAATGACCAAGAGGAGATGATGTGTCAGGTGGGAGGCAGGATGGTATCAGAGACGTAGTGCTGGATTGGGAATCAAAAAGACTGAGTGCAAATCCTGGTGGTGCCACATTAAAAAACCATGGGAGCCTGAGCAAGATACTTAACTTCGCTAGGAGTGAGCAGTAAGCTAAAGGTTTTAGACTAAGTCATGGTATGAATAAAAAACCAATTGTCTCCAAGGCCAGAGGACCTGGGCTCAAATCCCAACTCTGAAATGTATTACATATGAAGTCTTTGATGAGTCCTTTCACCTTCTAGGCCTCGGTCTCCTCATCCTTAAAATGAGGAATCAGGACAAGATGGCCCCTGACATCCCTTTATAGCTCTAAATCTATGGTCCTCTGATTTCTAAGTTACTTTACAAACCTTTGATCCTATTACTAAGGGGAGAAAAGATTATTGAAGAATGAGCACAGTCAGACAGAGAAGGGATGGCCTAGGATAAAAAAATTCCTAAGTAGTAATAAATGGCTCATTACATGGGTGTAGTATTTAACCAGTATATCACCTTGATTTTACCTATTTCAGAATAACCTTATCTGATGGAGAATACAAGTATTATTATCCCCATTTCACAGATAAGGAAATTGAGTCCAGAGATCAAGTACCACTTAATGACAAAAGTAATACTAGAATCCATGGTTTCTGTTGCAACTTCCAGGGCCCCTTTTTAACAATGTACACTCTGTATTTACTGTCAGGCTGGAAGTGTGGACAGCCCTTTTAAAGAACCCAAAGGCAGGATTTTATCAGCTGAAGGAATAGCCAATGGGTAAATTCTTCTGGGCAATTCAGTGGTATATTAGATAGACAACTTAAAGTCAGGAAGACCTAAGTTCAAATTTGGCCTCAGACATTTCTTAGCTGTGTGACCTTGGGCATGTCACTTAACCTCTATTTACCTCAGTTTCTCATCTGTAAAATGAGCTGGAGAAGAAAATACCAGAGCACTCCATATCTTCGCCAAGAAAATCCCATGGACAAGTTCATGAAGTCAAGAAGAATGAACACAACTGAACAACTCAACAGCAAGGAACACAAATTAACTCTCGTTACTATTAAACTATAATTATTAATAGCAACTAGGCTTTTAAATAGCATATCATATCTTTAAAGAAGTTCCTTTCACATTTTTTTATTTTATCTAATCTGCATAACAGAATCCTTATTTTAACTTTAGAACCTTGACCATGAATGAATGAATGGACACTTGTCCTACTTGTAAGGTAAGTAGAATAGAAATTACTATTCTCATTTTTAATTGAGGAAACAGGTCCAGAAAGTTAAGTATGTTGCTTAGAAAGAGCCCGGACAAGAACTGAAGTGTCCTGACTCCCCAATTCCAATGTCCTTTCTATCTCTAAGTTTTTGGAATCAGAATTTAGAGCATGGGTTCTTAATCTGTTGTCCACAAATTGTGAAAAGATTTTAGGAGATCTGTGAATATATATGAAGAAAAAATTACTTGTTTATTTCAATATAATTTATTTCCTTTGTAATCCTTTATATTTTACTTCTTTAAAAACATTCTGAGTAGAGAGTCACCAGCTTTATCAGACTGCCAAAGGGGTCTATGACACACACAAAAAAAGTGAAGTATCCTTAGAATTCATCAAGTCCAAAATTCCCCCACCGCACTGATTAGGAAAATGAGGTCTAAGAATAAAAAAACAAAAAAAACCAAAAAAATCAAAAAATGTTTCCCCTTTCTGTGCTTATGTGGGGTATGAAAATGGGAGAGGAATCCCACTTCCTAAGAGCCTTTGGTCAGTTGTAATGAAATGTTGTCAAAACAACCCAATATATGTGAGAAGCATGAGCCCAAGACAGCCAGCTTCCTAGGTATGCCTAGGACACTGGCGGCATGTCTGTCCTGCTGGAAGAGGATGAGTTAGATCATCCATCCGGTATGACATTTCATCTCCAATTATATTTAATTAGAACTGGAAGGCTATTCTTGTAGACTGGTTATAGATGAGTCTGCCGATAGAATCCCCAAACTTGATTAAAGCCAAAACACAAAGACAGCTTTGATAATTATCAGGAGAGGCTGGCTGCCTTGATGGATAATCTGCCATGGCTTCTTACTGTGGGCTCTATTCTGTCAGGGCTCTCATTGGTCCTTTTTGTGTTTCCTGGCAAACAAATACCTTTGAAGACTGCCCAATTGGAGAGAGGGGCTGATCTCAGCCCCTTCCTTATGCAGCCTGCCTGGCAATTACACAGCTGCAGAGATTAGAAAGGGTCTTAAAAAAATTATACATATACGTTTAATAACCCCTCTGCTTTCCTACTGACGTGCATGCCAATTGTTATTTAAAAAGCTGGGTTTCCATGGGGCTGAATCCTCTCAGTGGGGAAGGAAAGGGAACTAGCAAAGCTGTAAGTGCAGTGATTAAACTCAGGGAATTAACCAGAGAGAAGAACATGTCGAGGCTGTTCCCCATCAAAAGCCATGGCTCCTGCCTAGAATTCTTTCTCCTCTCCAAGAAATCTAATTTACCAAAAGGCAGGACAGCAGGGGAGCCATGAAGCTTGAATGTGTCTTGGTGGTACTTCATAACTGCTTTGTACATCCTGTTAATTAATGTTCTGAATTTGCATCTTCTATGGGCCCCACTTGATTACCATGGTGTTGCTGAGTAGGAGCCAAGCTTCTTAGCTCAGAGTATGAGCACAATATCTAGCATCCCCGTAACACTTTAAAGGTTTATGACCAATCAATAAGTATTTAAGCCTTAAAGAGCAATAGAAGTGTTAGCTATCATTACTGTGATTATTATCATTATTAAGCACCTACTGGGTGCTTCCATTGTGCTAGGTACTAGAGATCCAGATTCAAAGGTGAAATTCTCCTTGCCCTAAGGAGGGGGCTATGGCATTCACTGAACTGCCAAAGGGACTGTGACAAACACATTAAAAGCTAAGTGCCCTTAGAATTCATCTTCTATTCTCTCAGGGAAGACAATACATATGTATGCAAGTTTCTAGAAATTCTACTCCAGAGAGACAGACAGACAGACGTTATTACTATGGAAATGACTAGGACTGAGAACTATCTTGTATTTTATCTGTTTCATCATTTGCCATAACCAAAAACTGAATTATCTAGTAGCCAACTACCTGGCATTCTTGGGGTATACATCCTACTTAGATCAGACTGCTCCTTGGACACATACACAGTCTGTTCCCATGAGGTCTTCAAAGACCTTCTAACTTGATAGAATCTATCAGACCCTGCTGCCTAATGACAATGACCTTAAGAACCCAGGTAGTAATCTCTTCATGACATTATGAGACATTAGAGTGTTATGTGTAAGGGTATGCCCTCTTTAGACAGCAACTAGGTGGTGCAATGGATAGAGCACTGGGTTTTGAGTAGAGAAGATATGAGTTCAAATCTGACCTCAGATTCTTACTAATTATGTGACTCTAACCAGGTCATTTAATTTCTGTCTGTCTGTTTCCTCAATTGTAAAGTGGAGATAATAATAGCACTTACCACCTAGGATTGTTATGACGATCAAATGACATACTTGTAAAGATTTTAGTATAATTCCTGGCATATAGAAGATGTTTAATAAATGCTTACTTCCTTCCCCTTCGTTTCCTAGACTCATCAAATTAGAAGCTATAAGACCCACAGGCCTCAAGGCCATTGATGAGTTAGAAGGATGTATACCCCAAGAATGTGAAGACTTCTCCTAGTGGAATGGACACATGAGAACAATTTGTTCCAATGGCCATGGAGGTGGGTGAAAAATGCTGTGGAGCACTTAGAGCTTAGTTAGACATGGAAGATGCCAAGGTCATCCACTGCATCCCAGGCCATTTCCAGTTATCTTGACTCGTCCTACCACTGGATTTGATGACTCTAGAAGAGAGAGTGAGGCTGAGGACTTTGTGCAACTTTGCTCCACTTAAATCCAATTCAAGTGCAAGTGAAGACATCACCCATCACATCATGATGTCATTGGTTGAACGACAAGGAGCAAAAGACAGACATTGAAATGTAAAGATGAGACCCATTCAGTAAATAAAGCACTCCACATTTTAGATCTGGGGCTTGAAAAGCATAGCTATGTATGAAAAGGACAGCTCGGACAAATGATTTGTCTTTAGAGAAGAGATTCCATTTACACTCCAGTCCCTAAGCAATTCCTTTGCGCAAAACCTCAGAAGAAGCTTAGAAGGGATAATTGACTGAATTGGATCTTATCATTGCAAGCAAAGATTAAGTCTCTTAGTGAGGAACTAACTCTGAACCAAAAAACGATTGTCAAAGAGAAGAGAATATCAGAGGTGGGGAACCTGCAGCCTCAAGGCCATATGTGACCTTCTAGGTCCTCAAGTGCGGCCCTTTGATGGAATCCAAACTTTACAGAACAAATCCCTTTAATAAAAGGACTTGTTCTACAAAACTTGGACTCAGTCAAAAAGCCACACCCAAGGCCCTAGAAGGTCAGATGTGACCTCAAGTTCCCAGGTTCCCCATACCTGGGCCTACTAGTAGTCCTTTCCTAACTTCTGCCTGGAGGTGACAAAGTGCATATACAGAGTTGTTAGGTTGTCATAAAGGAGAGGCTTCTACCAGGCCTAAATTGAGAGTCATTGCCTTGCCCAAAGGAACACCAAAGCCTGTTAGCTGAAAAGAGTACTGTAACATTCAAGCTAACAAGAGTTGTACCATTTGCACCAGTTGAGCATTAGACAAAGGTGATGTAGCCGCCTATGAAAGAGCAAATTCAGGGAGTCCAGTATATCGAACCATCAAGCAGAGGTACACCAAGAAGAGCTCAGTGCCAAAAACTATCTACTCAGCCTAGCATGGCAGCAATACCTCAGTAGCAAAGTAATCTGCTTGGTCCAGTCTAGAAGCAGCCAGTATCCAAAAGATCTGTCCAACTCAGTCTAGTGCCAAGAACCAGCAGTTAAATGGCCCATCTAATACAGTCTAGTAGCAGCCAAGTTTGGTGACAGCAGCTTAGTGACCTGTTTGACCTAGCTCAGCTGCAGACTGACCTGTCTGTCCACCTAAGACACCATGCTTAGTTTGGTACATGTCCAGTAGAGATGCCATGCCCCGTTAGAAGCCAACTCAGCAGAGTAAGAGGGTGATTCATCTAATCCTGATTGCATGACCCACAGCAAACTTTTCAAGTACTCTCCAAGAGAAAGAAAGTACACTGAGATCCCATAGTTCCAGAGATATCAGTTGTCTTGACCACATGGGCAAATCACTAACATTATACTCTAAGTTTGTACCCACTCTTCTCCCTGAAGACTCATTTTTGTACTTATTAGTATGGATTTTGAGAGGAAATTCTTTATAAGTACTATAACTATTTCTGCTATGTCCTTTGAGTAGAGATCTTTGCTAAAGAACTGAATGTAGTGACTAACTGCTAAGAGAAAGCACACTGGTGGGGGCTCATGAGCTATAGGTTAGGTAGGAGAACAGTCATCCAAAGGATTACCCTGGAAGTAGCAGCTGCCATACTTATGGGGGAATCCAATCTACCATTCCCAGTATGGGTTGGGAGAGTGATCACAGAGGGCATGTGCATATGTAAAAGAATCGCCACATACATACAAAATGCTTCCATCACAACAACCTTATGAGGTTATTAATAATTCCTGTTATTACTGACTCTAATTCTCAGATGAGAAAATTGTGGCTCAAAGATGTAAAGGGACATGCTCTAAGTCATGCAATAAGGATGTTGCCGAGCTAGGAATAAAATACACGGCCTGGGTTTTTGAGTGCCAGCTCAGAATCTGCACATATAGAGGCAATCCCTTGTTTGTAACTAGCTAGCTCCTTGTAACTAGCTGAAGTTCTCTTTATTTAGAATGATTTATTTCAAAGACACAACCATTATGAAATTACCAATAACATGAGTACTTACTACGACACAAATGTTCAGAGCTTCTATTTGCAGACTGCAGAGCCCTCATTTTTCCACAATAAAGATGGCAAATTCAAAACAGGATAAGATGCCTCCAATGTTAGTGTTCTTTTATGGGCAAGGCCTACAGCACTGTTTTTCCTTTCCCTTCCCCGTAATTCAGAGCATTTGGCTGTGCTGTAGATTCACCAAAATTCCTCACTAAATCTCTAGCCCACACCCTACATACTGTCCCCATTCTCCTCCTTTTGTTCCCACTATTTCCTCAGTTTAGAACAAGTCTCCCAACTCCCATTCCCCATGTTGCCAATAAGACATGAATGGATTGAAAGCTGTATAATACTATTGGCAAAATATAATTATTACTGAAAAGCAGTATGGAATAGTTCATAGGGGGTCAAACTCTAAGTAAAAAAAATTGGGTTCAAATCCCATCTTTGACATACAGGATCATAGGTCTATAATTCTCCCTTGTTTCACAGATGAAAAGTTCATTTTGTGCAGAAGCTTTTCAGTTTCATGTAATCAGAGTTCTTTTATAATTCCTTCTATCTCTTGTTTGGTTAATAATATTTCTCTTACCCATAATTGTGAGAGGTATATTATCTGTTTCTCTTATATATATATATATTTATTTATTTATTTATATGTATATATATATTTTTAATAATATGATCTTTAATGTTGAAGTTGCTGGTCTGAGGCCCAGAGATTTGCCTAAGGTTCTACAAATAACAAGCAGCAGATATGAAATTTCAATCTAGGTCCTTGATGCCAGAGTTATTACTATTTCTGCTATACCCTGCTGGTTCTTACCTGCTGTGGGACTGTGGGAAAAGGCACTTGACCTCTAATTCTTCCAGGCAACTTTTTGAAGACTCTCAGTAGCAGATCTGTATTTGTAGAGGGAGTTACCACAGTGGAACTTTACTACACCAATAAAATCACAGGTCTGCACCAAAACAGAAATTGCTATCACTTCCACAACTCATCTTTCAAAGTCCTATTCAAATTTCATGTTCTTCATGAAGTCTTTCTAGGATTTTCCTTCCACCTTATCCCTCATTGTTCTCCTCTAAACTCAAAATTTTATAACTAGAAGGAGCTTTAGAGATCTTCTAATCCAATCCCCTCATTTTGCAGATAATAAACTGAAGCCAGGAAGGAAGAAGTATCTTGTCTGCCTTGAACCTAGATCCCCTGGTCTCTCTTTACTATACCCCTCACCCCCACCACAAACCTTTCCCACAGATACTCTGAGTTACACCTTTGGGCATTTCATTATATTCAGTTTTTGATGGAAAAGACATGCATGTTAATCTCTCTCCAAAGAGGTAGATAGGCCAAACTAGGTAACATTTGTAAGACAGTATTTAATGGTACCAATCCTGAAACTGAAGATTAAGTATTTTGCCCCATCAGGAGAAGATAGGACTCATTGAGAAAGAAAAAAAGGTTAGGAAAGATTGAAGACCAAAGGAGAAGGGGACTGCTGTAATGTTAATGGGATGTAAGATCTTTCCCACCCATTAAGAGGCCTCACATGGAGCCCATTAAGAGAAGCTTACTTAGGGGAAGCTTGCTTGTAGGAAGACTTTCACACCTTTTGCTAATTTCTAATTAGGCACTGAGGCACAAAGGTTGTGATGCCTTCTGTCTCTGAGAAGTGAACATATACTCTGAAGTGGGGTTTTCCCTTGGAGTCTCACTTATGAGAAGGACCTTGTGATTCCTTGGTCGAGGAGATTCTGAGTGGTCATATGTTCAGAGCTCCCCGACTACTCAGATGGAAAGGCTCTCTTGATCCAGGGATGTATATAGAGTATATAGCAATATTGCTTTGATTCAGGCAGCGGAGCCCTGTCTGCTGGTCTTTATTTCTCTGCTTATATTTTCTCTGTTTGTGTTTTCTCTGAAGTTCTGGGTGCTGACTTTTCTCCTGAACTAGTGAATGTAATTTTAAAACATTGTTGACCCCTTAAACAGCTATCTTTCCTAGCAAAGCATGTCTAAGAACCTGCACTTGCAGCCATCGTGGGTATGCCAGTGTGGTTGCCTTTATAACAGCAGAGGATGAGATGGAGAAATAATGTCAAGGAAGCAATAGACATGAGCTTGGATAGACTTTGGGGATAATGGAGGACAGAAGGGCCTGGTGGGCTATGGTTCATAGAGGAACAGAGTTACACACAACTGAATCTCTCCACAACAAAAACAACAACTCCTGAAGCAGTGAGTCTACATCATAGAGTGAAGCCTTTAATGTATTTTATGTAGAAAGAGAACTGGGAGTTCTAGAAGATCTGAATTTGAGTCCTGGCTTGGTCATTGACTAGCTGTGACCTTGACTAAGTCATTTCCCCTCAGTGGACTTCAGTTTGTACATCTTTAGAAGAAAGCATTGTGCTCACAGGAAGGGTCCTTCCTGCCTGGACATTCTGTGATTCCAGTTTGCCTTCTGATTGTTTCATATGGGCCAGTCTTGTCTGTCTAGGAAAGATGCTGACAAATAGCATCACAGGCTTCAAACTACATTATAAAGCAGCAATCACCAAAAACATCTGGTAGTGGTTAAAAAAGAGAGATCAGTGAAATAGACTAGACAAGGAGAAGCAAACAGAAGAGAACTAAAAGATTCAGTGTTTGATAAAGTGGAAAACAAAAATTACCTCTGAAAAACTCCTTATTTGATAAAAAAAAAAATCTAGGAAAACTGGAAAGCTGCTTGACAGAAATTTGGCTTAGACCAACACCTCATACCATATTCCACAATACATTCTAAATGGGTATGCAATTTTACCATTAAATATCATACTATTACAAATATGTATATGAGAAACAGGTAATATATCTCTCAGTTATGGGTAGGAGATATATTATTAACCAAACAAAAGATAACTTTGATTACAAGAAACTGAAAAGCTTCTGCACAAAATTAATGCACATACCTAGAATAAGAAAGGACATGGTTAAATGGGGAAAAAAACCTTTATCAAATTTCTCTGATAAGTGTTTGGTATGCAGGATAAATAAATATTACATACACACACACACACACATGACTAATAGCCATTGTCCAATAGATAAGTTGTCTAAGAATACGAATATTACTGGATTTATACCCCAAGGAAGCCATTGATAAGAAGTCCCATATAAACCAAAGTATTTATAGCAGCATATTTTGTGATAGCTAAGAGTTAGAAACAAAAAAGATACTCATTGATTGAGGAATGACATAACAAATGAATGTAATGGAATATTACTGTGCTGTAAGAAATGATGTGTATAATCAATACAAAAAAGGATGGAAAGATCTATATGAACTGATGCAGAATGAGGTCAGTAGACCAAGAAAACCAAACAGACAGTGACTACAATAAGGTAAATGGAAAGAAGAGTGACATACTAAAGTATATGTATATGTAACAAAGTAACAAAATGATAAAGATCAATCAGGACTCAGATGAAGAGACAGTGAGGACCCTCCCAACCTACCCCTTCATGGGGGTGGGAGGGCCACAGGTTAACACTGCACACAGTTTGGGACTTTTTTAATAGATCGGTTGCTTGTGCTGATTTTTTTCCTCTTTAAAAAAATTATTATTTGTTATACGGGATAGCTCTCTGGGAGGGGAAGGAAGAGGGATGCTTGGGACAATTATGGTTATGTAAGAAACAGAAGTTGTCAATACAAACTTATTTAAAATTTTAAAATAAGATTCAATGGCTTGAGGGCATAGATAAGACTTCCTGCCACTCTCCATGACTAGCTTAGCTTAGACACCCAGTAAACAGTCAACGCTGACTGAAGCAGTAAATTGTCAGTAAGCCTACTTAACGTTTATGTTGAAAACTTTGAACCTGTATGAGTTGCTTTGAAAACCATAAAATCTGCTTCTCCCCTGTGGTGGTGGGAGAGGGGGAGAGGTGGGGGTGAGGAGAGAGTAGTTTTTTTGTTTTTAGCAATGATAGCTTGGTAACTTGATGAGAAAAAAATGCATTTTCAGTGAAGAAAAATAAATATTTTGAGGAGAAAACAAAAACATGCCACTTGGAGAAAAAGAAAACTCCCTTTCCAGAATTCACAGAACTCAAGGTTGGGCTACTTTCCACTGCTTTTGTCTCAATGACCAGTAGAGGCCGCTGTCAGCAGAAGCTCTGATATTAGCCAAAGTCCAGCCTTAAACCTATGGTATAGCTCTAATGCTGAACCAACCATGTAAGTCTATCACTTACAGTGGAAGAAGCACCAGATGTGGAGGCAGAGGAAGTAGGTATGAATAAATGTTCCAGCACTGACCTTAAGAAAGTCCCTTCCCAGCTACATTATGCTACTTCTTTCCCTAATTTGTAGAATAAGGAGGGCTGACTAAATGATCTCAAAGGTGCCTTCCAATTCTAGAACCCCCTCATTTTGTCTTCCCTAAGCAAGGGTCCAGGAAAGGGTGTTCTGGAGCCATTTCTAATCAGCTTGTGAAAGCCAATTGTTTTCAGCGTGAGCATCTATACCTCAGAAGTCAGCAAACGTCCCAAATCAGAGCTTGATTTATTGTCTTGGTTATCTGGATTTAAGGAAGTAGGGAAGAAAGTATTAAAACTTTAAAATCTGTTTTGTGTCTTTTTTTCCATAGAGAGTCAGTTGTTAAACATTAACCAGTACATCTTTAGATCCTGGGCATATGAAATCCAACTGAGTGATGCCAGTAGTAGATTCTACCTTTGAGGCAGGGTGGCATACTGGAAAAAGTAAATGATTTAGACTCAGAAGACCTGGATTCTAATCCTGAAGTGCCTGGTTCAAATCCTGTATCTGAGGCTTACTACCTGTATGATTGTGGATAAGATACTTGCCTTCAATTTCCTCATCTATAAAATAAGAGGATTGGATCAGGTGGATTTCATGGTCCTTTTCACCTGTAAATCTGTGATCCTATCATCTTCTGACTATGAAGGACAGTACCTAAAACAAAATAACCCAGAAACATAGTTCTCCAAATAACTATTGTATGAAAGCAAGTCTCCTATATCAAACTATTCTTTCCCCAGAAATTTGGTCATGAGAGTTTGGGACCAGCCATTTCAGAAGTATAAGAGTTTTATTTGAGCACAATATGGGTTCAGTCAAATGTTCACATCAATTGTCTCTAGTATGTTGAGCAAGTAGTTAAAAAAAAAGGATGAAATTTCTACATCCTTTTTCCCCCCTCTTTTTTGCTGTAAACTGAAGCCTGCTAGACAAGGAGCTGAGCAATACCTTTTTTATACTTCTTCCTAATGCATCATTCCAGCCTATAAACTTGGACTTGCCCCCAGGTGGATTTTTAAAAATCCAGTTTTGAATCAAGTCAGGAAAAGATGTTATGAAAAAACAGAAATGGAATTTTTCCATGGTTGGCAGCCAGGTACAGTGGGTAATTCATTCAAACAATGACCTTACTAGTAAAGTCTCTAGCATGACAAACAAAAACTTTCTCCTCTACCCCTTCAAGTTCTACCTATCCTTCAAGGTTCAGGTTATATCTCATTTCCTCCATGAAATCCTCTCTGGTTACTGTCTTCACTACCCTTCTCCTTCAGTGGGATCTATAGCCTTTAAGACTGATATACACCTTGACCTCCTAATTGGCCCCCTTGATTCCATTTTCTCCCCTCTTGCACCCATACTCCACATAGTTCTCAAATTGGTATTTCTAATACATGGCTTTGGTCATGTTACTTCTCCATTCAGGAAATTTCAATGGTTCTCTTATTGTCTCTAAAATAACATATAAACCCACAGTTTGCTATTTAAAGTCCTTGATAATTGGTCACAACCTTTCCAAATTACTATCATATTACTCCCTCTCAAACACTCTGTTCCCTTCAAACCAGTGTACTTGTTGATCCCTGCATACACTATTTCATCTCCTGTCTTCCTGACTTTACCCATTCCTGGAAGATTCTCTCTCCTCACCTCCACATCATGGATCCCTCACATCCCTTCTGAACTTATCTGAAGAAGTATCTCCTACATGAAGTAAGTGCTCTTCTGATTTCCCAGTTATAATCGTCCCTTCTCCCAAAATGGCTTTGTGTATACTTTGTACATATTTCATATTTGCACACATGTTGTATGGTCCCCAGTAGAAACCACTCTCCTTGAGGATAAGGACTGTTTCCGTTGTTGCCTTTGTACTACCAGAGCTCAACACAGTGCCTTTTGCAGATCTGTAATCCTATCTGATTGTTCCCCTCCACCAGTAACGACCACTATCCTACCAAGTCTACCCATCCTTTGTGACTCTCATCTATTCCCTACCATAAGTTCTTTACAAGGGGTTCGTTCAACAGTAAAGTCTTCCCTTGCGTTCTCTTGAAATCACATAGATTTAGAACATTCAAGGTATCCATCTGTCTATTCTGTCTCACATTCCATGACCTGCATATTTCCTTTTCTGGTCATACATCCATTTGATACCATATTTTACACCACTTCTATGTGATTCTTTATTTGTAATGTTTGATAGTCTTCTCCCTCCTCCCACTGTTGGGTGATTCTCATATTCAATTCTTCAGCATCTGCAGTGCTCTATGATTCACATACAGACAACATTACTGGGAGAGTATCCATCTGAGAAAGGTGAACTCCTGTTTAAAGGGAAAAGAAATTCAAAAGAACTTTGTAATTTCCCAAAGGCAATCCAGACTGTTCTACTTAACCTTGCTATAATTCTTGATAATGAACTCAGGCTTTGTACCATCATTTGTTTCTGTCAGAGCACTTCTGAGCTGAAGACACAGCCCACTGGTAAGATTTCCTCAATTGTTCTTTCAAATAAAAGATATACAAGTTGCTACTGTTCAATTCTTGGCCTTATGCACTGTCCATTTGTAAAGCCCATCCAAGATTAGACAGATAGACAGACAGAGAGATAGATAATAGAAAGGGATAGACGTATAGGTACACATATGTATATATACATATAGAAATACACATGTATTTCTATAGATAGATATAGAGATATGGTCATATACACACACATAAATACAGACAGATATAAATAGAGCTATATAAACACATGTATACACACATACATGTATATGCATGTTCATGTATATATGTTGTCCTACATTTTATTTTTCTGGAGCTTGCCATATCTAGTGTACCTACCTGACACAGTGAAGGTGCTAGTCCTGGAGTCAAGGAAGATACAGGCTCAAACCTGACCTCAGACACATGTTATTCTAGGAAAGTCTCTGTTTCTGTTTCAGTTGCCTCCTCTGTAAAATGGGGATAATATCAACACCAACCTCATAGAACTGATGTGAAGATCAAATGGAATAACACATGTAAAGCACATGTAAACCTTAAAGTGCTACAGAAACACTCACTCTTCCTATTATTGCCTCCTTCCAGAGATAACTCCTGAGCCCATTCCGCTATAACTTCTTTGTGTCTTCTGGCTTCTTTTATGTCCAGGATGTCACCATTGATCTGATTCACTTCCTCCAACATGTTTAAGACATACACTAGACACGGCAAGCACCAGAAAAATTAAATACAGGACTATACATATACACATCCACTATTTTCCCTTGGCCAGTCATAGCCATGGGGCCTGCCCTCCTGACTGGTAAGTAGGGGACAGGAGTAGGGTGAGTAGGGGAACTGAGGCTGAATGGCCCCAGCTCTATTTGCTTCATTGTCAGCTAACACTCTCTAAGCTGGTACATCTCCACTGCCGCCTCAACTCTGCATAGGTGTCCAATCCACCTTCCACCACGCAAACACACACCTTTCCAGCTCCTCTTTATGGATTATCTTTCCCCATTAAAATGTAAGCTCCTTAAGGTGAAGGGCCTCTTTTTTTTGTATTTGTATTTCCTGAGTTTAACTTGGTGCCTATTATGTAGTAAGCACTTGATAAATGCTTTAATTATGTATCTCCTCATTTATCTGTCTGCCTCAGAAGAACAGCTCACCCACTAATCCAAGGAAATGCATCTCCAGCAGGACCTAGGTGGGTCTTTGAAAAGACAGCATCTGTTGCAGGGATAATCATTCCAAGCTCTTCTGGCAGAGTGGACCAGCCCAAGCCCACACCCTGCTGGAATTACCTTCAAGGACCCCTGTCACTTCTATGCCATTATAATGCACACAATGAGTTGGACTCTGTGGAGGACCTTACAAATAGCAAGGCCCTTACTAAATGCTTGTTCAATTGGTTTGAATTGAATTAATAGATGCTTGCTGACTGATAGCTAACCAAAGGACTGACCTTTACGTAGCACTTTTAAGTTTGCAAATGAATAAACAATGCAAAGCATTTTATATACATTATTTCATTTGAGCCTATAGCTATTATTTACTTTTTACAGGTAAGAAAACTGAGGTTTAAAGAAGTTAAATAATTTGCCCATGGTTACACAGCTAGTAAATATCAGAAGTAGGATTTGAACCCAGGTTTTCTGTCTCCAAGTCTAGCATCCAATACCTATTTACTAGATCAAAAGAGCTCTCCCCACCCCCACCCCCGACCTCTGCTAGTGGGGAATGTTATCCAAAGAGACAACTCCAAATATTTCCTACAAGAGTCCACCCACAGCAATTGCTTAATTGCTTCTGCCTTAGTCCCAGATGTCCTCTGTCTACATCAACGTAGTTTATTTGACTCCATTTCCTTCTCTCCCTCTCCCTTCCCTACAGTTCCCTTCTGAGTCTGATTTCATCCCTGAACTAATGAGTGAGTTTTAAACTGGAATGAACAAGTGACATTCCTATTCATTATTTAATCCGCTTTCAGATTTGAATGAACACTTCCAGGGATAATTAGCACGCTGCTCCAAATTCATTTCTTGAAAGCCATCACAGTCTGCATGCACAGAAGGTAACAGTCCAATTCAATATTTATGAAGCAACATTTTCACATGAATATGGAGCTTTGGCAATTATCAGAAGTCATCTCTGAAAGCCTTGTCCAGTGAATACAAATATTGTTTATTTATTTTTACCATTCCCACTGAGAAATAAAAGATAACTATTCTCTACACTATCATCCTACAGAGGCCTAACTCTTCTGGTTTGCTTGGGGTGAGGTCATAAGCCTTGAAGAGGAGGCTGGGGAGATAAGTGAGGAGGAAAGCTGTACCATTCATTGAAAGAGCTTTTTTGAGAGACTCAAGAAGATAATTAGCCCTCTCTATGAGGTACACTATTTCACATGGAGGTGAGAGTTCTCTGACCCAGAGGCATAATCACTTGGCCAGTCACAAAATGAGCATATGTTCACTCTCTGAAACATACATAATAAGTGACATTCTCTCACCTCTATGTGGGAAACTATTCACCCCTTCAGCCTGGCATAAGACTGGGAAGGACATAGGAAGAACTAATCAACAAGAGCTATCCAACCCTACAGGAGATGGCTTCCCACATGAGGCCAGGAGCTTCCCATCATGAGAAGTCTTAGTGGTCACTTGTCAAGGATACTGCAGAGAGAATTTATTTATCAAGTATGCCTAGGGTTGGATGAGTTCCCTCATTAGTCTAAGTTTCGATGATTCCATGACTTACAAGGTCTCAGAATCATAGATTCTAGCAACCTCAGAATGATTCAGTTGTATCCCTTCATTTTATAGGGGAGAAAACTGAAGCCCAGTAAGGTGAGGTAGCTTGCCCAGAGTCACGTAGCTAGTAATTATCAACATCAGGATTTTTGCCCATGTCTTCCTGATGATGAGTCCAGCAACATAGGCATCTAAGACTTGCCGACAAAAGGGCATGATCTAGTGGTGACAATTTAGTGGTGTACTGGAAAGAGCATTGGACTGGGAATTTAAAGACCTAAGTTTGAGCCTTAGTTCTATCTCTTTGGGGCTGTGGAACAATATATACAAGCTCCTACTTCATACTCTACAAGGCACTGTGCTAGGTATGAGTAACACAAAGAGAAAACAGCAAGGTACTTAACATTCTTCTGGAGGTATTATGTCATATAAACAGATAAGCATGTACAAGACAATTTGGGGAGGAGGGAGTGAATATTATCAACTAAGAGGACCAGGAGTCATTTAATTTTTCTGAGTCATTTTTCTTCATTTTAAAAAAGAGTATAAAATTGGTACTACCTATGTTAGGGTTACTATGAGGAAATTACTTTTGCAAATCTTTAAGTCCTACAGAACCATGAGTTATTATTATTATATATTGCACATGATGGATGCTTAACAATTGTTGAATGAATAAATGAATGAAAAGGTTAAAACACTGCTTTCAGACATAAACCTGTAGAGCAATCTCCCCCCTCACCTTGTGTACACACTTCCCCAATCTTCATTTGCAGCATTGGCAGGCTGGCTCCACAGTGAGCAGCGAGATACTTCTCTCCTTAGGATTCTAAGAGTAACCCTGAGGGGTTGTGGCTCCTAATTCTGTTGCTTACAGGTTCCCCAAATATTAATTAACCAATTGACATCAATTAGCTTTTACAAAGAGATATTTACAGAGAAGGATACAAGTTACAAAACATTCCTCAAACTAGGGCATGCTCCTTCCACTACATAGGCTCAATACCCGAGGAGACTGGGCTCACGCTTAAGGTAATTAATGTAAATTAACTAGATATGTAGAAAATATATGAGGTCAAAGAGTACTTCATGACTCCTGGTCCTGAGAGTTCTTTTGTCCTCTCATAGATCCTACATCAAATTCAATTCTATGTGTGTCAACACCAGTTGGAAAATTGTTCCTTTTTCATCCGGTCTAGTACTTAAGGGATGTGGTGTCTCAGGTGGATCAATTCACTGCTGGACTGGATCAAGCAGATCACTCCTCAGAACTGGGTCCTTACCAAATCCATCTACTGATACTACAAGCCATGGTGCTCTCAGCTACTGACCCCAATTGCTGAGGGCAACTCTTAGGGTTTTTCCAACCTTTTCAAGCTTACAAGGACATAACCTGGTCAATTTGAACTCCAGAAAAAATAAACAAAAAAGTGATCAAAGAAACAGAAGCATCATATGTTCATGGACACATGGCAGCAGAGTGAGAGATAGGGCAGTCTACCTTTTCCCATCATGGTAACTCATAGCAATCCTCCACACTCAGGCTACCAGAGAAGAGCGTGAGAGATCATCTGCTCAAACATTTTGCTTTTACATTCAATTCCAGTTTAGTCTCCCCTGCATCATCAATTCTTCTAGCTCCTCAGACAACCAGAAGACTTTTGATCGTCACAGAGCTCTATCTCCCTAGGCACTCTGGGCCAGAAATAAACTAATCAATCCTCCATGTATTCAAATGAAACCATGAAGGGAATATCACACATGCTCTACACAACCCACAAGGAAGGGAAAATCCAAGAATACTCTACGGACTGGGTCCTCATTGGCCAGTCCTCTCCTTACATGTATCTAACATTACTTTCTCAAAGCATTTTACATCTATTAGCATCCATGGTCTTCACAATTACCCTAGGAGGTCATTGCTATTTCCCCATTTTATAGCTATAGAAACTGAGGCCAAAAAGAGGTGATATAACTTACATAAAGTCAAGCTTTATAAAGTTCATAGCAAAGGTACTACTGGAACTAAGCTCTCTTCACATCCAGCTTAGCGGACTTTTCAGCAGCAATAATAAATATCTTGATCCTAACCTTGGCCTCAAGAACTGCTTTCACCTCCTTGCTTTCGACAAAAACTGACTTTTACTTCCCCAGTGGTTAAATTACTAACTTTATATAGGCACATGGTTGTACAGTTTCCAAAGTGCCTTCACATTCTATTGTAATGTCTTCTCATCTCAATCTGACCTGGTCTTCTTGTTTACAATGGACTCATCATAATTTCTACCTGTACCTTCCTTTCTTTCCTTCCAGACTCAAATCAATGCCTTTGTTGTTTAGTCGTTTTTCAATTTGATTCTTTGTCTGATTCTTTGTGACCCCATTTGGGGTTTCCTTGGCAAATATACTAGAGTGGCTTGCCATTTCTTTCTCCAGTTCTTTTACAGATGAGGAAACTGAGGCAAACAGGCTTAAGTGACTTGCCCAGGGTCACACAATGAAGTGTCTGAGATTAGATTTGAACTCAGGGAAATGAGTCTTTCTGACTCTGGGTCCAACACTCCTCTAGGCAGCTAAATGGTAGCTACTGGAGGGAGTGCTGGACTTGAAGTCAGTAAAATTTAAATTTTAATCCTGCTTCAGACACTTACTAGCTGTGTGGCCCTATTAAGAGTTAAATCTCTTAATTTCCCTTAACCTTGTGAAATGGGGATGAGAAGAGCACCTCCCTTCCTGGGTTATTGTGAGGATCCAATGAGATAACACTTATAAAATATTTTGCAAACAATAAATTTCTATATAAATGCTAAGAGGGCTCTTAACCTGGGATCCATAATTTTCGGAAGGCCCATGAATTTGACTGAGAAGAAAAAAATCTTTATTTTCACTGATCTAAGTAAAATTTAGCATTTTGTTTAATTATGAATGTAGGTGGCAAACCATTATTCTGAGAAGGGTTCATGGGTTTCACCAGGCTGACAAAGGTGTCTAAGATACATAAAAAATTTTAGAACCTCAGTCCTTTCACGTCCAAGAGGACTCGGACATAGTAGAAATAGCATGGACTTGTCATGGTTAGAGAGATGGTCTCAGAGTCAGAAAGATGTGGGATCAAGTCTAAGAAATACTGGCTCTGGAATTAGCTGTGTGACTTTGGATAAGTCATTTATTCCCAGGACACAGTCATTAGAGACTTTAAGATTCAGAGAAGTCATCAGTCTATTAAAGTTCTCCTCCCAGAGCTCTTATGCAGATGAAATCACAGGACATAAAAGGCTGCTAATAAGTATTTGTTTCATAATTTTTGACCTGAGGCTCCCCTTCTCTGTGAGACAGGAAGAACAAGGATTATTAACACTGAAACTGAAGCTCCAAAGAGTGAAATTCCTCTGAGAGAAGCATGACCAGAGGAGATTAAACCTCACAGAAAGGGACCCAGAGATCCTGAAACTAACTGCATTTGGAAAAATATTCTAGAAGACAGAGATTTCTGGAAAACAGCCCAAACCAGCTGGTGACATGGGCCAGTCAGCCCCGCTCCCAAAACAAGGACTTTTGCTCATGACCTAGACTGCTAAGAACATGCTGCTATGTGTTGCTCTGACAAGCACAAGACTGGAGAAGAAAAAACCCAAATCTACAACATGGACTGTTTCCCACTGCCGTTCAAGACACACTCTAATTACAGTCATCTAATTAAATGGTTCTGCAGTCCTATACTTTCCACTGACAGGTCAAATTGTACTAGGAAAGGGACTTTTAAGAACACCAAGTGTTTCTGGTGGGATTTTTTCGGTCTTCATCTTTAATCATTCCTTTCTTCCTTGGAAAACCATCCAGATTTCATGTCAACCTGAGACAAATGTTTCAAATAAATAGTGATTCAGCTAAATGTCTGTTTTAGGATTGCTGGGGGGAGGAGGGCGGGTTAAACTACATTTGACACACTGTAATGGAATATTACTATGTTAAAAGAAACAATGAATATGAAATGAAGGATATAAAGAAGCCTGCAAGACTTGTACGAAGTGATTGAAAATAAAGTAAACAGAATCACATAACAATATAAAAAGAAATAATAAAAAAAGAAACTGAATGTTCTGTAATTTTGATGTTTAAAATTGTACCCAAAAAAGAGATGAGAAAATGTACCTCCCTTTCTTTACTTTTTCTGGAAGGAAAGAAAGAAGGAAATAAATGTTTATTAAGTACCTACTATGTGCCAGGCACTTTACAAGTATCTCATTTGGTCCTCACCACAACCCCAGAGGGTAGGTGCTATTATCATGCCCATTTTATGACTGAGAAAACTGAGGCCAACAGAAGTTAAGTGACTTTTTCAAAGAAAGCTGTCAAATTCTATCTCAATGGGAATAGTTATTAGTCTCATTGGTATCTCACCATCATTAGCTATTTTCTTATTTCAACAAAAGCTAATTACTCTAATAGGAGTGAAAGGTCCTGAGTAAGCTGCTCAGTCAACGGCAGGATAAAGGGAATACTGAATTCCAGGTTCAGAGGCAGGCCCTCTCCCTTCATCCCTCCAATATATTCAGCCAACATTCTGCTCTGTCTAAAACCCATTAATGTAAGGGCTGACATAAGAGACAGTGGTAGCAGAAGTTAAGTGACTTGCCTAAGATCACATAGCTTGTAAGTGTCTGAGGCTTGATTGGAACTCAAGCCTTCCAGAATAGAAGCCTAATGCTCTCTCTACCCACTGAGCCACCTAAGGTAGAAGACTATGGACAAGAAATATTGTATATACAGATAAATTTGGTTGGTGTGTTGGTTAGTTTCACTGAATTCCTCTTTTTTTTCCATCTTTCTTTTTATTGTTTGTTACAAGTTGTCCTTGCTGGAAAGGGGGAGTAGATGGGGACATATTCAGAAATGAAAGCAGTATCAAAACAAAGTATAATAAAATAGTATTTTAAAATTTGAGTTTACTATAGAAAGCCTATATAATAAAAATATGTATAATAAGCTAATTAATTTGTATCCTTATTTCAAATAAATCTTGGCCTTTGAAGAACAGCCATTCAGAATTCTTAGAAACTAAATAAGTTTTCAAGTGTTCATTCTGACAAGTCAGAAAAGCCAGTCCTTATAGATGTGCTTGTCATGAGAAAGTCAAATACATAATAGAGATTTTAAAGTAAGGGAGTTTAAAGGTGGATCCATGCCCCCCAGAACTCTTGTCCTGCCAGAAACTGAGATACCTGGTGCTGGAAATTCTGAGCCAGGAGGCTGAGAGATGTCAGAACTCCTCAGGAAGAGATGTTCAAAGCTTCTCAGAATTAAAAGGCTATCTGAACCAAAAGACTCTTAGGACTATCCACAAAAATCAAACCAAAACCCAGATTTTCAACAACCTCAAAACAGAGAAAGAACAGTACTTGAAAGAGGTTTCCCATGACACCACTGTCTTTTATGTCAGCCCTTATATTAATGGATTTTAGACAGAGCAGAATGGTGGCTGAATATATTGGAGAGATGAAGGGAGAAGGCCTGTCTCTGAACCTGGAATTCAGTCTAGGCGCTGTAGGATATATTCCCTTTACCCTGGGTTGAATGAGCAGCTTACTCAGATATGTTCACTCCTATTAGGGTAATTAGCCTTTGCTGAAATAAGAAAATAGCTAATGATGGTGAGATACCAATGAGACTAACAGCTATTCCCACTGAGATAGAATTTGAAAGCTTTCTTTGAAATAGCCCTGTGGGGTTGGTGGCAGCCACTGACCAAAGATTTCTTCTTTCAACATTTGTTCAACAAATATTTTGATGGGTGGGGAACCTGAGACCATGAGGCCACATGTGGTCCTCTAGGTCCTCAAATGTAGCCACCATATGTGGCCTCGAGGCCACAGGTTCCCCAACCCTGTAGATCCTTTCTGCATGCAGAACACTGCTAAGCCCTACGAGAAATGCAAAGTTGCACAAAGTTTAAATAAATTGTCCCTGCCCTCATGAAACATAGTCTAGTTGAGGATAATACACAAACATATCAGAGAGGTGTAGAATAAAGTTCCCTGACTCCAAGTCCAGTACTCTTTGTCCTTCTACCCTCTCCAATACCAACAAAAAAATTATTAAGCACCTTTGGTTGTGTCGTTTAGTTGTATCGGACACTTCTCGATCCTATTTGGGATTTTCTTGGTAAAGATATTGGAATGGTTTGACATTTTCTTCTTCAATTCATTTTACAGCTGGGGAAACTGAGGCAAACAGGGTTAAGCATCTTACATAGGGTCACACAACTAGGAAGTGTCTGAGGCCAGATTTGAAGTCAAGAAGATGAGGCTTCCTGACTTCAGAGCCAGAGCTCTGCCTACTGCACCACCTAGCTGCCCCATAACCATGCCCATCAACATATGTTTACTAAGCTTAATATGTATCTATTAAGTGCTTTAAATTCAAAGAGCTAAACATAGGGGATGCAAAGACTACATGGAATGTAGATCCTGTATTCAAGGACTTTACATTCTATATCCTGCTGCCTCTTCTGTACTGTAAATCCTATAATCTCTAAGGGCCCTTTTAACCCTCAACCCTATGAATTAGAGTAGAGTGTCACACATGCCACTCCTCACTCCTCCCACACAGCCCACAAAACTCTCAACCTGAACCGGATTAAAATGTCATTGGAAAATAGTTAACAAAATAAATAAAAACACAAGAAAACACAGATAATGTTCATATGTGATTTTCTAAGCTATTGTTGTCATTCAGATGTTTCAGTCCAACTCTTTGTGACCCATTGGGGGTTTTCTTGGCAAAGACACTGGTTTGCATTTCCTTCTCCAGATCATTTTACAGATGAGAAAACTGAGGCAAACAGGGTTAAGTGACTCACCTAGGGCCCCACAATTAGTAAGTATCTGTGGCCGTATTTGAACTTAGGAAGACGAGTCTTCCTGGCAAAGAAATTAGAGCGGTTTGCCATTTCCTTCTCCAACCATGGCTGTTTGGGATCTCACAATTTTGATGGCCTGGAGATGGTGATATTCCATAAGTCACATTCATATAATATCATGAAGTGTTGCATGGTGGCTAGTCTTAGAGAGAGCTGGTCTCAGAGTCAGGAAGACTGGGTTCAAGTCCAGTCTCTGTAACCCTAGGCCAGTCACTTAACGTCTCAGTGTCTTGAGCAACTCTCTAATTTCAGAGCAGGTGCCGATCTATCTTGGTAGAGGGAAGTCTCTTCAGCAGTAGTTCCCTATACCAGTGAAATCATAGTTCTGGTCTAAATAATAGTAATTATCATTATAACAACAACAGTAATATTATAAGTAACATCAGAGGCTTATCCTGGGTTAAACAGAGAGCTCAGACTTCCACTTGGATCTTCTGACTCCAAACCTAAGCTTATTTCCATTGTGTCCTGGAGCTTCTAATCTGAGCAAGTGAAAGGAAGCCAACATTGAAAAGGGAAGGAGAGGGGCAGCCTCCAGAATAAAAAGGGAAAGGATGACAATTTCAGTCTGGTCTGGTGGGGGGAAGAGGCTGTAGAGACCCACTCCTAGATGTGGGAGGCCATAGCCTGGAAAGAGCCAAGTGGAGATGTCTATGATGACTTGACTGAGGATCTCTGAGCTCCTGAACTCTACGCCCCGACCGGAAACATGGCAGAGAGAACTTGGGATCTTTTGCCCCCAAAGAAGGCCAGACCTTTAAATTCACAACTCCTTTTGTAAGAGCAGAATAACTTTCTAATGGAGAGCGAGGGTTGGAAAGAAGCTTAGAAATCATGTAGGCCAGGGATTTCATTATTATTATTAAATTTTACTTTTCAGTTCCAAATTCTCTCCCTCCCCCACCCATTGAGAAGGCAAGAAATACAAAACCCATTACCAATATGAAGTCATGCAAAACAAATATCCTCATTAGCCATCTTCCGGAAAAAAAACAAATTGAGGAAAAAAATGTACTTAAATCTGCACTCTTGAGTCCATGAGTTCTCTATCTGGAAGTAGATAGCATTTTTCCCCATGAGTCCTTAGCCACCGTGGTGGCTCATTGTGTTGATCAGTCACTAAGTCTATCACAGTTGATTGTCTATACAATATTCCCCTTGCTGTGTAAATTGTTCTCCTGGCTCTGCTCACTTCATGGCCCAGGGATTCTTCACCTTTTTTTTAATTAAACATGGACCCCTTTGGCAGTCTGGCGAAGCCTAGGAATTTCTTCTCAGAATATTTTTAAATGCATAAAATTAAATACAGAGGGTTAAAAAGGAAACCAATCATATTGCAATGGCTGTTTAGTCGTGTCTGACTTTTTGTGACCCCATCTGGGGCTTTCTTAACAAAGATCCTGGAGTGGTTTGCCATTTCCTTCTCCAGTTCATTTTACAGATGAGGAAACTGAAACAAACAGGCTTAAGTGACTTGCTCAGGGTCACACGGATAAAATGTCTTAGGCCACATTTGAATACAGGTCTTCCTGACTCCCGGGCAAGTGATCTATTCACTGCACCACCTTGCTGCCCCAGTTGTAATAGTTACCAAAAAACTTTATTTTTCAAAACAAGTTCATGAACCTCAAGTTAAAACTCCTAATCTAGTTCAACCCTTTCATTTTATTGACAAAAAAACATAGATGTTCCAGGAGGGTTAAGTATTTTCCCAAGGTCATACAGTGAGTTAGCAGCAGAGCTAGACCTGGATGCAGTGGGTCTGATCTGTGTCCTGCCTCTGCACTCAGATGACTCCAGAGCAGTGAGTCTGATGACTGCAAAGTCCTGCCTCACTTAAATCCAATTCACTTGCAAGTTAAGACCTCACCTTCCTGAGGTCACTGGTCCCCTTTGAGTACAAAGGATGAATAGCAGAGCTAGCATTGAAATGCCTTCTCTTGTCCCTCCCAAGAGAATTAAGCTTTGCCTACACCAACTGACAAAAGAAAGCCTAGGGGAATCAAGTCAAATCACCAACTCAAGGTCGCCCAGTGAGTCAGCCGCAGTCTCCAAAAAAAGAAACCAATTCTTCTACCACTTAACTGTCACAACCAGACCAGCCTCCCCTTTCATTAAGATAATTTAAATTAAGCTACTTAGAGTAACTAAACATTAGCAGAAAGGAAGTACTCAGAAGAAAAATCCAATTTTCAGCTATGTTAGAAGGGGAGATCATATCCCCTACTGTCTCCCCTGAACACAAACTAAGCATGGACTTTAACTAGCTGTTCAGTATATGCAGTATCACTACTGTTTTTCTGCTTAAAAAGAATGAAAACTTTGGGTCATGTTCTAATTAATCTGCTGAGAGCTTGGGGAACAGCCCAGAAAAGGAAATAAGATTTATCCATACAATGATGAAGTGTGTTGGACGAGGTAAACTGTAAGGCTCCTTCTGTCTCTGACATTTCATGCTCTATGTTTTTATGAGCATTCTGTCTCTGACATTCTAAGTCATACACTCATAGTTCTCTTCCAGCTCTACCATTCTGTGTTTTATGGTCTAGGTTATCTTGTAGTTCAGACAATGTTCTTTCTATGTTCTGAGGCTTCCTTCTAGCTCTAGGGTTTCTACACTCTAAGGCCATTTGAAATTCTACCTTCTATGTTCTATAACACACAAATGTAAAATCTCATTCCTCTCAGATAGGGTGAAGCTGTTGTTTTTCTTAATGGACAAAGATGGGAAGGCAGAAATAGCCCTTACCACTTCTCCTCCTACTTTCTATCTGAGTTATTTATAATGTTCAGCAATCACTAACATTCATGGTATCAAACTCCCCCTTCCATCCCGGTGAGAGAGAGAATAAACCAGCAGAATCTTCATGAGAAATGTGGCTCAACCAGACTGAGGCTCTCACAGACACTCCCCTCTGTGCTGGAAATGGAGAAGAAGAATTCATCCTTGTTGCTCTTAGACAACTGTGTCCTCAACTCTCTCTAGAAGAAAAATCCATCTTTCTGATTCACTTCAGTGAATCAGTCCCAAATGTACTGAATTCGCTCCTGCTGTTCCCATCTCCCATCTCTATATAAATCCTCCTATTTCTTCATCCTTAAGTCTCTTTCCTGGCTATCCTGGCAATTGCTGAAGGAGACAATATGGTTGCAATAGGAAGTAGAAGAAGCTGGAGAGCAATATGGAACTATAGCCAAAGGGTTATGAAATGGTGTATACCCTTTGATCTACCAATACCACTGCTAAGTCCCAAAGACATTCAAAAAAAGGAAAAGGACCTATTTGTCCGAAAATGTGTACAGCAACTCTTTTGTGGTGGCTAAGAATCTCTAAGAAGGGATGCCTATCAATTGGGGGATAGCCAAAAAAGCTGTGGTATGTGATTGTGATGAAATGTTATTACATTATAAGAAATGACAAGCTGTTATTGGTGGAGTTGTGAGCTGATCTAACCATTCTGGAGAGCAATTTGGAAGTATGCTTAAAGGGCTATAAAAATGTGCATACCCTTTGACCCAGCAATATCACCTCTAGGACTATATCCCAAAGAGATCATACAAATTGGAAATGGACCAACATGTACAAAAAATATTTATGGCAGCTTTTTTTGTGGTAGTCAAAAACTGGAAATTGAGGGGATGCCCATCAACTGGAGAATGGCCAAACAAGTTGTGGTATATGAATGTAATGGAATACTATTGCACTATAAGAAATGATGACCAAGTGGACTTAAGAAAATCCTGGAAAGCTTTATATGAACTGATGCTGAGTGAGGTGTGCAGAGCCAGGAGAACATTGTACACAGTAACAGCCACATTGTTCAATTACTGTCTTTGATAGACTTGGCCCTTCTCAGCAATGTAAAGACCTAAAACAATCCCAAAAGACTCATGATGGAAAATGTCATCCACATCCAGAGAAGGAACTATGGAGTCTGAATGTAGAGCAAATCAGACTATTTTCTTTTTTTGTTTTGTTTAGTTTTTTTTCTTTCTCATGGTTCCTCCCATTCATTTTAATTCTTCTACACAAATGACTAATGTGAAAGTATGTTTAATAGAAATGTATATGTAAAACCTATATCAGATTGCATGCCATCTTAGGGAGGGGGTCGGAGAAGAAGGGGGAGAAAATTTAAAACTTATGAAAGTGAATGTTGAAAACTAAAAAAAAAAAATTAACTTACAAAAATAAAAAATGTTTTAAAGAATGAAACGACAAGCAGGATGATTTCAGAAAAAACTAGAAAGACTTACATGAACTGATGCATTATAAAGTGAAAAGAACCAGGAGATCATCGTACACAGTAACAGTTTGATGAAGAATTGTGAATGACTTAGGCATTCTCTGTGATACGATGCTGCAAGACGATCTCAAAGGACTAATGATGAAACCTACTATCCACTTTCAGAGAAAAAAACTGATATTGATTGAATGCAGACTGAAGCATGCTATTTTTCATTTTTTTCCATTTTTTCTTTTATTCAAGTCATCTCATACAAAATAACTAAGATGGAAATGTTTTACATAATTCCACATGTAAAAAACATCTGATTGCTTACCATTGAAGAAGGGTAGGAATGGAAAGAGGAAGAGAATTTGGAACTCAAAACTTTAAAAATGTTTAGAAGTTGGAGGGAAAAAAGGAAAGTAGAATAATAAGAATAAAATTTAGACTTTATCTTCATCACTTTAGCTGTGTAATTTTGAAATTCATTTGATCATCCTGGCCTCAATTTCCTCATCTCTAAATTGAGGAAAATGAACTAGGTTACTGTAAAGTCCCTTCTGGGTCTAGTTCTACATTCCTGTGATCTCCCTTCTTCAGGCTTCTGCAGTATTTAGTTTATATCCCACAAACTAGCTCTTATTTACATAGCTTCTGGTGTTGCTGTCCAATGGTTTCCCATGCATGCCCATTATCCTCCCACCTAAACAGTAAACTCTATGTCACACAAATTTCTATGTCCTCCAAAGGACTTCCTTTGGACAGCCAATACGTATTTGTAGGCTGATTTAATCTGACAAACATTTTTAAGTGCTTGCTCTGTTTAACCCTGTGCTATGAGACAGAGATACGAAAGTAAAAATGGCCTAATCTTTGACCTCAAAAAGTTTACCATCTACTAGCAAGAGGAAATATGTGCACACAAGCTTAAGTATTGATTGTGACTACAGGTAAAAAAAGTAAAAAATAAAGAAATCCATAAGTTAACTTTGAAGACGGAGAAGAAGACTTTTGGCTTCAGGGAAACATCTAAAGTGAGTCTTGGAGAAAGAGAATTTCTAAGCCCCAGGACCATGGGAACACACAAAGAAAAGAACAAAACAGGAAAAGAATTGGGGGCAGTGGAGAGGGGGTGGTGTCAGTTGCTGAGTTTAGTTGTAATGGAGAATCTATAAAGAGGAAAAGGGTGAAAGAATGCTGGAAACGTAGGTAGCCGGACTGTGGAGGAGATGCTCACCAATCAGGACCACAGAGCCCCTGGATGGGAGCTCCCAAGCTGAAATTAAATTTTCCAGAGATTGGGGTAGGGGGAAGGGGATTCAGGAAGGTAGCTGGGAAAAGTCCAACATTCTCCTTGAAGCCTCCAGGACTTCTGTCATCATGCTAAGATGGTTTATACTGTTTCAATTGCTTGCATGATCCTGTCAGTTAGTTACCTCTCCAGGGAAAGAAGACAAGCAGATTCATACAGCAGTTCTCTATACATCAACCAGTTCACTTGTAGAGTTTTTTCTTATTGCTGTTCTTACCTTTTCTTCAGGCTTGGGAGCTTTCTTCATTCTTCTTTGTCTATCCTTATCCTTCTTTCCCTCAAACCCAGCTTTTAGAATCCCCAAATCTCAGAATTTAAAAGATTTCATAATATCTATGATCCAAAAAATCCCTCAACAGGAATCATGCCTACAATTTCTCAACCTCCATTCAAAAATCTCTAGTGATGGGGAACTCACTACCCTTCAAGGCAGCTCCTTACATTATTGGATAATTCTAATAAGAAGTTTTTCCTTGTACCCAAGTGAAATCTGCCCTTTTGCAACAATGTCCACCATTTCCCCTTACTTTGAGTTGGAAGTTGCCTCTCTGCTATTTGCACGCATTGGTCCTGTGTCTGTCCTTTGGGACTAAGTAGAACAAGTATAATCCATTTTCTCCATGGCATTTCTTCATGTTAGGCAGGCAGAATGAGGTACAGTGGGAAAAATACCAATGGATTTGGAGGCAAAGGTCTTGGGACCAAAACTCTCCCTCTAGCACCTGCCACCTGTGTAACTTTAGGCAAGTCACTTAATCCCTTTGAGTCTCAGTTTTCTCATCTGTGAAGGGGGAGATTAGACTCAGTGACCTGTCCTGCTCTGAATCAGTAACTGTGAAACTCATAGACAGCTATCCTATTCTTTCTTATTTCATCTGTTCCCCAAGACTGCTCTGTGGTACAGTTGACTGAGTACCAAGCCTAGAGCCAGGAAGACCTGGGTTAAAATCTGGCCTCAGATACTTATTAGCTACGTGACCTTGAACAAATCATTCAACCTCTTTTTGCCTCAGTTTCCTTAACTGTAGAATAGGGATAATAATAGGACCTACTTCCTAGGGTTGTTTTGAGGAACAAATGGGATAATACTTGTAAAGTACTTAGAGTACCTGGCACATAGTAGCCATTAAATAAGTGCCAACTATTCTTCTCCTTCTCCTCCTCCTCCTTCTCCTTCTTCTTCCTCTTTTTCCTCTTCTTCTTCTCCTTTTCCTCCTCTTCTTTCTCCTCTTTTTTCTTCTCCTCCTCTTCCTCCCCTCCTTCTTCTTCCTATCATCATTGCTATTATTATTCCTTCTCCTGGATGAACATATCCAGTTCCTTCAACTAATCCTTATGGTCTCTACTTCCTTTATTTCACCATCATTTCCCTCCAGATAAATTACAGTTTATCAGAATCCCTCTTCTCTGTGTCCCCCTCCCCAAGATGTACCAAAATGAGCATAATACAGTGTTATCTCAAATTTATGAGATTTGGGGACTCTGTGAACAGTACTGAGGATGGCAGCCAGCATCAGCATCCTTGCTAAGAACCCTCCATCTCTAATAGTGTGGCCTAAGATTATACTGGCTTTGTTTGAAATGCACTGAGCCCAACGCCTGCTGTCTGGGGGCTGCTGAGCACAACTGGCCCTGCTCTCTCGTGACTTGGAGTCTAGAGAAATATGTTGAGCCAAACCATAATGAGTCATCTCACTGGCTCCCTTTTCTAAAGGGCTAGAACTGAGTGTTTAATATTCCTAAAGCATTGTTGCTATCAGACTGCTCTCCTCAAAAATCTCCAAAAGCTCCCCTGCCCCCCTGCCTCCACCATCAACAAGATGAAGTTCCAACTTCTTAGTCTGAAATTCAAGGCCCTCCAAAATTTGGTACCAATCTTCCCAATACTATCCCTCCACTCACTGCTCCTCAGTTTCAGCCTTCCTTTCTAACTACCCTCATCTAACCAATGTCCCTGAGGCACACATCCACCTCTGTTCATACCTTTTCACCACCTTTGGATGCTCTTTTCCTTATACTCCTCTCTGCTTACCTTGCTCTTTCCAATCTCTCAAAACACAGCTCTAGATCTATTCTCTCTATCTATGAAACTTTCCCTGGTCATATCACCTGCCATCTCTCTCTCTCTCTCTCTCTCTCTCTCTCTCTCTCTCTCTCTCTCTCTCTCTCTGTCTCTTTCTCTGTCTCTCTCTCTTTCTCTCTCTCTGTGTTTCTGTCTATCTCTCCCTATCTCCATCTCTCTGTCTGTCTCTTTGTCTCTGTCTCCCTTTTTCTCTCTCTCAGAACACTTATTTTCTCTACTATTAACTGATTAAACAAACATTTATTTAAATAATGTTTAAATGACAACTATGTGTAGAGCATTGCGTTTCTAACTGGAAGAGATACAAAAATTAAATAGTTCCTACGTGGAATTTATAGACTAGTAGTGGATAAAATAACAACAGCATGTTACTATATTAAAAGCATATTAGAGATATGCTTTAAAAAATTGCATATGGAAATGGTCTTGTTTAAAAAAAAAATTCAGCCAGCAAGCATTTATTATGCACCTACTATGTGCAAAGTGAATCCCCAAAATGTCTATGTCCTCAAGAAGCCCTCATTCTACAGCATCCTACTCCTAAAAGCCTTTAATGCATTCAAGACAGTACTTCAGACATCCTTCTCTTCTCCATACTCCATAACTCTAGTACCACACTTTTCTTATTAAGACCTGCTTTTTCAGCCCTTCCTCCTCTTCACTCTTCTCTGAACATTTTCCAGTTTCACTAAAATTCAGTAACCAAGACAAGATGGATTATTCCAACTAGGACTTGTCTAATATACCCCTTGCATGTGAGATCCCAGAATTCCTGAAAATATAGTGTTTTTTTGCATAGCAGTACCATCAACAGTGACACATTTTGGGTATGGCCAGTTATGATGCTCCCCACCAGGGTCTTTTCCTCCAGTACTTCGGTTCAACCATTCTTCCCACAATCTAGATTTTAATGATTGTTTTTGTTTTTTAAGTTCCAACTTGCTTTGTTAAATGTTCTCTAGTTTGGGATTGGTCATTTTCCCAATTGGTAAAGGTCTTCAAAAATTTTATTTCTGCCCTTTAGGATATTAACTCTGCCTCACTTAAAATCCTCTACAGATTTGATTACTATTTTGGGAATTCTATCATCCACACTGCAATAGGAACAATGAATCCCATTCATATATCACCTTACAATCCACAAAACACCCTTTTCCTGTGATACAGGAGAAAGAACACAGGTTTAGAAACAGAAGACCTGAGTTCAAACAACTGTGTCACTTATCAACTGTGTGACCTTGGAAAAGTTATACTTTCTTTGAGACTCAATTTCCTTATCTGTAAAATGGTTATTTCTATCCTCATTTGTACTACCCTATTTCAGAGGGCTGCTATGTGTAAAGTACTTTGCAAAGCTTAAAGCAATATTGAAATGTGAGTCTTTATTAATATTTTACTTGATCCTCATAACAACCCCAAAATACTCTAGTGCAAGAATTACTCTCATTCACAGATAAGAAAACTGAGTCTCATGGATTTGTTCATGGTCATAGATCTAGTAAGGAACAGAATCAGGACTTGAACTCAAAATTCAGAATTTGTGCCACCAAACTAAGCTACAACCAGAAGCTACATGGGTGAAAAATAAGAGTTCAAGAAATCATATTCCAATTGCTAAAGGAGTTACCGAAATCAAGACAAACTGTATCTCCCACTTCCCATTTGTAGTGTGGCCTCTCTGTATCCTAGACAGATTTCTACAGTCTGGCACAATCTGATCCTCACATAGCTGCACTGATTGCTATGTATTTGGAAGTGATTGCAGCTAGATTTGAAGATTTCTTCTTGCTTCTTCCTAGCTATCAATGCTGAACCGATCAACCAGCAGTTTCCAATTATGTAATGGGAAGAGGTTGGGGAGACCACAATGGTGACATTTGACTCTTCTCAAAAGGATAGATGTAGCAGCTGATTCTGAGTTGGATTTTTTTACCATTTTGTAACCATCATAATTTTGTTCTTCAATTGTGTCTCACTGTAAGCAGTTTTCTTGATACTGGGATGGTTTATCATTTCCTTTTCCAGTGGATTAAGACAAAAAAAGATTAAGTGACTTGCCCAGGTCACAAAGCTAGTAAATGTCAGAGGTCAAATTTGAACTCAGGTCCTCCTAATTCCATGCCCCACACACTACCCCCAGAATCATCTACCTGGATGTCTTGTTGTTTCAGTCCTTTTCAGCTGTGTCTAACTCTTCATGACCCCAACTGGGATTTTCTTTTGTTTTTTTTATTTGTTTTTTTTTTCTGTATTTAAATTTATTTATTTAAGTTTTCAACATTCATTTCCACAAAATTTTGGGTTCCAAATTTTCTCCCCATTTCTCCCTGCCCCCCACCCCAAAACACCAAGCATTCTAATTACCCCTATCACCAATCTGTCCTCCCTTCTAACATCCTCCCTTCCCTTATCCCCATCTTCTCTTTTGTCCTGAAGGGCAAGATAAATTTCTATACCCTATTACCTGTATTTCTTATTTCCTAGTTGCAAGAACAATACTCAACAGTTGTTCCTAAAACTTTGAGTTCCAAATTCTCCCCATCCCTGCCTCCCCACCCATTCCCTTTGGGAAGGCAGGCAATTCAATATAGGCCACATCTGTGTAGTTTTGCAAATGACTTTCATAATAGTCGTGTTGTGTAAGACTAACTGTATTTCCTTCCATCCTATCCTGCCCACCGTTTCTTCTATTCTCTCTTTTGATCCTATTCCTCCCTAAGATTGCTCCCTCCTCCCACTGCCCTCCCTTCCATTACCCCCCCACCCTGCTTATCCCCTTCTCCCCCAATATCCTGTATTGTAAGATAGGTTTTCATACCAAAATGAAGGTGCGTTTTATTCCTTCCTTTAGTTAAATGTGATGAGAGTAAGCTTCATGTTTTTTTCTCTCACCTCCCCCCTTTTTCCCTCCACTGAAAAGTTTTTTACTTGCCTCTTTTATGAGAGATAATTTGCCCCATTCTATTTTTCCCTTTCTCCTCCCAATATATTTCTCTCTCACTGCTTAATTTTATTATTTTAAGATATGATCCCATCCTATTCAATTTACCCTGTGCTCTGTGTGTGTGTGTGTGTGTGTGTGTGTGTGTGTATAATCCCACCAACTGCCCAGATACCGAAAAAAGTTTCAAGAGTTACAAATATTGTCTTTCCATGTAGGAATGTAAACAGTTCAACTTTAGTAAGTCCCTTATGACTTCTCTTTGCTGTTTACCTTTTCATGCTTCTCTTCATTCTTGTGTTTGAAGGTCAAATTTTCTTTTCAGCTCTGGTCTTTTCATCAAGAATGCTTTAAAGTCCTCGATTTCATTGAAAGACCATTTTTTCCCCTGAAGTATCATACTAAGTTTTGCTGGGTAGGTGATTCTTGGTTTGAGTCCCAGTTCCTTTGACTTCTGGAATATCATATTCCATGCCCTTCGATCCCTTAATGTAGAAGCTGCTAGATCTTGTGCTATCCTGATTGTATTTCCACAATACTGGAATTGTTTCTTTCTAGCTGCTTGCAATATTTTCTCCTTGACCAGGGAACTCTGGAATTTGGCCACAATGTTCCTAGGAGTTTCTCTTTTAGGATCTCTTTCAGGAGGGGATCGGTAAATTCTTTCAATATTTATTTTGTCCCCTGCTTCTAGAATATCAGGGAAGTTTTCCTTGATAATTTCATGAAAGATGATGTCTAGGCTCTTTTTTTGATCATGGCTTTCAGGTAGTCCCATAATTTTTAAATTGTCTCTCCTGGATCTATTTTCCAGGTCAGTTGTTTTTCCAATGAGATATTTCACATTATCTTCCTTTTTTTTCATTCTTTTGGTTTTGTTTTGTGATTTCTTGGTTTCTCAGAAAGTCATTAGCCTCCATCTGTTCCATTCTAATTTTGAAAGAACTGTTTTCTTCAGTGAGCTTTTGAAACTCCTTTTCCATTTGGCTAATTCTACTTTCTAAAGCATTCTTCTCCTCATTGACTTTTTGAACCTCTTTTGCCAATTGAGTTAACCTATTTTTCAAGGTGTTATTTTCTTCAGCATTTTTTTGGGGTCTCCTTTAGCAAGGTGTTGACCCATTTTTCATGCTTTTCTTGCATTGCTCTCATTTCTCTTTCCAATTTTTCTTCCACCTCTCTTACTTGATTTTCAAAATCCTTTTTGAGTTCTTTCATGGCCTGATCCCACTGAATATTTATTTTGGATATTTGGGATACAGAAGCTTTGACTTTTATGTCTTTCCCTGATGGTAAACA
Source organism: Bettongia penicillata ogilbyi (assembly GCA_023548195.1). Classification (NCBI taxonomy): domain Eukaryota; kingdom Metazoa; phylum Chordata; class Mammalia; order Diprotodontia; family Potoroidae; genus Bettongia; species Bettongia penicillata. The sequence continues at coordinate 22,822,133 of JAJHZJ010000292.1, read as the reverse complement.
TTGTTCTTTCTCATCTGAAAGGATGGGAGAGATATCTGTTCACCAAGAAAGTAACCTTCTATAGTCTTATTTTTTTCCCTTTTTTGGGCATTTTCCCAACCAGTTACTTGACTTTTGGGTCCTTTGTCAAGAGTAGGGTATACTCTGGGAATCTGTAAGATCTCAGTTCCTCCAATGTGGCATGATCAAGCGCCTTCTGCTCTGGACACAGAGAGGGATTTTTGTGCCCAGAATCTTAGCAGAGGTTCCTCTCCACAGCCAGCTGGCCTCCAGTTCCCAAGTCAGCACTGGGGACTGATTTTCAGATAAGCTAGATGGGCAGGTCTGCCATTCAGTGTGAGACAAAGACCAGCTGGCCCAGGGCCTCCACACAGGGCGGAGGCAAGAATCAGCGCTTCAGTGCCCCCAGGGGTTTTTGCACTCCAACAATGGCATAGTCTGTACCAGCTGCTGTGCAGCCTCTGTGGCCGCTGCCTGCTGCTGGAGCTATGGGAAGGTCCTTCTCCCTTCCTGGCCAGCTGGAAAGACCCTGTCACTGATCTTTGGCACCTGTGGGTTGAGGAATCTTTGAACCCGCTGCTGCTGGGACTGGGAATTCCACAACTGGAGGTTCTGCCCCCAAGGGCTGTTCATGAGCCATGCACAGCCAAGGCTGGGCTGGGCTCCGTACTCGGCTCCACATCCGGTGCAACCCACGTTCCTGTGGGCCTTTCAGGTCACCCTGGGCTGGAAATCTCCTTCACTCTGTTGTTCTCTACTTCTGCTGCTTCAAAATTTTTTAAGAGTCCCTCTCCACAGGTATTTTATGGGCTGTGGGGGGAGACCCTGTGTCTGTGTGTCTTTCTACTCTGCCATCTTAGCTCCACCTCGCCCCCCTGTTGGGATTTTCTTGGCAAAGAAAGACACTGGAGTGGTTTGTCATTTCCTTCTCCAGTTCATTTTACAGATAAGGAACTGAGGCAAGCAGGGTTAAGTGACTTGCTCAGGGTCACACAACTAGTAAGTGTCTGAGGTCAGATTTGAACAGAGAACGATGAGACTTCCTGACTCTAGGTCCAGCACTCTATCCACTAAGCAACCTAGCTGCCTCCAAGGCAAACAGAGGTTAAGTGACTTGTCCAGGATCACACAACTAGTAAGTATCTGAAGCTAAATTTGTACTCAGGTCTTCCTAAATCTAGACCCAATGCTCTATCCATCGAGCCATCTAGCTACCTCTAATCATGATAATGGATGCCATTTATATGATGCTTTAAGGTTTATAAAATGCTTTAAACACATTTTTGTATTTTCCCCCTCCTAATGACCCTGTGACATAAACACTACAGGTTTTATTAGTTCTCTTTTATAAATAAGTAAAGTGAGACTTCAAGAGGAGCAGTGATTTGCCTATGCTACAGTCAGACGCTTAGCATGGGTTGGATCTGGGATTTGAGTCACATCTTTGGACATCAAGACCACTGTTTTTGTTTTGTTTTTTCCATTAGACCGCACAAACTCTTGGATGAAGGAATGAAAAGCCAAGCACTGTGTTCTTTCACTGGGTTTTCTTCTAATATCTGGCTAGCTAGAGTTAGGGTACCCCCTATCCAGCTGCTCACAGTTAATCTTTACTGAGAAAACAGAAGAGAAGCCAACATTCAAAGTATCAACCATTTCACCTTGGGCTGTCTTTCTTGTATGAGGGAGGCACATTTTTCTCTAGACGTCCTCTGTGGTCTCAGATTTGAGGAATGTGTTTGTTACAATCTGCATTCCTTATTAGTTGTACCCTTGGCCCTTCTAATCTTGTCCCTACAGGGCTGCACTATTTCTTTCTGTTCCTCACTAATCATCTGCTTTTGTTTTTGCTTTGGGGAATTTCCCATTTGTCCTCGAATTCCTTACAGAATTATGAGTTTACCCAATTTGGCGTCATGGATTTTACTTTCTCTACCCTTCCTAAGAATATGGAGGTTCATTTATCAGGAACTCCTTCTTCTTCCCTATTCCACATCTCAAAACCCTTTTACATAATTTACTATTCTCTCCCCTCCTTGCTCCAGGCTCCAAGGAAGAGGTAGCCCTTCTTTTTGTCCAGGATGGAACCTTTTTCTGCTGCCCATGGTTCTGTCCCCTCTCATCCTCCCTGGGGAACTGGCTCCTTGGATCATTCCCTCACTCATCTCAAATCTCTCTTTTTCAACTGTTTCCTTACCTGAAACCTATGAAGAAGCCCAGGTTTCCTCTGATCTTCTAAAAAGAAACAGATAAAAAAAACATCTTTAAGTTGGCCTTATCATTTCCTCAGATGATTGTCCCATATCTTTTTCATAACCAAACTCCTAGAAGTTATCTGAACACTTTGCCTCTATTTCTTCACCTGTCAGTTTTGTAATTTGACTTTTGACCTCATCACTGTTGAAGTTGCTCTCTGCACTATTACCAATTACCTTGAACCACTAAATTAGTGATCTTTTTCTCAGGACTCATCCTTCTTGACCTCTTTGCAGTTTTTACCACTATGACCTACTATCCTTCCCCCTCCATAGCTATTCTCTTCTCCACTGGCTTTCATTAATAGGAAGGGGAAAAAACATTTATAAAGTGCCTACTATGTGCCTAGCACTGTAAAGCTAGGCACCTTACAAATATTATCTCATTGGATTTTCAAAACAACCCTCTGGGTAGGTGCTAATAGAATTTTACAGTTGAATGACTGAGGCATGCAGAGGTTAAGTGTCCCACCCAGGATCACATAACCAGTAAGTGTGTGAGGCAGGATTTGAAATCAAGTCTTGTTAACTCCAAGAACTGCACTTTACTCACTGTGACACATTATATTGTATGGTACATATTGCACACGTTATACTCTTCTCTCCTTTTTTTCTTCTGGTTGCCTAATTATTCTTCTCTTTGTCCTTTGCTGGAACATCATTATCTTCCATTCCTAACTATAGATGTACTCCAAGGCTCTCTTCTGGGTATTCTCATATAAAGGTAGAATTTCTTTCATGATACCACTGAAATCTCCTAGATTTTACTTAATTACTTCTTTTCTTTGACCCAATTCCTATCCGTGATCCATAGAGTACTAGTCACAAGCTTTCAGTGTAGCTCTAAGGATGTATCTGATATGTCAAATGTCCTTGGTTTCATCCACACTTCCCTAAAGAGCTCAGATCATACATATTACAGTGCCAGTAGTTCTGGCCAAGCCTTATTAAAGTCTCTATGAAAAACCCATTAAATCCCAAAATTTGGATGTCCAGGGACATATTTTCCATTTTTTGTTATAGAATCAACTGCCCCTTGCACTGATGTTTTTGTCAACTCAGTCAAAGACATGGTGGAGTATGTCTAATGCTAGGAAATTGCTGCCAGTGCAACCCACAAAGTCATACAAGATCATACAAGAACTACTAAAATGCCAGCAGTCATCTTAGTAATTATAGTCCTCCAACATCTGACTTCCAGCTACTTTGGTGAGTTGACCAAAGGCCTCATCTACATGCCCATTCACCACTGACCCTCTGTGGAACACATGTTCTAGACTGTGTTTCTTATGATGTTTCCCCAATTGCACTGAGTGATACTTCTCATGGCTAGTCCCTCTTAGGACTCACAGCAGGCTTTTTTCCTGACTGGGTCTAAAGTCACTAGCCAAAGAGGGCTAGATGACTCCAAGTAAATTTAATCCCAGCCCCAGAAAAAATTCCATCAAGCTCACAGTTCACTAGAACCCTCTTCATAGACAAAGGAGAACACTATGAGTATAAGACTCCTGAGACAAACTGGACCCAACTAGTAAATAGGTATCTGTTTAGAGCTGAGTAATGTGTGAGGTGGTAGGAATTAAAATACAAAAAGAACATAGGCCTTGCTCTCAAAGAACTTCATTCTACTTGGGGCAGTACGTATTTACAGATCTATGTGTAGGACTATGTGAGGAGGTATATGTGTATGAATGTAATTAGGCTTCCACCTGTGCATATGGCTGCATAGATGGAAGGACAAATGACTCCAGATTGGTTGAAAGAATGCTGCAAAAGCATCTTCTGGGATGCTCTCCACCAGTCTGGAGGCACATCTCCTTCCTCCCAGGCAGCCACATGCAAAATGCCCCAGGCTTATATAAAATCCTGGTACATCCCTTGTGCACTGTGTAAAACATACTTGTCCATATAAATAAATACAAAGTTATTGGGGGGCCTTAACAGTTGGGCGGGGGCTGTGGATAGAGCACTAGGCCTAGAGCTAGTTCATCTTCCTAACTTTGAATCTGGTTTCAGACACTAACAGTACGACTCTGGGCCTATTTGCCTCAGTTTCCTCATCTGTAAAATGAGCTGGAGACGGAAATAGGAAACCATTCTGGCATCTTTGCCAGGAAAACCCCACTGGGGTCACAAAGAGTCAGATATGACTGAACTACTGACCGACAACAAATAAAAACAAATGGGTGAATCAAGAGAGATCTCTTGAAGGAAGTAAGCCTGTATAACCTTAAGCTCATGAGTAACATGCTCTAACTAACTTATCAAACATGGATGGCTCACAGAAGCCCTGGGAGGAAGATGGTATAGCTATTACCATACCCATTTTGCAGAAGAGGAAACTAAAACTTGGAGAGATTATATGACTTGCCCAAGGTCACACAGCCCATATGTGTGACTGAGTTCTGAGTCAGAGTTCAAACCCAGGGTTTCTGACTACTAGTCTAAATCTTCTTCCACTGCATCGTGCTGGCTATGTTCATGTCCTTGGTAATATATGTAGGGAGCCAGTGAGGACTACAACAGTTCCATGAGTTCCTGATGGTCTGATAAGCCCACTCTATTGTGCTAATGGAGCAAAGGTTGTTGGTTCGGCCTCCAGGATCTCATAGCCCCAAGGCTTTCAGGTCTTAGGTAAACATCTTAGTATTCGACAAACATCCTGAGGCAGTCGTTGGGACAAGAGTTTGTTAATGAAAGAGGATTGGTGAAAGTAAGCACGAGCTTGCCACAAGTATGGAACTTAGGGCTGCACAGCATATAAGGTTTGTACTTGCTAATAATAAACGGAGCTTGTAACATCTCTGTCTACCATCTCTTCACTGCGTGCCTGAGACCAAGACGTCCCGCAGGTTGGGGGTCTCTCCACTGAGTTGGCCATAGCAAATATCACCTTCAGCAAACAAGCAAGTTCCTACTATCTGTGGTACATTGTCCTGAGGGCTAATGTGCTTTATATGGAGCATTTATTCTGACCGCTCACACAAACCTGTAGACACACACCTCCCTCTAAGAGAAAGTAGCTTCAGAAGAGAATTTGGAGAAGATATTGCTTCTCATTCATCTTTCCTATCAGAATCACTTTGATTATGTGTTTCTGGTCAGGTCACTCCTCTGCTCAAAAGTCTTCAATGACTCCCAAATGCCTGAAAAGTAAAACTCAAATTCCTTTGAGCAGCATTCAAGGCTTTTCAAAATTTGGCACCCAGTGGCCCTTCTAGCTTTATCTCATATTATTTTGCCTACTTCACCCCAACTCTATAGTCCAGACAAACAGACCATTTCCTGTCCTCCTAAACATGCACAATATTTCTCTGCCTTTATACCTTTTCTCAGGCTGTTCCTCATGCCTGGAATGCCCTTTCTTTTTGCCTATGAATCCTTTAATGCCTATGAATCCTTGAATGCCTATGTATCCTTTAAAATCTGTTTCAGATTTCACCTACTCTATGAAGACTTTGCTGATCCCTCAGTGAGTAATTAACTTTTCTCTTAAAACTCATAAAGCATTTTGTTATGTACCTCTCAAAAACCTTTGTGTCTTACAGCTATCTGTGTTTATAGTTTATTCCCCCTTAAGCTCCATAATAATAATGATACTTACATACATTATCTCACCTGAGCCTCAAAACAACTCTATTAGGTAAATTCCACAGGTATTAATATCTGTTTTTTAAAATGAGGAACCCGAAACTCAGAGAATTTAAGTGATTTATCCTTGGTCAGACAGCTAGCCATACTGGAGGCAGAATTTGAACCCACCTTTCTGACTATAAATCCAGCATTCTATTATACTACAAGACCCCTCCATGAAAGAGCACAGTGCCTCCCACATAGGATGTGTTTAATTAACGCTAATTGATTGACTGATTGCCTAAAGGCAGGAACTATGCCTTATCTAAACTTTTATACCCCTATCCTCTGACTCAAAGCACACAGTGGAAGTCAAATAAATGTTTGCTGTATGTCTGGATGAATAAATGTCATCTATGTCCCCTTCACTCCCTCAAACATACCTTGGAAGCTGGCTTGAAGGATAAACCTTCAAGATCTAGATAGACCCATTGCACAGCAGAGCAAATCTCTTTTCTTTGAAACGAAACAACTTTACTGTTGGAGAGTGATGAGAGTCAGCAGCAGTATAGACAGTAGAACACCATAGGTTCAAGTTTGCCTCTATTTACCCATTCTGAAGATGCTACCTTTTCACCACTCTATGCAGTTCCCTGGGAACTGCTCAGACATCTTGTCTCAATCATTTCTTTCTGTGAGCCAGTTCATTACTCACTGCAGAAAATTAAAGCAGAGCCCACCAAAAAAAGCCAAGCATGATGAATAGTGATCAAAGCCAGACTCGGCTCCTGTCCCCAGCGGGTAATTTGGACAACAGTAGTTTAGAGTCATTGTGAGGAATCAAAAATTCATTAGTGCTGGAGGAAGATGGAAACCAGCCTGGAGAATCCCTCCCCAAGCCATAGGCAGAGGGAAAATATCTGGGGAAGGACCCAGCGAGGGAGCAGTAAGGGGCGATCTGGGGGAAAATGAGAAGACAGAAGAGGGCTATCTCAAGTGAGCGCTCCAAAACTGACTTCATTCATTTGGTTCTGTGGTTAGTAGCTGATCCACTGGAATATCTCCATGACATTTTCTCTCTTTTCCTAATTGCTGTCTCTCACATAAACAACAACTGGTGCTGGAATTCTTCCTCCTTTGGAGACACCCACATCCCTACCTCCCTTCCATCCGCCCTGTAATGCCCTCCCTCCCTTCTGCCTTTCTCTTAGTTTTTTGGAGTGGACCTATCGCCCTTGTAATTATTGAAGAAGTATTTTACAGCATCCCCATGCTCACCTTCTCCAATTAAGCTGTAATCAGGGATACAGATCCAGCTGGCCTACAAGATAGCAGCGGATGTCATGTTAGGAGAAAAACAACCCTTCAGTTGTTCACACCATCTCCTAGGATGTCACAGGCTCATTCTTTGGGAGCCTGCCCTAACAGTCTGTCAATATTTTCTCTTCAAGAAGTTGTAGCCAGTGGTTTCCAATTACTTCATCTTCCTGCATGCTACAATGGATTGAACTTTGTATCTGGAGGTAGAAAACCTAGATTGAGATCCTGAATTTCTATCTATCAGGTGTTGACTGTGTGACCCTGGACAAGTCACTTAACTTCTCTGAGATTCAGTTTCTTCATCTGTAAAATTAGGGAGTTGAACTAGCTGGCCTCTGAGGTCCCTATCAATTCTAGATATATCAGCCTGTGCCTTTGCACCATTGAAGGCAGTGATTATGTCGTGTACTTCTCTTGTTTCCTCCATAGCCTCTACTACAGGGCTCTAAGTACAGAGTTATCCCTTTCACATCTTGGGATACAGCCCCTATGTGATCTGGAAAATCCATGTAAAATTTTTTGGCCTTACTTTTATACCAGATATCTGAATTACTATGGCATTAAAAGATAAAATATGCTGATATTATATAATGCTATGCTAACATTTTGTGTCTTTCTGAGTTTCTGAACTTTTCATGTCATCCGTGGCTTCCACAAAAATCTTCCAAAATTTCCATTTAATTTCTTATGCCATCCTGTGATATATTGAAACTGCGATGAGGAAAGTCTTGATGTGGAAGGAATACTGTAGCAGGTGTTCAAGACATACTCGTTGACCTGATTGATAGCTGGGCCACAGTGGATCAGGTGCAAGAATAAGCATTTCTATAGTACCTACTGTGCGTCAGGCACTGTGTTAAGTGCTTTTTATAAATACTATCTCCTTTAATCTTCATAACAATCTTTGAGATAGGGGCTGTTATTATCCTCACTTTACAGTTGAGGAAACTGAGGCAAACAGGGGTTAAGTAACTTGCCCAAGATCACATAACTACTAAGTGTCTGAGGCTAGATTTGAACTCAGGTCTTCCTGATTCCAGGTCTGGCACTCTATGCACTACACCACCTGACTCTAGCAAATCTCATGGTTCTCTTTATTGCACTCTAAATGAGAAAGAAGAATGATCAGGCAAAGACCAACCTGATTAATCTTTAGCCCTGAACAAGAATATCTATATGTGGCAGCCACTGTTATGAGCACCACTGTCTTCTTTGTACACTGTCCCTAATGGCCAAATCTGTGATGGCAGGAGGAATGAGAAATAGGAGGGATTTCCTATATCCCCAAAGGTCTGTACCCCATGCAGCTTCTCTGATAGCTGCACTGCCTTAAGGGAAGGGCAGGAAAGAAGAAAACACTGGGACAATTCTGTTTTAAAGTCAACACAGCATTAGCACAAATCAAGAAGCTAAGGTGTTCTCTTTGATTTCAGAGAAGTTACTCACATAAGAACAAATTACAGAATATTAGAAATGTTGGAGCTGGAAAGGAGCTTAGAAATCCTCCAGTCCAACTCTCCCCTTTCTACGGATGAGGAAGCCAAGCCCCAGAAGATTTAAGTGACTTGTGAAAAGTCACAGAGTGAGGTAGTGGCTCCCTGTCTCCAGGCATCAGGGATCACAACCAGATCTTTGGTCTCATTCAGGGGAACCCTAGAAGGGTTAAGGTAAAGGTAGGATGAGTCACCATGCTCAGGTACCTAAATCAAATTGTATGAAATTGGTCAAGTGGTTCTAGTGCCTGCCAAGATGCCCCTTTTTATCACTCACTGGAAACATAGATAGAAAAATCATTTATTTTTTTTTTACTCACTCTCCTATATTGTATTTCCTGTAAGATAGTGGCAGCCAACTTTGGCAGCATACCTATGTAATGCTTTGCTTGACACTAAGAATCAGAGGGTCATCAAATAAGATGATTTCTGCTGGTATATTTTTCAAAGAATGTTGGGTAATTTAGATATATACATAGGAGCCATCTGATTGAAGGAGTCTTTAAGGTAGCATTTTACAATACTAAGTCAATTGTCCTTTTATTTTTTTTAAGAATTAACACACAGTAAACACAGTGGAATCCTAACATCATAGATGCAGAGAGCCAGAAGGAACCTTAGAGATCACCTACATTTTTTCTGTATTTTGTTTCTCATTTTTTTTTATGTTTTGTGCATCTTTCAGTCCATTGTATGATGTGCTTCATCGAAAAATATTGCTTGGGAAAGCCTATGGGCTCCCTTTTAATACTTTCACCTAGGATGCCCTTACTCTAAAATATCATGTATCATGTTTTCATATAAATTGTTCTTCTAGATCTAATTCCCAAAGCAGTTGTAGCTGTGTTGTAGTTTAAAAGTCCTGCATACCCAAAAGCATATTCCCCACCAACCTACTACTACTACTACTATGGTGACTGAAATTCCTGTCACTAACATTATTCCTTTGGGTTTGGTTATTAACTCCAGAAAATTCCCATAAATATGCTATTTTTGTAGGCAAGGAGGTAGCTCATTGAGAGTCAGGAAGACCTGAGCTCAAATCTAACCTCAGATGCTTACTAGCTGTATGACTCTGGGTAAGTGACCTCACCTCTGCCTACCTCAGTTTCCTAATCTATAAAATGGAAATAATAATAGCACCTACCTCCTAGGGCTATTGTGAGGATAAAATAACTATAGAATGCTTCATAAGTCTTAAGGTACTATGTAAATGCCAACTATTGTTGTAGTTACCTTGCTTCTATATAATGCTTTATATTTCCAAAGCACTTTCACATTGTCTCATTTAATCCACACTCACTATCTATGTGAAGTAGGGAAAGCCAGGCCTATTTTACAAATGAGGAACTTGAGGCCCAGAGCACTTAGGTGACTTACTCGAGATCACAGCAAATTAGTAAAACAGGTTCCTCTTCCCCATCCTTGGTTGGGTCTCTTTATCCATTAATTTGTGTTGGAGAAGACAACACATTAATCTCCTAGTATAGATTGCTGGCACAGATTAGCTCTAGCAGAGAATTTTACCTTGGGGGTGTGGGCACAGATAAGACACAGGATGATGAAGTAGAAAAAATGTGAGATGGCAATCCAGAAGACCTGGGTTTGAATCCCATCTTGATCAATTTCTTTGGGGCAAATCTCTTCTCCCAGGCTTATAACACAATCTGTAAAATGATGGGCTTGAGGACAAGACAACCTCTAAAGGAAACATTCTGCTCTAATATTCTGTCTTTTTGGCAAGATAAGTTTTGGTTGAACCAAGAAGAGGATGGATCAGATAAGTTCTGAAGCAATGGTCCATATTCCCAACACAAGGATAGAGGTGGAAAAGGATGGGTGGGGGGGGGGTGGGAGGGTGGGAAGGGGAGGAAGTATTTAGGTAACATGCTCAGAGCACTAGAAATTTGTAGAATGGGGAAGTAGGCTGAGAGGGAAGAAAAGCTAAGAAAAAAATAGACCTGGCAAGAGCACTGGAGTTAGAAGGCCTGGGTTCGAATATTACCTCTGACACTCACTACCTGAATGATGTTGGGCAAACAATTTTACGTTTCTGAGGCTCGGGCTCTTGATCTGTAAGTTCTTAGATTTAGAGCTGAAAAAGACTTGAGAGGTCATTGAGTCCTAACTCTTCATTTTACAAAAGAGGAAACCGAGACACAAAGTGGTAAGGTGACTTGCCTAGGGTCACACAGCTAGTCAGTGTCTGAGATGGGATTTGAACTCAGGTATTAGATAGTACAGTGAATAGGGCACCTGGCCTGGATAGAGTCAGGAAGAACTGTGTTTAAATCTAGTCTCAGATACCAACTAGCTGTGTGACCCTGGATAAGTCATTTAATCCTGTTTGACTCAGTTTCCTCATCTATAACATTAGCTGGAGAAAGAATGGCAAACTACTCCAATATCTTTATCAAGAAAATTCTAAATGGAGTCACAAAGAGGTTGACACAACTGAAAAATGACTGAACAATAAAAGCAAATTCCTGACTCAAAATGCAGTGCCTAATCCATCATACTACACTGTCTCTCAAAATAAAGTGGTTGGACTACCTGACCCCCAACATCCTTTCCAGATTTACATCTGTGAGGTTCACAACTTTAGTAACAGTCATGCCTCTACAAATTTGCCATTCACCAGATATCTTGTTCCTCATGTAACCTCCCCCTACTCTCTGGGTCCTTAATCTCTACCTGGTGACTTCCCCTCTTCACAATATTTTCAGATGACCTTTAAAAGTTAAAGTAGAATCTAGTAGGACCTGGACCTTGTGTCATCCTAAACACTCCATTTCCCAAAACAGCTTTCATTCGTCCTTCTAACTTAAGGACCTGTGATTAGGAGACTGCTATACAAGCTTCTGAGAGCAAACCTTATCTTCTCTCTAAGGAAGGAAAAGTCCAGCAAAAATCAGTTACTAAGGACTGTGCAAGGTGGGGAGATCATCAAAAGTGCACTTTTCTCGCCTTTCAAGTCCTTGTTAGAGGGAATAACCAATGGAGCTCAAAGGACAAGTGAAGGATGAATTTTCTCTAGCGAAAAATAGTGTTTTCTCTGAGGCTTGGTCAGCAAGGGGAGGCATCCCCTCTCTCCTCCCTCACTCTACGCCAAGCCTCAAAGGGACCACTGCTGCCTCAGACTGTGGGCAGAATGAGCCAGGCTGCACAGGATGTCTTTGAACCACTACCAGGTACTTGATCCTGAAAAAGTCACTGCTGTTTGATGGTGCTGACATATTTGACTCCATTAGCCCTGGTAAAATTCATCCGTCAAAGGACAGAGCAAGAAACAAACCCCAGTGTTAAAAGCTCTAGGAAGGAAAATAAAAAAGATAAAGGAAAAAAAAGAAAGAAAAAATCCACCCCACACATTTTTGACAGGCCACACATGAAGAATTTGAGACAAAGAGATAAAGTACCTTGTTCAAGGTCAAACAAGGACAGAGTTAATAGTTAGAACCCAGGCAACCAAGGTCAATGACTCCTGCTTTGACACCAGATATTCTATACCTTGCACCAGTCTTTCATGGGACTCTCACAGCAGGGAGGCAGGCCACTGCCATCAGAAGGACTGGACATATTTCTCAAAACAAAATCCATTTTGTGAGCAGCTCTAAGAATCCGAACACTGAGTCTTTCAAGAATCAATTAAACTGAACAATTATTTATTTGGGTGACTTGTCTCCCTGAAGATTCCACCAGAATAGAATCTGTGTCTCATTTACCTTTGGTTTTTTAAATAAATCACAGGATCTTAGAGTTGGAAGGGACCAATCCATACCCAGATAGCCATCCTTTCTGGAACATCTCTCATAATAGTTAGCCAACTTCCACTTAAGACTATCAGAGACTAAGAACTGTATTTCTCAGGGCATTTCATTCTGCTTTAAAAAGAGAGCTCTCCTCACTGGGTAGTTTTTCTTCACACTGAGTTCAAAGCTGCCTGTTGCCTCTCTACAAATTTACACCTATCAGACCTGGTTCTGCCCTTTGTGGTCAAGCAGAATGAGGCTAATGCCACTTCTATATGATGGTCCTTCCAATACTGGAAGACAAAGAAGCTTTATTTTCTCCAGGCTGATCATCCTCAGTTCCTGCAACTGATCCTAGAGGCATGATCTCCATCCTCCCCCTGGACATTCTCTACCTTATTAAAATGTGATGATCGGCTGAGGCTACAAATACAAAAAAGAAGAAATTTACAATGGGTAATGGGTAAAGATAATACACAAAAGGAAGTTGAAACAGAAGAGGGGAGAAGAAGGTGAAGGTTCCAGAAAAAACCCATGATGGGTAAGTCCAAAGGAGTGCAGCTGGGTGATAAAGTAAGAGATGGCTAGCCTGGGTACTTCCTTAGACTGAGGTTTTTTCCCTAGCTCTACTCAGAGGGGCAAAGGGTAGGACTGAGGAAGTGTGAGCACAAAGGACGATTTGATCTTGAAAAGTGATAAGAAACAGCAGGATTATCTCCTTCTTCATTCTCAATATAGTATCTCTGCTTTTTAGGGGAGGTGGACAGGTCTAGATCTATCCTTTCATTGGTATAAATAACTTAGGAAAGGAAAATTCCTTCCATCAATACACATCTATTGTTCAGTTGTTTTTCAGTAGTATCAGGTTCTGTGACCCATTTGGAGTTTTCTTAGCAAAGTTACTGGAGTAGTTTGCCATTTCCTTCTCCAGATCATTTTACAGATGAGGAAACTGAGGCAAATAGAATTAAGTGACTTTCCCAGAGTCACACAGCTAGTAAGTGTCTGAAGCCAGATTTGAACTCACAAAGACGAGCCTTCCTGACTCTAGACCTGGCACTCTATCCATTGCACTGCCTAGCTGCCCAATTACTCTGTGCTTACAGTCTTAGAGAATTGCCTGGGGACAGGGAGAGGTTAAAATGACTTACCAGATTGACACAGTCAAATTTGTATCAGTCAGGACTTGAACCCAGGCCTTCTGGATTCCAAAGTTGACTCTCTATGTGTTCTATCATGCTGTTTTTATTAATGTGACCTAAAATCACATAAGCTTTTTTAGCTATAATGTCACCCCTATTAATCTCTACTATAGCTCTAATAAAGATTGAGATCCATTCCAATTCCATTAAAAAAAATACTCTATATTTTTTCCATAGGATTTTGGCCAAGTCATCATCTCCTTCACTACCTCCCTGACTTCTCCTCATGTAGAATTGATTTTTCTTGAAGCTCAAGTATAGGATTTCTCATTTGATCTTATTAGATTTGATCCAATATTCTTTCATGTGGAGATATTTGAGGATTTGATGCCCAGTGTGTGAGCTCTCCTCAGTCTCATGTCATTTGAAAATTGGATATGTATGTTATTTATGCCTTTATCCAAGCCATGGATTAAAAATGAGCACTTGCTATGTGCTTAGTACCATGTTGGGCCCAGGAGTACAAATTTCACTATTAGACATGGTCCTTACCCTCTTTCTAAGAGGATAGTAGAGGAGATGAGAGATAACAAAAGAATCAATATAGAAAGTGAAGTGTAATGTTAATTAGAGCTAAAAATCTTCTTCAACCATTTAATAAACCTCAGATACCTTTTGTTTGTACAAGGTTTGTACCTTCTGGCTCTGAAAAGTATATATATACTCTGAGGTGAGGTTTTATTTTGGGACTTACTCTTTGGAAGAAGGTTCATGTGCCAAATGAGACTCTGGGGAGCTGTTAAAAAGCCCCCAGGCTTTGAAAACCCAGATGTTGGTGCTTCTCTCTCTGGTAACTATGCATGTATGTAATGGTCAGACAGTTGGATCTATCTGTTGATCTGTCATGTATGTATTACTTATGGTCAGAGAGTTGGAAGCCTTGTCTGTTGGTCTTTATTTCTCTGATTGTATTTTCTCTGTTGGTGAACGTAATTAAAGTAGATTGCTGATCCTTCAAAAGTTGCTTTCCTTTTAGAAAGACAGATCTAAGAACCTGTACAGCAGGCCCTCCTGTATATGTCAGGGTGCTTGCTGATACACGAAGTCAAGTATAAACCCTGTAATCTGGTTCTGTGTTTGTTCTTCATTTTTGAAGAGGACCATGACATCAGGGAGATGATGACGTGACTTGCAGGTGACTTTGATTTGAGTGAAGGAAGGCTATGCAAGGTCACCAATCTCACTTTCTCCTCCATAGTCATCTGGATCCAGTGGTCAGATATAAATCAAGACAACTGGAGATGGCCCAGGATACAATGGGAGACCCTGGCCCTTTTAGGCTAAGGCCTTTTTACATTTTCACTTTGAGTGAGAAAATGCCCATTCAGTGAATAGGTCTCTTTAAGAAGTAGGTCAAGGGGATGGCCCCTTTAATAGAAAAAAAGAAAAAAAATCAAACCTGGGAGGAGAAGACCCTCAGGGTTGCAAATCAAAAGGAAAACAGTTATCATTGACATTCGCTCTGAGACAGGAGGGCCCAAAATATAGCCATTAAGTGGAGCTTGAGCAGGGACCTAATGTGGCTGAATCTATGACCTTGAGAGTAAAATGAGTGAGAAGAAAGGCAGGCAAGCAGGCAGGCAGGCAGGCAGGCAGGCAGGCAGGCAGGCAGGCAGGCAGGCAGGCAGGAAGGAAGGAAGGAAGGAAGGAAGGAAGGAAAAGAAGGAAGAGAGAAAGAAGAAAAAGAAGACGGGAAGGAATCTAGCCAGTAAAACCCAAGTTAACTGGGGAGCTTCCAGCCACCAAAATTTACCTTCCTCTGAAGAGGAAAAGGAGAGGGAAAGCATGAGCAGAGTTACCCAACTGACTGCTCAGACCACTCAGAGGCTGTATTTGTCCTTCATTCTGGAAGATGATGACATGACTTACAGCTGACTTTGATTTGAGTGAGGGAGGGCTGTGCAAGGTCAGCAGCCTCGTTTTCTCCTCCAGAGAGAAAAATGGAAGAGAAAAAGGGAAAAAAGGAAGAAAGGGAAGAAAGGCAGAAAAAGAGAAGAATTAAAAGGAAAGAAAGGAGATGTATAGGAGTAAAATAGAGAGAGAAGAAGAGGGAGGACAGAAGAGAACAGCAGAGTGTGAGAGAGGAAGAGATAGAGAAAATGATACAAGAAGAGAGGGAGGAGGGAAAAGAGAAAAGGAGGAAAAAGCTGCAGAAATCTCCCAGACATCCCCCTTCAGGGATAATAGACTAAAAAAAGGAAAAAAAGGAAAATGAAGGTATTACCTTCAAGTCTAGGGGGAAACTTGGGTCTGGCAGGCTCCATCTTGGTTAGAGAGGCAAACCTTTTCTTTCTGTTTTCAGATTAAGGGTAAAATATCTTCTCAGAATCCTTAACTGAACTGCCCAACGAGATGACCTTAACTAACCACCTGGTCTTCCGCAGGTCATTGTAATGATCTCTGAATTACTTTTCCACATCTGAAGAAAAAGACCACAAATTCAACACCTTTCTCACAGCCAGTCCATTAAATTGCATTGTTTAAAAACTATTAGTAATTAGTAATTTCTGCTCCTTAAAGAGTTGCCCTATATAGAATGCTGGCTTTGGAATCAGAAGACCAAGGATGGAGCCTTAGCTCTGTTTCTCTGGACAAGTGACAGTTTGACTTGCCTCAGTTTCCTCAACTATGAGAGGAAAATAATAACAGTTGCACTTATACTCTACTTATTTCACAGTGTTATAAGGAAAGTGCAATAAAAAGCTATTATTAATCTTCACATCACCCCTATAAAGTAAACAGGGTCATGATTCTCATTTTACAAATGAGGAAACTGAGAAACAGAAAGATGAATTAAATTGCTCAAGGCCACACAGGGACAAAGTGGGGTTAGGAATGAGGTCTCCTGACTCCAGACTTGGTGCCCAGCGTTCTATGCTCTGTACCAAGTTGCGACTGAAATTTCATAGGACAAAACAGTGAGGTGATTGTCATAAAAGATATCACAAATTTCTCAAAACAAAATTCATTTTATATCAACAGCCCTTCTTATGATGCCTGGGTTTAGCAGAAAGGTGACCCCAGATCACAGAGGTGACCCTCAAACACTTTCTAGGTGTGCGACCCTGGGCAAGTCACTTTATCTTTCTCAATCTTGGTTTTCTCATCTGTAAAGTAAGGATAATAATAGTACCTACTTCCCAGGGTTGTTGTAAAGGATCAAATGAGATAGCATATGTAAAGTGCTTCACAACACTTCAAGCACTTTGTAAGTTGTTAGTTGCTATCGTTATTAGGAATGAATAGACTTTGGCATGTTGGAAAAGATCTTGAAATGTAAGGGACCTATATCAATAGCCTCATTTTGCAAATGGGGATACTGAGGCCCAGAGAAGTTAACAGATGTGTCCAAGGTCACATAAGAAGTTAGTGAAAGTGCTAAGATACAAACGCAGGTCATGTAACTCCAGTGTTGATGGCTCAAAGTTCAGAGCTCTTTCCATCACATCACATAACTCATCCAACAAGATTATCTCCTTAGTAGGCTATAAACAGGGTGGCTAAGTGGCTCAGTGGATAGAGCTCTGGGCTTGGAGTCAAAGACCTGTGTTCAAATCCAGCCTCAAAACAGCTAAGTAGCTATGTGATCCAGAGCAAATCACTTCGCCTGTTTGCCTCAGTTTCTTCATCTATAAAATGAGCTGCAGAAGGAAATGGCAAACCACTCCAGTATTTTTGCCAAGAAAACCACAAAAAGGGTCATGAAGAGTCAGGCATGATTGAAACAACTGAACAACAGGCTATAAGTTCCAAAAGTTTTAAGAGACTGTCTCCCTCTAAACTTTGGCTCTTCCATGTAAGACGATCTTACTTGTGTGTTTATATCCTCAGTGCTCAGTACAGTGACCAGAATATAGAAGGCACTTAAAAATGCTTGTTGATTGACTGAGGATTGCTCCTTGGGATCCTATCTCAGGCTCTACACACAGAAAGGAAGTGACTTGCCTGAGGTCACCCCAAGCCTCAGTTTCCTCTTCAGAAAAATGTATTTACTAAAAACTAAAGTACCTGCCTTTCAGAATTACCATAAAAATCATGCTCTATGTGCCTTTCAGTGCTATAAAAATGTTTTGTTTGTTGTTGTTGTTTTTTAAAGTCAAAGAAAACAAAGTTTATTAAGGATTCGCCAAATTGGGTTGCCTCTTAAGGAGCCTAAGTATTTGTAATGCTTGTATTCACAAGTGGGCCAGATAGAATCCCAGCTAGACAGAGTCTGAGCTGGATTGAATCTGAGCACCTTCATGGAGGCAGGATGGAACTTAAACACAGAAAAGACTATATAGGAGGGTTGGGGGGGGGGGTGTCCAGGGTGATGGGAGGAGGGGGTTTAGGAAGGGTCTAGGAGAAGTCTAAGGAGGGTCAAAGGCTGGAAACACCTGGAGGGTATCACGAGACAGACTAGGGGGCATCTAGGTGGAAAGCAGGTAGGGCAATCCAGAGATCTTGATGGGGGCGGTATGGGGATAGATACAGATCTTGATGGTAGTGGTCAGCAGCCTGGGGAATGGGTTTTTGATGGGATCAAGGGTGGGGAGTGCAACAGAAACTTGAAATGATAATGAAAAGTCCCTGGGCTTCCTGACTGCTGGAACAAATGGGAAGATTAGATTTGAGTAAGAAAGGCCAGATTAAATGGAAGATTCAAGGGGAGCTCAAGGAGGCTACCAGAGTCTGAACCCCATCATTCCCCCCTCAAACAGATTGAACCCAAATTCTTTTGGGGAAAAGGGCGAAGATCTCAGTTTCTGAAACTTCTTCCTGCTGGCAAGGGGCATAGAGCTGTCCCTGCCTTGATGGGTCCTGTTCAAGGGGTCAGACTTTAGAACCTGGGCAGTTCCAGGTCCAGTGGGCTGGAGACCTAGGATTCCGAGGGAGGTTGGTATACAGCATGGGCTGTCATCTGTAAGTTGATGACTTGCACTCTTCCAGTTTGAGCAGAAGAATTTGAGATTAGCAGCTTATCCGGATCAGGGAACCAAACAGTTGAGGTCTATTGGAGTGGCTAGGATTCGGTGCTCTCACCGCCGTGGCCCGGGTTCGATTCCTGGTCAGGGAACCAAAAAGTGATGAGGTTATTGGTGAGGGGTTGGACCCCAAAATACCAACAGTCCAGGTCGTGCTCGAATGAATTCCACTCAACCTTCTTAAAGTCAAAGAAAACAAAGTTTATTAACGATTTGCCAAATTGGGTTGCCTCTTAAGGAGCCTAAGTATTTGTAATGCTTGTATTCACAAGCGGGCCAGATAGAATCCCAGCTAGACAGAGTCTGAGCTGGATTGAATCTGAGCCATGTTGTTGGTGGTGGTGGTGGTGGTGATTTTCAATCATGTCTGACTCTTCATGACCCCTTTTGGGGTTTTCTTGGCAGACATATTGGAGGGGTTTGCCATTTCTTTCTCCAGCTCATTTTACTGATGAGGAAATGGAGTCAAACAGGGAAAGTGGCTTAGCCAGGATCACACAGTTACTAAGTATCTGAGGCTGGATTTGAACTCAGGTCTTTCTGACTCCAGGCCCCAAGCTCTATCTACTGAGCCACCTAGCTGCCCACAAAAATATGAACTGTTGTTATTATTTTTCCTACTGTATTAGAAAGTAAACTTCCTTATGGACAGGTAGGAGGAAAATTTTCCTTCCTTTCCCCAGGAGGCAGCTGGGAGTAAACTGGAGTAACTCATCCTCTTCCCCAGTAGAAGTCAAAAGGAGACTGACAGATTGCACACAGCCAGAAGGGATAGAAGCTCCAGCTCTGGAGTTGAGAACTGGTTAATATTCCTGCCTTAAGCCCTTAGCACAGCTGAGTAATTCATGGAAGCTGTTCCACCCCCAATCTCCCAGCTGGGAATCCATTCCCTCCAAAAGCCCATCCAATACATTGTTTGCACCTCTCTGACACACTTCCATATTCTAGTAATCTGTTTGTTTCTTATCTGCCTATTAGGCCATAAGCTTTAAGACTGTCTAAAATCTGTGTTTTAAATAAACTTAGTTTCTCCCCAGGAGCCCTAGCTCAGTATTCTGCACACAGTAAGCCCTTAGTGAGTAACTTTTAAAGCTAGAAGAGGTTTAACTTTCTAGAACATCTTACCAAACATTCTATACATGTGAAAGACAAAATCCCTGAGGAGAATCAGCATCAACATCAGTTTTTATATAACACTTCAAGTTTTGCAAAGTGCTTCACAAATATTATCTCCCATTATCCTCACAGCAACCCTGGGAGATAGGTGCTATCATTTATGAGTGAAGCCACTGAGGCAAAGAGAAGTTAATGATTTGCTCATGGGCACACAGGTAAGTAAGTATCTGAGGTCACATCTGAACTCAGATCTGCCTGATTCCAAGTCCCATGCTCTCTCTATATAGTGTACCATCTAACCAGCCTAAGAAGGGACTTGCCCAAGGTAAACAGAAAGGCAAGAATTATAGCCCAAATCTCCTGGCTCCAAATCCCATACACTTTCCATTATATCATGATGTTGAAGAAGCCTTTTGGTTCTGTTAGTGCTTCAGCAATAATAATAAACTGTAGAATTGGCTGAGATTCTTCAAATATCCGTATTTCATCCCAGTTTGGGATTCACTACTAGGCTAAATTCAGATCTTAAACCTTACACATGGTCTTAGTATGCACAGGCCCCTCTCCAAGTGTACAAAGACATCTTGGACAGAGGCACAATGATAACAATTTGGGACTTTGTCGCAAGTGTAGGTTTCCAAAATGGGTGATACCACCCCTGAGGGGCACTGAACCTATCCACGGGGGTGGTGGTAGCCTCCAGTACAATTGAGGGGCATTGAATAAAAATAAAAGGGTAGTAGAAGGATGAGGAAAGAAGATAAAATGTTGAAAAACCATTTATACATGTTTCATCTGTTGTATAACAGAGTTAAAGTCATAGTGATTACATTATTTTCCAAATAAACACACAAAATTCAAGATGCAAGGATCAGTGGTCAAGTCTGCTGACAGGTCTTAACATGCAAGTGCAGGCTGGGGCATTGTCAGGAAGTCCAGCATGCATTGACAGGAAAATGTGCATGTAATGACTTGTTTACAACATGATACTATACAGTTACATTATGTGCTATTTCATCATCAAAATTTCAATGAAGGAAAAATCTCCAAAATTTACAATAAATTATTAAATTTAAGATGTGTCATTTTAAAAACATTTTATATTTTGAAATGACACAAGTTTTTGAAAAATAGTTAAAAGGTTAAGGAAAATAGATTTCCAGGGGAATACTGAGTATGTTTTTTTAAAGGGGCAGTAGACCAAATAGGTTTGGGAACCTCTGTCCTAGAATCAAGTGGATTATCATGGATTTTGCCTGTGACCTAAAGGGTGGAGTCAGAAGGGAAAACCTTCCAGGGTTTCTAGAAACCTTTCTCAGAAAGTGGGCGCCAGTGGCTCAGAATTATGAGAAGTCAGCCTTGACTCAGAGCTGGGAGTTCTCTGGTCCTACAAACAGAATTAATTTTGATACCTTGGAGGTAAATGGTAATGTGTAGAGCTGCTATCCTTAATCCCATTGAGCTCAACCAGTATCATCCAAAGCACTCTTCCAAGGTCCAAAGAGGAAAACTATTACCTGGATCCCTAGGTTATAGACTACTTAAGCCAAAGAATATTTGGCTAAGACATGGAAGAGAAAATATTGAGTTTGGGGTCAAAATCCTTGAGTTCAGATCTCTGCTTTGCAATATACAATCTGTGTGACTGTAGTCAAGTAACTTCTATTCTCTGGGCCTCCGTTCCCTGATCTGTAAAATATAAGAGTTCTAGATTGTCTCTGAGGTCCCTGCCACTTTGGATATTCTGCCTGTGTCTGTGACAAAGGAAATCAATCATATTTATTGATCATTATATTCTCAACATAGTGGCAGGCACTATGGGGAATCTGGAAAGACTATGACATGGCTCCTACCTTCAAAGTGTTTACAATTTAACCAGGGAGATAATAGTCAACTTCCTATAATTTTTTTAAAGATTTATCCAGATGTCAACTCTATGAGGTATGCAGTAGGGCAAGTGTTTTTGTGTCCAT
Source organism: Bettongia penicillata ogilbyi (assembly GCA_023548195.1). Lineage (NCBI taxonomy): Eukaryota > Metazoa > Chordata > Mammalia > Diprotodontia > Potoroidae > Bettongia > Bettongia penicillata. Next base: position 22,800,485 of record JAJHZJ010000292.1, on the reverse strand, counting down.
TTTACAGACAAAGAAATTGAGGCATGAAGAGGTTAAGAATTATTTACCCTATGCTAATTAGTGGGCAGTTGGGTGGCACAATGGATAAAGCACTGGGGCTGGAGTCAGAAAAACTCTTCTTCTTAAGTTAAAATTTTACCTCAGACACTTACCAGCTGTGTGACCCTAAACTAGTCACTTAACCCTTTTTCCCTCGGTTCCCTCATCTGCTAAATAAGCTAGAGAAGGAAATGGCAAACCACTCTAATATCTTCGCCAAGAAAACCCCAAATGGGCTCATAGAGCTTCAGATGCAACTGACCAACAACATGTTAATAAAAGGCAAAGTCAAGAATCACATCCAGATCTTTTAACTCTATGACAATGAATATTTCCATAGTTCAGAAAAAAATAGAGATTTGGTTCTGCTGGAAACTAGTTCATTAGAATCATAGAGCTGCAAGGGTCCTTATTGTATTTATTACTGAATAAAAATGACTAACCACATAATGTTAATAACAGCTCCCATTTCCACAGTATCTTAAAGTTTATAAAGTGATTTCTTCATAACCTTGTGAGATGGGTCACACAAGTATTAGTATTCTTATTTTACAAGAGAACCTAAGGCTCAGAAAGGTTGATTAATTCGTTCATCGTCATACAGTGAGTATGTGTTGTAACTGGAGTTTGAATCATAATATGTAATATTCATTTTCTAATTGTTTGAATCACAATGAGTAATGCATTTTCAATGAGAGGTATAGATTGTAAAGAATTCCTAAGACCCAAGGTGAGAACCACAGCTAGACCATATCCCTTCCCAGGTGGCCAGACAACTTGGCAGAGCAAATGGATGGAGCTGGGGGAAGGGGAGTGATTGAGGAGGCAGGCACTTCCTTCCCACCTTTCTACAAATGAAGATTATTCCCTAGATCCCCCGGGGATGTACCTTGTGGGGGAGTCCTAGTGAAAAAGCCAGTTCTCTCCCTCGTCAGTCTCCGCCTCCCATCAAATTGTAAAATTTCAGACCTAAAAGGGTCTTTGGATGCCATCTTGGATAACTCATATCTGAACAAGCATTCTCTCTATAACATACCTGACCAATGGCCAATGGAGACCTCCAATAAGATCTCCTCTCCTACCCCAAAGACTGCCCCCTTCTCTTTTAAATTGATGCCATGAGGTCATGAGATATAGGAAAAAATGAACTGGACTGAAAGTCAAAGTACCCAAGGAGGAATCTTGACTTTGCTGCTTACCCCTGTGTAACCAAGGGCAAATCATTTATCCTTTCTGGGCCTCTGATGATCTTCCTTCCTAGATGATCTCTGTGGTTCCCTATACCTTTGAATCTGCCAACTTGCCCTCTATCATTCTTGGATTTGGGAGCTGAATGAGCCATCAGGGTGTTTTTTTTAATCTTGCAGGGATTTTTTGTTGTTTTTTTAATCCACCCACTTTGGGATGTGAGCTATGGCAGCAAAATCTGGGCAAACCAAATCTACATTGAGAACTTCGCTGGCCCTGCTCCTGCATCAAACATTAGTCAGATGCCATATGCTCTTGCTTTCCAGCATGTCCCGGCTGCCATCTGTGGCTCTGGGTTGCTGTGCTCTTAATCATATATTGATGATTTCACCACATTGGCAAGAGCCAGTCAAACTGAAACCCAGACAGGGGGCCCCTCTCTCCCACTCAGGATTCAGCAGGAGCTAGATTTCTCTCCTAACCAAAGCATCACCGAGCAGAGATAGTCCCCAGGACATCACAAGAAATGGGGCAGCTTCCAGACTTTATGATTACTGCTTTCTGTATCACAGGCCTGTGAACAGAGGGCTGGACTTGGTCAGGAAATGTGGGTTCAAATCTCAGCTCACCCTCTCCTTATCACTTTCCTTGATGCTATGCCACATGCCCATATCTCACAGATGCTTCCGCACTCCTCTAATGCATTTATTGGGAAATAGTCTGACTGATCATTATTTCAGAATTATGACTCTAGACTTTGAAGGGACCTCAGAGGCCATCTTGTTCAACTCCATCATTATTACATAATTGTGTTGTATTCCCCTAATAGAAGGCAAACTCATTGAGCATAGCTCTGTCTCATCTAAGCATCATCACTTACCCCAGCACATGGACAAGGCTCAGCATGTACTAGGCATTTAATAAATGTCTGCTGAACTTGGATTTATACTATTTGTGTGACTGTGGACCATTTAACAATTCTCAGTCTCAGTTTCCTCATCTATCAAATGGATATTAAAATACTTATAATGCTATCCCACAGGAACATTGGGTTGAAAACAGTGCCATTCCTGGACAAGATAATCAGTAAATTGTCCTATGGTCCCACTTATGATCCTTACGATTTCTGAGAACAAAACACCCCTTCTCCAGTAGGATTTCTTCCCCTATTAGAAAGGAAGTTCTTTGAAGACAAGGAATGGCTTGATTTATATATGTATATACACATATACATATATACATACACATATATGTATTTATAAGTATGTATGTTTATATACATATAAATAATAATATGATAACATATAGATATCAAGCCATACATATGTGTGTTCGTCCTTCGTTGCCAAAGAAGACCATGCCATCAGAGAAATAATGACTTGCACTTGACTTTGTTTTGAGTGAGGGAGGGCTGTGCAGGTCACCAACCTCACTTCTCCTCCAGAGCCATCTGAATCCAGTGACCTGATATTCATCAGGATGACTGGAGATGACCCAGGATGAGGCAATTGGGGTTAAGTGACTTGCCCAAGGTCACACAGCTAGTGAGTGTCAAGTGTCTGAGGTGAGATTTGAACTCAGGTCCTCCTGACTCCTGCACTGGTGCTCTATCCACTGTACCACCTAGCTGCCCTCAAGCTGTGGCTTGATTATACACACACACACACACACACACACACACACACACACACACACATATATATGTATGTATGTATATATATATATGTATGTATATGTGTGTATATAAAATTTAGCACAGAGCCTGGCACATGGCAAATGCTTAATACATGCCCTTTCATTCATTCAAAACCTTATATTATTACATAACTTTTCTTCTTCTTCATCATTATTGCCAATAATAATAATGGCCTTAAATAAGGGAATGTTATCTTCCCAATTATAATGTAAAATCCTTATTGGAAGGAACCCAATCTTTGCTCAGTTAAGAATTAGAACACCTGAGTTATAGTGCTGACTCTACTACACACTAGCCATGTGACTCCTGACAAAGTTACTTTACCTTTCCAAACCTAATTTTTTCTCAAATCAACAAGCATGTATTAAGTGTCAATGATGAGCCAGTCACTGTGTTAAGTGCTGAGAATACAAAGACAAAAAGAGTCCCTGCTCTGAAGGAGCTCATGATCTAATAGAGAAGGTATCATATAAACAATTAATCACTAACTGGAATATGGTATAAAATCCTAGAAAGATAGCAAGAGGCCAGGTTATGAAGAAAGCCAAACAGAGGATTTTATACAGGATCCTCGAGGTACTAGGAAGCCACTGGAGTTTATTGAATAGGGATGGAGGGGTGTGATATAGTCACACCTGAATTACAGTAGGGGGAGACTTAAGGCAGGGAGAACAACCAGAAGGTTATCACAATAGTCTAGGTGTCAGGTGATGAGGGCTGACATTGGGATGGTGTCAATGTTAGAGAAAAGGATTATGTATACATACACATATATGTTATCATCATTGAGTCATTTTAGTCATATCCAACTCTTCATGACACTATTTAGTATTTTCTTGGCAAAGATACTGAAGTGGTTTGCTATTTCCTTCTCCAGCTCATTTTACAGATGAGGAAACTGAGGCAAACAGAATTAAGTAATCAGTCCAGCATCACACAGCTAGCAAGTATCTGAGGTCAGATTTGAACTCAAGAAGGCAGGTTTTCTGACTCCAGACCCAACACCTCAGAGACCCAGAGCCATTGTGTCATGTAACTGCCCCAATACATCACACACAGACACACATACACATACACACACATTTATAAAAGTAGGGAATCAACAGAACTTGGGAACAAAATGGCTAAGAGAGGCCAGACAGTAAGGAGAGTGAGTAACTGGATGGATGGTGGTATTCTTGATGACAATGGGGAAATTAGGAAAAGGGGAGGGATTGGGAGACAGATAAAGAGTTGTTTTGTACATGTTGAGTTTTGGATATCTATGGATTATCCAATTCTAGATGTCTAACAACTGCTGGAGATGCATGACTGGAGGTCAGGAGAGAAGTTGGGGCTGGATAAATAGATAGACCTAAGAATCATCTGCAGAGGGATGATAATTGAATCCATGGATGTCATGGGACAACTAGCTGAAATAGTAAAAAAGGAGAAAAATACAGGACCCAGGGCAGAACCTTGGGGAATATGAGCATAACCCAGACGAAGATCAAGCAAGGGAAGCTGAGAAGGCTCAGTCAGACCTGTAGAAGGAGAATCAGTAGAGAACTGTCACAAAAACCTAGAGAGAAGAGAGTATCAAGGAGGAGAAGGTGACCAACAGAGAGATGTCAAGAAGGACAAAGTTTGAGGAAACGGCATTAAATTTGACAATTACGAGAAGATTGGTAACTCTCAAAAGATCAGTTTCAGTAGAATGAGCAGGTCAGAAGCTGGACTGCAGAGGGTCACCAAGAAAGTGAGAGGAAAGGAAGGAGAGGCACAAGTTGTTTGTTGACTGCCTTCTCAAGGAGTGTATCCCTGATGGGGTGGAGAGACATGGGATGATAAAAGAGGTGGGCAGATGAAGTGAGGACTTTTTTTTTTTAATCAGCACTGAAAAGCTGAGTATTTTTTTTTATTTTTTTTTCCTCTGGTGACTTTTTTTTTTTTAAATATAAATTTATTTATTTAACTTTTTACATTCATTTTCACAAAATTTTGGGCTCCAAATTTTCTCCCCATTTATCCCCTCCCTACATGTCTTTCCATGTAGGAATGTAAAGAGTTCACTTTGGTTAAGTCCCTTATATGACTTCTCTTTGCTGTTTATTTTTTCATGCTTCTTCTCATTCTTGTGTTTGAAAGTCAAATTTTCTTTTCAGCTCTGGTCTTTTCATCAAGAATGCTTGAAAGCCCTCTATTTCATTGAAAGACCATTTTTTCCCCTGAAGTGTTTATACTCAGTTTTGCTGGGTAGGTGATTCTTGGTTTGAGTCCTAGTTCCTTTGACTTCTGGGATATCATATTCCATGCCCTTCTATCCCTTAATGTAGAAGCTGCTAGATCTTGTGCTATCCTGATTGTATTTCCACTATACTGGAATTGTTTCTTTCTAGCTGCTTGCAATATTTTCTCCTTGACCTGGGAATTCTGGAATTTGGCCACAATGTTCCTAGGAGTTTCTCTTTTTGGATCTCTTTCAGGCAGTGATCGATGGATTCCTTCAATACTTATTTTTCCCTCTGATTCTAGAATATCAGGGCAGTTTTCCTTGATAATTTCATGAAAGATGATGTCTAGGCTCTTTTTTTGATCATGGCTTTCAGGTAGTCCCATAATTTTTAAATTGTCTCTCCTGGATCTATTTTCCAGGTCAGTTGTTTTTCCCATGAGATATTTCACATTCTCTTCCATTTTTTCATTCTTTTGGTTTTGTTTGGTGATTTCTTGGTTTCTCAGAAAGTCATTAGCCTCCATCTGTTCCATTCTAATTTTGAAAGAACTGTTTTCTTCAGTGAGCTTTTGAAACTCCTTTTCCATTTGGCTAATTCTACTTTTTAAAGCATTCTTCTCCTCATTGGCTTTTTGAACCTCTTTTGACAATTGAGTTAACCTATTTTTCAAGGTGTTATTTTCTTCAGCATTTTTTTTGGGTCTCCTTTAGCAAGGTGTTGACCCGTTTTTCATGCTTTTCTTGCATTGCTCTCATTTCTCTTCCCAATTTTTCCTCCACCTCTCTTACTTGATTTTCAAAATCCTTTTTGAGCTCTTTCATGGCCTGATCCCACTGAATATTTATTTTGGATATTTGGGATACAGAAGCTTTGACTTTTATGTCTTTCCCTGATGGTAAACATTGTTCTTCCTCATCTGAAAGGATGGGAGAGATATCTGTTCACCAAGAAAGTAACCTTCTATAGTCTTATTTTTTTTCCCTTTTTTGGGCATTTTTCCAACCAGTTACTTGACTTCTGAGATTCCTGTCCACCTCCGCCTAGATCTGCCCAGCCAGTGCTTGGGGTCTGAGATTGAAATGCTGCTTCCCAGCCTCAGGACTTTCCGTGGCTGGCATGGCTGCTATTCAATGTGAGCTTAAGTTCTGGTGCTCAGGTCATGGCAGGGCCACCTCCCTGGCTCAGTTCCCTCAGGGGGTTTATGCAGAGACCTTCGGTAATGGAGCTCCTGTCTGCTCAGGGAGTCCCGGGCCACCACTGCCTCTGCTGCTGCCTCTGCCGCTGCATCCTGAGCGGGCCCGAGTCATGGAGACACCCCGCTCCCCTCTCGGCCAGCCCAGAAGTCTCTCTCACTGACCTGTAGCGGCTGTGGGTGGAGGGACCTTCCTGGCCACAGGAGATTCCGTCCCTGAAGTCTGCTCAGATCTGATCCTCTGGGGCCATGGCCAGGGCAGCACAGGGGTGGGCTCCGCTGTCCGCAGCATGACGGACCCCTGGGGATGGCTTTCCAGGGCTCTCTGGAACAGAAATCTTTACAAGGATTACAAGGAAATCTTTACAATCTTTACAAATCCTTACCAACTTTACAAGGTTTTTGTGAGAAAAGAATTCGCAATGTGATTATTATTTTAAAAATTCAATTGTATTTTATGTTCAGTTCCAAATTTTCTCCCTCTCCTTCCCTCACTCCTTGAGAAGTCAAGAAAAACAAAACCCATTACATATATACACATATAGACATACACATATATGTATTCATGCATAACAAATTCCTCCTTTGATAGGAAGGAAGGAAGGAGGGAGGGAGGAAAAGAAAAGAAAAGAAAAGAAAACATATTTCAATCTGCAATCAGCTCTCTATCTGGAGATGGATTACATGTTTTATCAGGATTCCTTTGGAACCGTCTTTGGTCATTGTGTTGAACAGAGTTGCTAAGTCTTTCAGGTTTATTATATTTACAATATTATTGTTATATAAATTGTCACTGCATCAGTTCACATAAGTGTCTCTGGGTTCCTGTGAAACCATTTTCCTCATGATTTCTTATAGCACAATAGTCTTCCACCATATTTACTTACCATAACTTGTTCAACCATTCCCCAAATCATGGGCATCACTTGAGTTTCCAATTCTTTGACACCCCAAAATAGCTACCATAAATATTTCTGTACATATGGGTGTTTTTCCTCTTTCTTTGATATGATTATTATTCTCATGGTAAGTTCTCAATAAATGCATATTTTTGGTTGTTGTTGCTACTAGCAACAGCACTTTGATTTATACTTCACTGATTACTCAAAGCACTTTTATATATGCTGCCATACTTGTCTTCGCCTCCTCCACAAATACTTCTCCCCTCTCCATAGCCTTCAGAAGCACATTATAACAGAATGGACTTGACCTACTCACAGGGTGGTCAGCCTCTAGGTCTTCCCTATCTATCTTCCACAGAGCCAAAAATTTTGACCACTGCTCAAAACTTTGGTTTAAGTCATTGGTTTCTAAAATCCCCAGTTAGAATGTAAATGTACTGACAGAAAGGAGTATCAAATCAATCTGTAGGTTCCCATGAAAAAAATTGGCTTAGCTATCACTCCAGAGTCGGAAGAGACATCAGGGATCACCTAATCCAACCCGTACCTGAACAAAAATCTCTTAATATCTCCAACAAGCACTCATTTAACCTCTGCATGAAAACTTCAAATGAAGAGAAACTCTCTATCCCTCAAAGTAGACTATTCCATTTTTGGACAGCTTTTCTAGCTAGAAAAGTTTTCCTTATATTACACTAAAATCTGCCTCCTTATAATTTTTACCCATTGTTCCTTCTTCTGTCTTCTGAGGCCAAAGAGAATGAGTCTAATTCCTTTCACAGGTCCTCAAATATAGCATCATGTTGCCCCCAAACCATCTCTTCTCTAGGTCAAACCCCTCCAGGTATTGGATGACTTTAGTGCCAACATCTTCCTAGGCCAGATTTGATACTGAGATGAAATGAGGCACGTTGAACATTGACAAAAGGAGGTTTTCCTTGCCCTAACACAACAAGGACGTATGAGAGGGACATGGTAGCACTTCTCTGAATATGGTTTTCTTCTCATTTCCTTCTCAAACATCTGGTCAATGGATCATCAGGAGGAATGAGTGTGGGCACTCACTGAGTCTGGGAGGCCCAGTCTCCATGTGGCTAGGATATTTATGTCATTAGATGATCAGGAAGCTACGTCAGAGAAGCCAGGGCCAATGGGGTCCAAAGCAGCTTCATCTTGTGTCCACTTCATGCTGACTGGAAGGGAAGCCAGGGAGGAAGATGTGTCAGGCAAGCTGAGGTCAATCAGACCTGCAAATAGCTTTGTGTCTTTTAGGAAAAGCCTCCCTATGCTGTGAGTGGGATGAAAGAAAGCATTAGTCTTTTCACACCTGGTTTCTGGTTTGCTTTTTTAAAAAGAAATTCTTTTATGGCATGGACGCCAGTTCCATCCCCCTCTTCTGGTCATACTCCTCTTCTCCAAAAAATGTGACACCCAGAAATGTAGAAACAGTAAGCTAGAGTATGTCTGACCAGGGCAGAAGACAGAAGTACTGTGATTCTGACAAAGTATCTGTTAAAAGCTTAAGATCATGTGAGTTTTTTTCAGTTGCCATGCCTTAAAGAAACCGAGACTTAAGCTGGAGAGGGAGGAGGATACAAAAAAAAGATACAGAAATTGGCGGGGAGAGAAGGGAGACAATTCAATTTGTCAAATATTTTTAAGGGCCCACTCCATGAAGGCAGTGTTTTAAGATGATCAATAGCGTAGTACAGGCACACCTTAGAAACACTGCAGGTTTAGTTCCAGATCACCACAATAAAATGAACATCAAAATACAGTGAGTCACACAAATTTTTTAGTTTCCTAGTGAATATAAATGTGCATATGTATATATGCAGCCTATTAAGGATACAGTAGTATTATTTATAAAAATGTACATATATTAATTTAAAAATACTTTATTGCTAAAACACAAAAGTTAACCATCTTCTGAGCCTTCAGGGTCAGAATCTTTTAGCTTGTGGAAGGTCTTGCCTCCATGTTGATGACTGCTGACTGATCAAGGTGGTGGTTGCTGAAGGTTGGGGCAATTTCTTAAAATATGACAACAAGGAAGTTGGCAGCATGGATTGACTCTTCCTTTCACTTGAATACTTAGAAGTTATTGCTAATTAGCCTAATTTCAATATTTGTTGTGTTTCAGGGAGACACAAAAAGGAGACAGACTGGGGAAGAGCAGAGCAGTGAAGCAGTCAGGACACACAATATTTATCAATTAAGCTGCTTGTCTTACATGGGTGTGGTATTTGATAAATTGAGTTATCTCACTTTTCAAAACAATTACAGTAGTAACATCAAAGCTCACTGGTTACAGATCACTACAACAGATATAATAATAATGAAAAAATTTGAAACATTGTGAGAGCTACCAAAAGGTGATACAGAGACAAGGTGTGAGCACATGCAATTGGAAAAATGGGGCCAATAGACTGGCTCAAGGCAGGATTGCCACAAATCTTCAGTTTGTAAAAAAAAAAAAGAAAGAAAGAAAGAAAAAAGAAAAAGAAAAAAATCAAACAAAAAGCAATATCTGTGAAATGCAATAAACAAGATATGCCTTTAACTGACTTCAAGGAGCTTACAGTCTAGTATAGATATAGGACATACACACACACACAAATTAATTATTGAGAAGTTAGAAAGTGAATAAGTAGGGTCAATTAAAATTTATTAGCACCTGTGTGGCAGGCAATATCTTAAGCACTAGGGATACAAAGGAAGGCAAAAAACAGTCTCTTCCCTCAAGAGGTTCACAATCTAACTGGGGAGACAACATGAAAATAACTAAGTACAAACAAGATATAGAGAGGAGAAATTAGGATAGTTATGGAAGTAAGGGATTAAGATTAAGGAGGGCTAGGAAAGGCTTCTGGCAAGAGATGGGACTTTAGCTGAGATCTGAAGGAAGTCAGGGGAGTGAGGGATGAGGAGAGATGACGAAGAAGAGAGTTCCTGCATGAGGGAGAGCTGGTGAAAAAGCATGGAGTCAGAGATGGAGTGTCCTGTACATGGGAGGCCAAATAAGATGGCACTAAAAATGCAACCAAGGAAAGGAATCTCTTCTACCGTGGCATGCACAATGGCAGTGATACCTCAGCTGGGTCTTGAAGTGGGAGAAGCACTGTGATCAAAGAAGATGGAGGAGGGAAGTTCATTCTGTCCTCAGACTAGACTAGCTCCTGGAGTCTTACACAAATTTGGAGCCAATGAAATGAAATAAGAAGATGCTAGGTATAACTTTGTCCTTAACTTGTTGCATTACCCTGGGACTTAGGTTCGTTATCTATGAAATGGGAGGTTCTGACATTCTATGTTCTAGGCTCCTTCCAGGTCCTGACATTCAGTTCTAGTGTCCCTTCCAGCTCTGACATCCTATTGTCTTAAGATTCTAAGGAGCTGTAGAAATGGATCATGGACTTTGAACACTGACAACAGAAAAGGCCAGCTTGGCTCTCCCATCTTAGTATTAGGATGCTAAGCCATCTCCTTCCTGCCTGCAGCATGCCAGCCTCTGGCCCAAGTCTAGTGAGTTACCTTCCTGTTTACCATCTGTCAAACTGGATTTTGTTAAAGGCAAAGAATTGTTATCCCCACACTGCTCAGGTTATGGTCTCTTCATTGTTGGAACACAGAGTAACCATAAGCAAAACTGTGACCAGGATTCCATTCATTAAGGCATGTTTTAAGATCATTTATCTTCTCCCAATGTATAGGCAAGAAACCTGAGAATTGGGAGAATGAGAAGGTTCCTAGAAAAGAGTTAGTTTAATTCAAGCTCTGGGACAAGAGCTTCAGGTTTCCCCAGGAAAAAAAGCAGTTGAAATAGCCCAGTCTAGGAAATCAGGAGACCTGGACAGAAGTCTAGGCTTAGTTACTTATTGCAGTAGCAATTATACTTGACCTCAGATAAATCAATTCACTTTTCTATGAACTTTGTTTCTTCCTCTGTAAACTTATTGAGGACTCAGGAGGACCTGAGTTCAAATCTCACCTCAGACATTTGACACGCACTAGCTGTGTGACCTTGGGCAAGTCACTTAACCCCAATTGCCTCATCCTGGTCATCTCCAGTCATCCTGATGAATATCTGGCCACTGGATTCAGATGGCTCTGGAGGAGAAGTGAGGTTGATGATCTGCACAGCCCTCCCTCACTCAGAACAAAGTCAAGTGTAAGTCATGTCAAAACAAAGTATTGAAATGAACTGGTGACCACTCTATCAGTGCAGGTCTAGACCCCTTCTGGGTAATTCCTGGGCATGTATTTCCATAAACCCTTCCAAGGAGCTGCCCAATGCAGGGGATTCCAATGCTTTCCTTAATATTTCCTTTACTATTTCAAGGGTGCCAATGTAGCCTCTCAGGCCATCCATTTATTGTTCCTCATTCTCAATGCATGAATTATGTGTAAAATAAGGTTCATAATACCTGAATGGCTCTGGCCCTACCCTGTTCATCCCTCAGGGTTATTTTCAGGATCCAAGTGAAAAATGTTGTTCACTTGTGTCTGACTCTTTGTGATCCCATTTGGGGTTTTGTTGGCAAAGATACAGGAGTGTCTTATCATTTCCTTCTCCAGCTTGTTTTACAGATGAGGAAACTGAGGAAAACAGGTTTAAGTGACTTGCCCAGGGTCTCACAAATAGTAAGTATCTTGAGGCTAGATTTGAACTCAGGAAGATTAGTCTTGACTCCAGGCCCTGCACTCTATCCTAGATAAAGCATGCAAACTGCTTTGTAGCAGTAAGGCATTCTACCATTGTGAACTGGGATGATTGTTCTCCAAGCAGTCTCCTGCTAAGTCTCTCTGAGTGACTTTAGGCTAACCAAAGGGATAATGCTATCACTACTATCAGTTGATTTCCTTGTTTTGTCAGAAATCATTCTTATTCTGATTGGAGCTGTTTTCCTGTTCTCACCCCCATATTTGTGAAGCAGTTGTTTCATTTTCTCCGTTAGCTTTCTCTGGGGTGGGCTGGTGAAATTTCATGGGATTGGGTTTTTTGAACTCCCTCAGAAACAGTCTTCTTTGGACGTCATCACCAAAGTAGCTGGAAATCAGTGCAGTTGGGCTCAGACACAAAAGGAAAGACCAAATAATCAATTAATAATCCTTAATGATACATACACATTGAACTCATGCCTGCAGGAGGGTGGTACAGATTTGGAAGAGATACAGAAGCCCCACATGTGGCCCTGAGTATGGGAAGAAATCACTCCCCTGCTTGGATGTGGGTGAGAGCTCAGAATACTTGAGATTTATTTTAAACTCACAGCTCTCTAGACAGTGCTGCAATTATTTTTCCACTATGTTTCTTCTGGTCCAATTTCCTCTTTCCCCTGCAAGCCTTTCCTAAGCCTGGTTGCAAAACAGAGAGAGTTGGGTGTGGGTAAAGTAGCCAAAGATCATTAGGCTGGAAGAGAACACCCTGAGCCACAATGCACTGAGTGAGTGTATGGAATGCAACGTTGGGCAAGTGTGGTGGAAAGAATTCAGGATTTAAGAGTGAGGAATGAAGAGACCTGGGCTCCCATCCCAGCTCTGATACTTAGTCCAATGCTTGGACTCAAGTGCTTCTTCTATCTTCAGTTTCTTCATCTGTACAAATGGAAATAATACCTATGTTCTTTACCTGCTAAGGATATTGTGAAGAAAGCCCTTTTTAAAAACTCAAAGCACAACAGAAATGTAACATATTGTTTTTATTATTCATATTAGTACACTCAATGGATCCAATACTGCTGGTCCCTTCAGTTATGCCAGGCTTCACAAAATCACAGAACCACAGAGTTGAAAGGCATTCAGAGCCATTTAATTTACCTCCTGTGTGACCATGAGTACCCCCTAGACCACCTACATCTAAGATGCCAAACTCATGGCATGGGATGCTTTAACTAGATTAAAATGTTACTGGCAACCATTCAAAGAAATCAATCAATTGATTGATTGATTAAAAACAACATAGCATGGGTAATGTTAATTTGTAGTTTTCTAAGTCAATATATGGAATTATTTCCTGTATGATGCTCATCCAGTATGCAGGCCCTGGTCAAATGTTTGCAAGTAACTCAAAAGTTCTCATATATCTATCCCTTCAGTTTCATCAATGAACCAATCAGTCTGTAGCTTGTACAAGCTCTAGGGAGGAAGGGGAGTCTTTATCCCAACTCCTACTCACACCGAGCAATTGGATCCCCCAAGAGGCTTGCTCTGTCTCCCTCTTAAGGTTCTAATAAAATTCCTGATGGTTTAGAGTCCTTATCTAATACTACCAGCTTAAACCCCTCTTCCAGTGGGTTCTCCTCAATGTTGACTGCTAGTTATAATTAGGATTTACTCTATATTATTGATCAGCCCAGTGATTGGTGCTCCAGTATCATTTAACCACTTAATAATAATTATGTTTTACAAAAGGGTTTTCTGAGATGCCATAGCAGGGATGAAATAACAACCCTCGAGGAGAGTGTGCTTACACTTAAAGTGGTAGTTACCAAAATAGTCACTTTACCAATCTCACTTCTTTAGATTGTAAATTCCTAGAGGGCAGAGATTGTCGTTTGTCTTTCATTATATCTCTACTGCTTAGTGCCTGGCACACAGTAGGTGCTTAATAAATGTCTATTGACTGACTTCTTAATGTGCCCATAGACCATGGATGAGTCACTCCTTGGCTGCTGTTCCTCCTCACCAAGTTCAGTTACCTGCAGATTATGATAGGAGGTTCCATTCCTAAACCTCTGGTGCTTTCTCAACTTTTTAAGTTCACAAGGTCCCTAATCCATTGCCTCTCCAATTCTTCTTTAACTAAGACAGGAAAGAAGAAACACAGCAGGGACAAAACCAATAGCAAAGTAATGTGATCATGGCCTCATGTCTACCTAGGTGGGAAGAAGAATGACTAGTGCTCTACACAACAGAGGCTTAGAGCATCTGTTTCCTTCTTACTTGAACACAGCCAAGGAAGAAAAAGAGATCCAGTTGCCCACAGAGGAGGCTTTTGTATGCACAATCAGCAGCAGTCAAAGAGCTCTTTCTTCCTCATTTTGTAAGCAGACCAGATATAGCCATAGAACACCTGTGCATGCTCCAAAAGTACATGAGAGGCCTTACAGCAACCTGAATAACAAAGAAAACTAGCTACTGGACCAGGAAGGGTAAGACCTTTAAAAGAGAGACTTTGCCATCTACTTGCTCTCTGTCTCTCTGTTTCTGTCTCTTTCCTCTTTCTCTCTCTGTTTCTCTGTCCATCTCTCTTTCCTCTCTGTCTCTGTCTCTAATCTGTCTCTGTCTGTCTCCTTATCTTTCAAGTATGTATGGATTTACTGAGACGCTCTCTTGGACAATCTCTAGTGGTAAGGTTGGAGGGGCTCCTCTCCTCACCACAGTAGGAATGGCAGCTAATTACACATGGAAGCAAAAGCTTATATGCTAACCTAGATGGGCCTGGGACTAGATTTTAATTCTCTGGCTGCCTCTTTGGGTCTGTCTCTTTCCTGAGCATAACTGGCAATCATAACAGACAAATATCTGAAGAGTTCTGGAGTTTCTGGGGTTCTCATCTGAGCTGACTAGCAGAAGGACCATGGCAAGAAGCATAAGTCCAAACCATGTCAAGACTCACCAGAACCCCTGAGCCTTGAAAAAGTTATTCAGACAGTGAAGAAATCTGTGAAGGTAAAAATGGCCATTCAGCATAAGTATCAACTTTTTGAGACAGTGTAATGGAAGTTATGAGCTACTGTTTCATCTTTGATGTTTTTGTCTATATATGCTTATGAGACTTTTGTAATTCAGTCATCTCCTTGGCGTGGAGGAAATAAATACTTGTTCTATACCTGGTCTACATTGCATATTGAGTCCCTTTCTATTTTCCTTTGGGGACACCCGAAGCCCAAATCAAATGTAAACTTTAACTAATTGTTCCTGAGGCTCTGAGATAGGGTCATAAGGAGTCAGAAACAACAAAAAGGAACCAAACCCCTCTCCTCAGAGGCCAGGATCTCCTAGAGCTAAACTCGTGTTAGTACAGAGCTGGGGAATCTTGTTGGGTCACTTACACTTGCAGAGAATATGGCCATAAGCAAGCTGGATAAAGAGAATGCAGCTTTAAGACTACAAAGATTAAAGTCTACAGAACTAGCATCAGGTAAAAATCATCATCTGTTCCTTATAAATCTGTTCCACTTGAATTCAGAGGCCCTGCCCAGATGTGATGGTGAAGATTGATAGGTGGGACATACTGCTGTTCAGGACAGTGAAGTGAGTATAAGTGACTGTTGTATTTCTTTCATTCTATAAAAAATAAGTAAGGACAGTTCATTTATAGCCTTTCAGAGGGCTTTAGTTTTGAGGACTGGGTGACAAGAACTACTCTTATTTGGGACACATTATAATGGGCTTGAAATTTCCTGAAGAATTTTTTTTCCCCCAAGCCATTTTCCCTGGCTATCTCCCATGCCTGGAATGCTCTCTCTCCTCACCTCTGCCCCCTGGCTTCCCTGACTTCATATCCCAACTAAAATCCCATCTTCTACACCAAGCCTTTCCCTCTCCCTCTTAATTCTAGTGCCTTCCCACGGTTGATTATCCTGTATACATGGTGTATTTGTGTAAATTTGTTTGCTTGTTGTCTCCCCGTTAGATCGTGAGCTCTTTGGGGGCAAAGACTATATTTTGCCTGTTTTGATATCCCCAGCACTTGGTGCAGTCCTAGCATGTAGTAGGCATTTAATAAACATATATTGACTGGCTGACTGATGTAAACAGGGCAGTGGACACAATTATAGTATGTCCAGATCCACTACTATCAGTGGAGTGTTAACTCTAACCATTCCAGCATGTTCAAGATACTAGTAGGACAGTGAAAACAATAAAAGCATGCTCAGTGCTTTCACATTTGACCCAAAAGGGTTGGGGTACCCTCTGTCACTAAGGGACCCCAACTCTTGGCTTTTGAAACATTTATAGTTGTTATTGCTCAATGTACCACTATTTGTGACTCCATTTGGTGTGTTCTTGGCAAAGATATTGGAGTGGTTCACCATTTCCTTCTCCAGCTCATTTTACAGATGAGAAAACTGAAGCAAACAGGGTTAAGTGACTTGCCCAGGGTTACACAGCATGTCTGAGACCAGAGTTGATCTCAGGAAGGTGAGTCCTCCTGACTCCAGGTTCAGCCCTCTCTCCACTGATTGCCACCTAGCTGCCTTGGAAGTATTAACTCAGCCAACACCAAATTCATCAGATACTTTCTTACAGCCAGGATGGGAACAAGAGATCTCTAAAGGCTGGGAAGAAGAGAAAGGGGGAGCAGAGAAATCCCATGTCCATTGCATCAGCAAAGATTGGAGAATTTGTTATAAATGCACAAAAGGTTTCCTGTCCATTATCCAAATCATAAATTTCCATTGTATTTGCCCCAGTGCTCCCCATTTGTAACCAGCCCAAATAGACTCTTCAAAGATATGCCAGATATTTCTATTTTATTCTGTATACAGTACTGCCCAAAATGATGGTCACTAGAAGTACCTTTGGGGGCAAAAATATAGGCCAGAAACCCATATAAGTTAGAGAATAGTGGATAGTGAGTATGAATTTACATCTCATCGCTTTGGTCTAAGATAGATGGCTTTCATTATGCCCAACCCATTGTAACATAATCACCTATGATTTTCTTCTTCATTATTAAATGTTCTATCATGCATGTGAGTATTGGGTAATTTTTTCATATTCAGAACACCAACTTTGAGGGGGCATTTCAGTTCTTCTTTTCTTCCTGCATATCATGAGAAGAGATGACAAAACAAATCACAGAAATTGCTTCTGAGAGCCATACCATACCCCTGTTCCCCTCCCGTACACACACCCCAATACAATAACAAACACTCATTACTATAAGACTTGGATTGGAGGGAGTGGATGACACAAAGTTTAATTAAGATAAGATCATGCCCTCATGGAACGTAGAGTAAGACCAGAGGATAAGATGCAAACATAAGTATAATACAATACTATATAAGTTCATCAGAAAGGTACAAACAAAAGACTACATAAGACCTGGTTGAGGGTTGGGGAAAGGTCATTATCAAATGGAAAAATCAGAGAGGAATTTATGCAAAAGGTGCTGGCTGAGTTGGATTTTAAAATCTAAATAGGAATTCCATAGAGTGGGGGACAAGGCATCTCAGGAATAAAGGGCAATATGACAAAAGGTGATAAGCCACAAGTGGAAATCTTGTTTGAGAAGTATGCTACAGTCTACCCTGGCCAAAATATAGACCATATGGAAAGGAATAACATGAAATAAAGGTATAGTGGTAGGGTGGTGCCAGATGATGGATGACTTGAATGCCAGGCAGAGAAGTTTGGATTTGACTCAGTACTCAATGGGGAACCAACAGAGATAACCAGGATGTATCGTATTCTGTAAGTCAAAGGATCATAAGGTCATTGTTTTAGAGCTAAAACAGGTTTCAGACCTAACAGTTCATCTAGTCTAACACTCTCATTTTGCAAAGAAGGAAACTGAGGCTAGTAAGTTATCTAGCATTATGACCCTCAAAGTGATTATATACATGTCATTTCCTCCCCTGGCTCCCCCAAACTTCAGTTTCTTTTTCTGTAAAATTGGGGAAAAGAAAATATGCTACTAATTCCATAGAGTTTTTGTGAATAAATCCCTTTGAAAACTTGAAAAGATTTTTTAAATATGACCTATTAATAGCCTTCTTATTAAGTAGGTGCCAGATTCAAATGAAGCCAAAAAAACAGATATCTGGGATCCTAACAATACAAACACAAGGGATTTTCAGCATGACTAATTAAGTTTCCTTGAAAGCTCAGATTACAAGAAAGCATAATGAGTAGGCTTGCCAAACAGAATGGTGATCTCAAAGTATCTCAAAAGTTATTTGGGCATGCCAAACAAAATGAAATATCCCCCCATGTCCTCCCAGAAATGGAATGAGACAGATACTACCAGATGTTCTCTGAAGATACAGACTCATGACTCTTAATTAAAAGAAAAACAAAAATGGCAAGTCCTGTGTAAAAAAAAAAAAATAGGAGATCAAAATTGGGCTTCCAATGATCCTCCCATGACTTCAGTTAACTGGGAGCTAAACTGGCCACTTAGCTAGATAAGTAGAGAGCTATTCATGGGCTTAATTAAGTGTCAGTTGGTATAGATCCCACCCTAAGATTTTCTGAAAGTACAGGATCCTACAGGGAAAATTCGGCAAGAGCAAATAAAACTCTATGAGTTATTAGGCTCCAGGGAGATTCTGTCCTATTATTTGAGCTCATATGAAGGGTTTGTTACCTTAATAAAAATTATCATTACATATAATATAAATCTATGATATAATAAATTGCAGTAATAATGACCATTATTATTGTAGCACTGTGTACAGCTGCACTTCTCCCAGCAAGTAGCTTGTGAATGATAAGGGAGCAAGGAAGAGTTTGAGAGGGGGCGGAAAAAGATATGTAAAAGGATTTATTGGCACCTGAGATGTAGACTATACATTGATGACAGTCAGGATATGCCAGGTGGGCTTAGCCTGTGGAACTTCTTACCTGTGTCTCCCCACCCCCATTGCAGTGCTGGACAGAGGAAGGGATAGTTGAAGAAATCCACTGAAGTCTTGCAAAATTTCCAATCCTAGGAAGCCACAGTATCTGGACTCTGGAGCTCCATCTTGCTCTTCTGTATCCCTAAGCAGCTACAACTTCTACAGAAGCCCCAAGTTTCTTCTGTGCTTTCTAAACTGACTACGAATTAACCATAATAAGCTAGCTCTATAGTAAAACAAAATTGGAAGTCTGTTTCAAAGTCACAGAATTTTAAGACAGAACAGAGTATAAAGAATCATCCAAGAGATGTAATATAGTGCACTGAAGTCCAGTTCTGTCTTTCACTGCCTCTCTGACCTTGGGAAAATGCTGGCAGGCCACTTGTCAAAGATGTTATGGAAGGGATATTTGTTCAGGCTTAGGCAGAATTAGGAGCCTCTGAATTGGGTGATAGGGGGGAGACAGAGACAGAGAGAGAGGGAAAGAGAGAGAGACACAAACAATAGATAATAGATACATGAACAGCTAACTACATGATAAAGACAAATAGCTGATAAATAATTAATAGATGATAGATAACATATAGTCATATAGACATGATACACAGAAAAATAGATAAAGGATAGATGAATAGACATAGATGATAGATAATTCATAGTTAACAGATACATAGACATCTAGTAGGTGGTAAATATAAACAAAGAGATGGTAACCTACATATATACATATATATAGAGAGAAATACTTATATAGAGAAATAGATAGATGCTTGATAAATAGACATATAGATGACAGAGAGAGAAAGGGGAAGAGATACTACCAGATGTTCTCTGAAGAGAGACAGAGAGATGGAGAGACAGTGAGAGAGATAGAGAGACATAGACAGAGATAGAGAGAGACAGAGGCAGAGAGAGATAGAGACAGAGACAGAGACAGAGAGAATGACGATTTACTAAGTATTTACTATGTTTCAGGCACTGCTTCTGTGGTGAAAACATATTAAAAACCTCCATTTTAATTTAACTGAAAATACAAGAAATAAACATTTCTCTAAATATCTTTCCAGACTTTTTTTTCCTTTTGAAAAAAAATGTATAAAAAGGTCAGGAATAAAAGTGAGAGAAGAGGAAAAGATGAAGCATGGTAGCCAAATTTAGAACAAGAAACACTTCTCACTTAATTAAGATCGCAGTCTTCCCCTTCCCCAGAAGGAGAGTTATGATCCACCTAAGGCCTAATTCTGAAGGAATTAGGGTATTGATCACATGGAGCTCTCCTTGATTACTACAGGAGAACACTTGAGGGGAGTGGTCAAAAAAGAATTCAAGTAGTTCGGGAACACTGAGTGACTATTATTCTATTAGACGCAGTAGAATGTTAACCCAAACCTGTATTTTATTATATTCTGACCTTTTCCTTGCTCAAGATACCTAGAAATGTTACTTCAAACTATCCAAGGACATTGAGAATGGAGTGGAGACTTTCCAATTAAGTTTCTCTTCCTGAGCTAGAAATGCTTGAATTTTTGATAACGTTAAATTAATAAAAAAATTACATCTACCATACGTGCCTGAAACACAAAGTACAATGTTAATATTTTTGACACTATGAGTCTGTAGTGACTTTAAACTCTGGACTTCACTTTTCCTCTCTGTAAAATGAAGGGATTGGACAGAATGATCTCTAATGTCCTTCGTAGTCTCAAAGTTTATAACCTAGTCCAATCCCCTTAATTTTCAGTGAGGTCCAGGGAAGAGAAATTACTTGTCTATATGCCTTCAGTGAGTTAGCAATAGAGGGAGCTATCTTTGTAATCTTAGTTTTTGCACAGGGCCACTAAATCATATAGACATCTCCTGTATGTGCTGGCTAGTAAACGAGGTTGTTTTCATTTCTTTCTGATCCAAGCTGGTTATCCTTTTGTTTGGGAAGCTTTCCAAAATGATCTGCTGGAACTTTTATAAATTGGGAAGAGACATCCATCTTGCCTCAGGGATAGAAAGAAAACTGAATTTGGACTTGAGCAAATGGCATTCTCTCGTCCAATTCTGTATTTCCAACACAAGACTTTGAAAAACAAACAGAATCTCATGGCTGGTGATGTTTTGCAATAATTCCCAGTTGAGTAGGCCTAACTTATTACCCTTCAAAGTCCATTTTCTGACTCTCATTGAAGAGTCCTATAGATTTTACAGTTTAAATAAGGCCAACAAATAGAAATGAATAGAGGTTCCCTTATCTGGGGATGTTAAGGGGGCTTTAACCAGGGACTTGAAGCTTCAAGCTCTCATGAGCTCCCCAACATTCATTCACCTGAAGAGTACTTCCCCTGAACCTGTATCATAAAGATATAAGGTTTTGCTTTTAGGAACAAGGAAAGATACTAGAGTGGAGTAGAAAGAATACAAGATACCAGGAGACATTGGACATGGGTTCTAATCCTGACTTTGCCACTGACTTCTTTCATCATTTTGTGTGAGACCTTTCCCTTTCCTGGGCCTTGGTTTCCCCATTTGTAAAAAGAGGGGGCTGAACTACTTGATCTCCAAAAAGTCTTCCATGTCTGACACACTGTGATTAGTGATCTAACTAAAATTCGAATGTAACACTCAAGTATTTGAATAAGCTCCTCAAGATTCAGAGTAATATGTAGGCCCACATCCACTCAAACATCAGAGCTCACAAGCCCCAATTGATGTGTTTACTCATGCTAGTCAGCCAGAGGATACAATAAATTCAAAGCAAAGACATTTAATGACATAGCAAATGTAAGAAAAAAGCAACAGAATATTTCCTCATAAACCTGGGACGTATTGTTGTTTAGTTGTTTCAGTCATGTCTGACTCTTCACCTCCCCATTTGGTGCTTTGTTGGCAAAGATACTGGAGCGGTTTGCCAGTTCCTTCTCCAGCTCATTTTCCAGATGAAATTTCCAGAGGAAATAGGCCAATAGGGCTGAGTGACTTGGCCAGGGTCACACAGGTAGTAGGTGTCTCAGACCAGATTTAAACTCATGAAGATGGGTCTTCCTGATTGTAAGTCCAGTGTTCCATCCACTGTGCCACCTAGCTGCCCTAAACCTGGGGCATACATGCACTATCAGTAGAAAGACTGAACATAGCTAGGGAACATATGTGGAGACATACATTGTTCCTTTCAAGTGATGTTACCATGCTGCTCCTGCTGGTCCTGAACAGAATGTAGACTGATAGACAAATACCCTGCTGGTCCTGTGGTCCCTTCAAGGCACTGCTGCCAACCCAGAGTGCCTATCTGAGAAGCATCACTTGGGGTTTAGCTTCCTGTTTCCTTTGGAGCCTTCAATAGCATTGCTACTACTTGCCCACAGGGAAAAAGAGTGAGTTCCATCATCTCTCTTTTAGCTTGGGGCCCGAGGTTTATGCTTCACTTCCTTAAAGAAGTTAGATCCAGTGCACTTCAGAAAAACCTGGAAAGATTTCAATGAACTGATTGCTGAGTGAAGTGAGCAGAACCAGGAGAACATTATACACAGTAACAGCCACATTGCGAGATGATCCACTTTGATAGACTTAGCTCTTCTCAGCAACGCAAAGATCTAAGACCATTCCAAAAGCTCCATGATGGAAAATGCCATCCACATCCAGAGAAAGAACTATGGAGTCTGAATGCAGAGTGAACCATGCTATTCTCTCCCTCCCCTGGCCTCCCTCTCTCCTCCTCTTTCTTTCTTCTTTCTCATGGTTTTTTTTTCCTTTTCTTCTTTATAACATGACTAATGTGGAAATGTTTAATATGATTGTACATATATAGCCTATATCAGATTGCGTGCCATTTTGGGGAGGTAGGAACAGAACGGGGAAGAATTTAGGATTCAAAATCTTATAGAAGTGAACACTGAAAACTAAAAACAAATAAATATATTTTAAAAAAAAAGTTATATCCTTCATGCCATTTTCAAAACTAGGGAAAACCTCCCAATTCTGTCTTCCCACAATGAGAGGGAGATCAGCCTCAGAATTTTACTGCGTAGTGATCTTTTTTCCCTAAAAAGCATCTTTACATATGGGAGTGGGGGGAGGGGAAAAGAGATAAGGCTAAAACAGCTAAGTTAAGACTAAAGGAAAAAAAAAAGACTAAAGGAATTTAATCTCTTTTCTCACCTACATCCTCCTGATAAGAGAATCTTAAGTCCTTATCTTAAAACCCCTAGGTGACTTAAGGTTAAAACATCCTTATAGTTTCTATCTACTTTCTTTATGAGGATCCCATGTCTCCAAATCTATTTCAGGAGATTGTGCCATATCACAGAGTTATGTGAGTCTGAGTCCTGTGATTTTTTCTTCCCCCAACCCAACCTGTCCAAGATCCTTTGGTTTTTCATGCAAATGAAAGGACAGAAAGAAAAGCAAAAAACAACAGTCTCTGGGAGGAGCTCAGTCTCTGTTTCAAATTCCAACCATACACAAACACACATACATACACATAGATTTGTGTATACATATATACATACATATATCTATATATAGTAATAGATGCATACATATGTGTATATGCATATATATATCTATGAATTATTTCTATATACATAGATATACATATATGTACACACATACACATATATATGGTGTGTGCATATGATATGTGTGTATATCTTTCAAGAAAACTCCTGGGCTTTGAAAGGAGACAAGGATTTTAAAAGGCAAAGATAAGAAAGGGGGAAAAAGTACATTCCAGGCAGGTAGGCTAGCTTATGGAGGTGTGTAGAGAGAAGACAGCAGGTCAAGATGAGAAAACAGTTAGCAGCCTAGTTTGGCAAGAATACAGAGAGTAAGAAAAGAAGTAATAGGAACTAAAAATAGCAAAGTAGATTGTGCTGGGTCTTAAATGCCAGGCTAAGAACTTGACAGTTTGTCCTTTAAGCAGTGGGAAGCAATGAAGGGGTCTCCTCCCTAGATTCTGGTTTGCTTGTCCATAAAAAATGGAGGTTGGATTAGGTGACCTCTCAGGTCACTCAGAGTTCTGCAATTATTTGCTCTAAGCTCTGCATTTCCTTCTAGCTCTGACATTTTATGACTTTAAGAGTCTGAGTAAATCTGAAAATGTGTGAAATGTCACACCTCCTGTAATCTATTCAGGCATATATCACTAATCATAATCATCCAAAGCAATTCTTTCCCTCTTGAAACCTGATTAAACGTGTTTCTCTGTGTGTGTGTGTGTGCGCGCGCGTGTGTACGCATGTGTGCGTGCATGTATGTGTGTTTTCCTTATGGTTGTTTCTTCCTGTTCTTTTGAGGTGGCCTGAAAATGCAGCTAAGGTTCCCAGAGTCGCTCCGCTGGCAGAGAGCCCAGTCATACCATGGCTGTGACTAAAATGACTGCCCTTTTCTGCCTGCCCTGAGCATGAAGATAAAACTCGACAACTGGGATAAAGACTCAGGAATGTAGGAGATAAAGCCACAAAGCTTTGGCTCCTTAAAGGCACCTCAGTCTTCACACAAGACTGCAAGAGAGCAATGCCTGAAAGGCTCACAGTCTGTGCCAACCTCAGCTTTGAAAACTAAGATTGCTGCTTTCCAAGGTGCCACTACCAATTCCAGACCCAGGGTGTGGGGCTGCTTCTCTACCTCCTCCACACTGTCAATGCATCTAGCAAATTAGCTATCTTACAGGTTCTCCCTAGTCAATACTTTTTCCTATGCTATCCTCTTCTGCCCACCCTGAGCACAATCAGCCTGCTTAATTCTGGGGCTTGAAAGACATACTATATAACACAAACTAGGAAGACAATGCCAACTGTGTTGCCACAGGTCTTTACTGTTCAGAATCGTATATTTGGTTAGACACAGAATATCAAGGATCAGAACTAGAAAGGAACTTAGAACACAGAAGTTCCTGGAATGTATTGTGGTCTTGTTTTTGTCTTATATCCTCTGTACCCCTAGAGCCCAAGACAAAATGGGATTCCCTTTAGGTGGGGATGTTCTAAAGATGCTTCCCCTGGGATATTATAGAATCTTCTAAATATAATCCATCAGAACTTAAGAGAGTTAGGCCTACCTATCCACAAGTGGATGAAAAACGTCATCTGTCCACCCTATGATGGGCAGCTGGACAGACAGTCTATAGAATTATTCCACCAAAATACATAACCAAGACAGAAACTGCAAGTGTATAGTGAGCTGGGCCCAGAACTGAACCAGAGAAGAGAGTAAATTGATTTACTTTTAGACAGTTGCAGAGTATTTTTTTAATAGATACTAAGCTATATCTAGAAATTAAAGCCCATATTTTTAACACCATTATTTCTTGGGTGATATTCTATGGGTGTGAAGTAACAGAATAGAGCTGTATCTGAAAAACTGAAGTCACCCAAATGACATTAGAGAGGTATATAGTAGGCATAAACAGGCTACAATACATTAAGAATGAGGAATTATGTAGAAAGAGTATAGACCAGTAGTTACTAAAGAATGGTCAGGGGACCCTTGAGGGTAACTGAGAGCTTTTTATGGAGTTTATGAGGTCAAAACTATTTTCATAATACTAAAATGTCTTAATTTTTAAAATAGTAAATATTGATAGATACAGTCCACATGAACAAAAGCTTTTTGGGGTTAGGGTTCAATAAAGTTTAAGAGCACAAAAGAGTCCTGAAGCCAAAAAGTTTGAGAATTGCCAGTATAGAAGATATGATCAAGGAAAATGCTTGAATAAGAGGAAGATGGTCAAGTAATGTGTGTCAAGAAAACTGATGACATGCTGTATGTCCATTAGTATCTGTGCAATGTGAAGAAAATGCAAGGAATGCCCCTAATACAGTGCACAGGCCCTTCTTCTTCCTCCAAAATTTATGGGAGACCATAAACCCATAAACACGTCACACAAGATGGGTCAGTTTGGATGGGTTTCAGTCTCTCTTTGGGATGTAGCAGGGATCACAGATCCAGAATATCATTAGATTGTCACCAGAGCCATAGACAGTACATGTGAGTATATACAGGTACATATGCATTATTATATATAGTAGGTACTTAACAAATGACTTATGTAAAATTGAACATAGAATATTAGAGGTAGGACTTACAAAAGTGATTTAATTCAACCCGATATTTTACAGATAAGGAAACTGAGCCTCTGAAAGAAGAAAAATCACATTTCTAGGGAGTGGCAGGTCTCTTGATTCCCAATGCCGGTTTTTTTCCCTATAATTTGCCTGAAAATAAGTATTAATGACTCCAACATTATAGCAGGGGTCTATCATAAATACACGCACATACACACAAGCAGACGGAACTCTTTGGCTGTACGTCAGCATATCCCACTGTTCAGTCTACCTAAGGAGTTGGAATAATGTTGCAAGTCATCTAATCCTTGGGACCTGGAACTCATCAACCAATCAATGAATACTTTGAAATTTCATTTCATTTTATTTCCAGTTCTGAATTCTTCCCCCTGCCTCAAATCCACTGAGAATGCAAGAAAAAATAGAAATATCCAGTCATGCAAAACAAATTCCCACATTGCTGTTGTTGGATTGTTTCAGTTGTATTCATGGCTCCATTTTATATATTGGCTATCGAAGAGCTAAAGCACCCCACTTTGGCAGTCATCTACAACTTAATTCATTCTTCTAGACCCCAGATTCCTAGAAAGATAACAGCAATGATCGTAATAACTGACTTTATGGTCACAAAATGCTTAATAGACTTTATCACATTTGATCCTTTTGTAACTGGGGGACTCAAGTCTATTTGCATAATTCCCTCCTCACTGGTAGAGAATGATTCTTCCATCTTAGTTGGGGAAAGCTTTCCTATGGCTTCTAGCATTCAAAAAGGACACATGAGCTCCTGGCTCCCTTCAGGAACATATTCCTGAAGGGAGAGAAGACTCCAAGTGGAAGCTTCAATCATGTCCCTATTTGTAGCTTATTCATATACTGGGACTTATCCATATACTGTTGTGTGCATTTAATAGACAATGGACCAAAAGCTCAGATTGGGGAAGCAATTTGCCCAAGATCGCACAGCTAATGGGTGTCAGAGCTAGGACCTAATCTAAATCTCCTGACTTGCAGTTCAAGGTTTTTAACACTGCACCAGAGAATAATAAATGAGATAAAAGCTGTGTTTTAAAATATTGGTGAATATGGAAATGTTTTACACAATTGTACACATATAAACTACAATGGATTGTTCACTGTCTCAGGACGGAGAAGGAGAAGGAGGGATAGAATTTGGAACTCAAAACTTTTTCAAAATCTGTTTTTAAAAAATTTGAACATATAATTGGGGGGAAATGAAACATATAAAAAATAAAAATATTTTTCTGGCATATAACTGGTGGGGAGAAGATTAAAGACATAAGATTTGTTAGGAATCTATTTTGTTTTATTGTGCAGTGGGAGAAACAATCAGTACATGTAGGTTTAAATCTTGAACTCTGACTCTTGGGAACTGCATGATCATCTAAAAGTCACATAATCTCCCTAAGCCCCATTTCCATTGTCTGTAAAATAGGAATTAAAAGTTCAACCCTGAATCCTCCATATGGCTGATGTAAGGATCAAAGATAATGGATTAAAAAAAAAGACTTTGCATATTTAGAAGAGAGAATTTCTCTTCAGGTCCTAGGCTCTACTATATCAATCAAATCAAGTCAACAAGCATTTAGTAAGCACCTACCAGGTACTAAGAACAGTGCTAAAGACTTAGGACAAAAGTCAGCCCCTACCTCACAAGAGCTCACAAGGTAAAGGGAGAGACAACAATTGTGCACCAAGATATACCTATACATATACATATATGTGCAATATAGATATTGATATGTGATAAATGTCAACAATCACAGAGGGAAGGCTTTAAGGTTAAGGAAGACTGGGGAAGGCTTCTTGTAAAAGGTGAGATTTTAGCTGAGACTTGAAGAAAGCCAGGCTGGAGGTGGAGATTAGGAGGGAGAGCATTCCAGGCATGGGGGGACAGACAGTGAAAATGCCCAGAGTCAGGAGATGGAGCATCTTGTGCAAGGATGAGCAAGGAGGTCAGTATCGTTGGATCACAGAGTATGCAGGGTAAGGGTGGAGAAAGTCTCCTTATTAATTATCGGAGTCCTTAGTGCAAAAAAAGTTTTATTTATCAAAATCCTTGAAAAATCCAAAGCAAAACATCTTGCTGAGTCCCACATTGTGTTCCAAAGCACTTAGAGGGGTAGGGATGGGGGGAAGGGGAGGAGTTTATTAATTACCTAGCTCCATTCCCTATGTCTCTGGGGGAAAACTGCAACAGCCAGACGGACCAGGGTACCTCCTAGCTGATAGGTGCTAAAAGCATTCCCAGGCCTTGGAGGCAGTGCAGGGCTCTCTGGTTAAGTGCTTTCCAAGCCAGCCTGCCCAGAATGGCATCATTTCACAGCTCCCTGTTTTCCATCACCTCTGGGTTGTATTGCCATTCTCTGCTTTCCACTCTACTGTAAATATCAAAGTGGTTCCCCTGTTTAGGCACCTCATTCCCTGCTCCTTGAGCCCAGAGCAGTTGGAAAAATTTCGAACAGTAGGGCCACAATGGGGAAAATCTGGAGCCTGAATGTGTTGTCCCCTTTATCTGCCTCAGCTCTGGTTTTTTCCAGCCTTGATCTCTCTCCTGTGCCTGTCAGGTATGAACTAGTATAAACATGCTCTAGTGTGAGAGTGTGTGAGAGATGCTTGCTGACCAGCTCTCTTGTTCCCTTGGATGTTGGATATTAAAACACCAGCACAGTTGGAGTTAAATATAATTAAGACCCCACTTCATAAAGAAAATCCTTTATACACCCAAAATCCTCTCATTTAGTAGAGGAGGAAACTGAGGTGAGGAGGAAGGTGACTTGCTCAGGGTCACATGGCAAGGAAGTGGCAGACCCAGTCAGAGAATCCAGGTATCCTGACTTGAAGTCAAGTATTTTTTCCCCTTTTTCTGGGTTGCCTCTTAATTGCATTGAATTTACCAAGAGACTTCACTTGGTCACTTTTCCAGGATCTATCTATCTATCTATCTATCTATCTATCTATCTATCTATCTATCTATCTATCTATCTGTCTGTCTGTCTGTCTGTCTGTCTGTCTGTCTGTCTATCTATCTATCTATCTATCTATCTATCTATCTATCTCCTTGGACAGAAAGTCCTTCATAAAACCAAGCTATATTCTCTGAGCTGAAAACACGAAAATGTAAAAGCACATAAAATGCTGTGGAATCCTGAAGAACACTTTCTATGTAGACTTGGTAAGTGGGCACTTTCCCTCCATTTTTTCAGGTTCTTGGACTTGAGGACCATTTCCCTCAGCCATTGTATGGGCCTAATGTAATCCTGACCCAAATGACCTCACAACTCTGCCCTGGCTTTGTTCAAGTCCTGGGATTGGCTGTATTTGTTACTATTCCCAGCCTTTCAGAACCACCAGGCAGATTACTATTTATTAATAGACAGTCTCCCAGAGGGGTCTGACATCTCCAAGGGCAGAAGGAAAAGGCACTGAGATGGGGGGGGGAA
The DNA here is from genome assembly GCA_023548195.1 of Bettongia penicillata ogilbyi. Classification (NCBI taxonomy): domain Eukaryota; kingdom Metazoa; phylum Chordata; class Mammalia; order Diprotodontia; family Potoroidae; genus Bettongia; species Bettongia penicillata. The sequence continues at coordinate 22,771,166 of JAJHZJ010000292.1, read as the reverse complement.
GGGCGGTATTGTCTAAGAACATGGTTCACACCTTATGTTATTTAACTTCTATATGACCTTGGGCAAGTGACTTCACTTCTCTGGGACCCCACATGAGGGGGTGGGGAGAGGTAACAAGGGGTGTGACTCAAGAACCAACTTTGGTGTCAGAAAGGGGTGGGATCAAGGCTAGGTGATCCTAGGCAGGTCACTTAATCCATTGGTGCCCCCAGGCAATTCCCCAAGAGTCTAAGTTTCTGAGCAATTGCTGATCGGCTTTGGTAAAGAGAGTTTGTAAGCAGTTCTGTACTCCAGTGAAAGTCCAAGTCTAGACATCCACCCCTACACCCTGCCCCCCAAAAAGAGGTAAGTGGGCTAAATGATCTGTAAGGTTTCTTCTAGATCTAAAAGCTTAAAATCCCCTGTGAACCTAGTCCTGGCTATTGGCTAGTCTCTCATAAAAGAGTCTGGAGCTGAGGATAACTTACTGGGCAGGAGAGACAAGTGTTCATCAGTATGGATTATCCCATAGGACTTACTATAAGGCAGAACTATAAAAGCAAGCTCCCAGAGGTTTTCAGTGTCCTTTGTCTCCAACCACCACATGTGGAAAGGACAAATTAGAAAATTCCAGCTAGAAAGAACCTTAGAGCAGATTTTTTCAGGTTCCTTGTTTTCATTGTTCAACAGTATCTAACTCTTCATGATCCCCTTTGGAGTTTTCTTGGCAAAGATACTGGAGTGATTTGACATTTCTTTCTCCAGCTCATTTTACAAATGGGGAAACTGAGGCAAACAGGGTTAAGTGACTTCCCCTTAATTGTTTGAGGCCAAATTTAAACTCAAGAAGATGAGTCTTCCTGACTCCAGGCCCAGCACTCTATCTACTGCATCATCTTCCTCAGATTACAGGGGAAGAAATTAAGGCCCAGAGCAAGGTCATGTAGTTAATGTAAGTGGAACAGTCCAGACTTAAATCTAAGTCTTTCCACTGCAAATGCAGAACTCTTTCTAATCTACAAGCTTCCTCTGACTCTCTGAAGCAGGTATGACACCTCAAAACCTCAAGCCAGCTGTTTGTGCTACTTCCCCTCCCCCAAACTGCCCTTTACTTCCTTGGTATATATTTGGTATTTACATAGCTGTATTCAGTTATTCTCTTCCCTCCCCTTCCCTCCTGGAAGGCAGAGACTTTTTTGTTTTTTTTACCTTTGGATCCCCAGGGAGGAAAGGAATGAGCATTTATATAGCTCCTACTATGTCCCAGGCACTTTATGCTTTAAAAATATCTCCTTGGATCCTCACAACAACATTGGGAGGTGAACATTCTTATGTTCCCCATTTCATAGTTGAGAAAACTGGGGAAAATAGAGATTTAGTGACTTCCTAGTGGTAAAGCAGACAGTAAGCATCTGAGGTCAGATTTGAGCTCAGGTCTTCCTGCCTCCAGGCCCTCTATCCCCTTTGCCACCCAGCTGCTGCTGTGCTAAGACAGTACCTGGCATGTAGTAGATTCTTAATAAATGTGTATTGAATTGAATTCAAGGCCCATGTATCATCCTCAAGACCCTGAAAAACTTGCTTTTCAACTCTATGCAAATCATCAGTGACAGGAGAAACAAATGAAAATACATGAAAGTTATCGAAAAGGGAACAAATTGAGGCCAGAGGCTAGACAGCAGATTTCCTTTTGATCATCGAGGATGATGGGTTTCTGTGAGTACTGAAAAACTCCCTGTTCAACCAAAAGCTCTGGAAGACAAATCTGGTTTCTTAGCAGCCTTGTGTCCATGCTCAGTTCTGTCCTCTGACTTGGTTGGTTCGGGTCCCTGCTGGTTTGGGGCTCTCCAGAATTGAAAATGGGATCACAAATATGGACCTGGAAGGGCCCTTGAGGCTCATCTAGACATCCCTCCTACCACCCCGGTGTGCTCCATATAGGGACACTGAAACTTAAAGAGGGAAAGGAAGTCACTCACCAGACATTACACCAAGTAGTTAGTGGTAGTGTCAGGATTCAAACCCAGATCCTATTCCCTTAGATGTGGCTGCCATACCACTGCATCATTTAGTAGACAAGGATTATTGAACATGCTTTGAGAATCTGACAAAATTGAAGCTGCAACTTTTTTCTAAAGGGAGGGGTCAGGCTGTTAATGTTAATTCTCTCAAAGTAGTGATCCCAGAATAACAGTAAAATAGCCCTGGACTTGGGGTCAGAAGACTGGAGTTCAAAACCCAGGTAACTAATAGAACCTCAGAGTCATTAAGAGACCTGGGAAGAGATACTAATATACTATGCCTAGCCAAGTCAGGAGCTCCTTCTACAATATTGCCAATAGCTGGTCATGCACCCTGTCTGAAGAGTTCCCACTCACTAGGAACCAAGGCAACCAATTCTGCTTTTGACAGTTTTGTGGTTCAGTCATGTCCAACAAATCATGTCGTGACTCCTTTTGAGATTTTCTTGGCAAAGACACTGGAGTGGTTTGTCATTTCCTTCTCCAGTTCATTTTACAGATGAGGAAACTGAGGCAGATAGGGCTAAGTGACTTCCCTAGAGTCACACACTAGCATCCAAGGCTGGATTTAAACTCAGGCCCTCTTGACTCTATCCATTGCACCACCTAACCGTCCAAGTGTTTTCTTTTGTTGCTGTTATTTTAACAGGTTGGGTTTTGGTTTTTTTTTAGTTTTTTTTGTTGTTGTTTGGACAGTTTTAATCATTAAATTCTTCTGTGTGTAATGAGGCTTTGGTATGGGCCAAATCACCTAAGATGGAGGTACCCATACGGTAGATGCTTGGGACCTGCTCCCAGGAAATAGAACTGGGGCAGGCAGGGACATTCTGTGCTGGTTTACCACATGGTTGGGAGCATCCTCCCCCCACTGGCAACATTGTCAAAACTGCCTGCATCTTTAAATTGATCTGAGTAAGGCAATCTTGCTATCTGTCTTCCTGCAGCATCCAGAGGTGGAGGGCTCCTTCACCCACAGCAGGAACATCATGCAATATCCTAATGATCATCTTGCCCTCCCTTTGGGCTATATGGCTGGGGAGAAGGGGCTTGGGGCTTTGGTCTATTTCATCTCTCCCAGTTCTAGCAACAGAAACTAGAGCCCCTGACATGGAACCATGAGTCATAGGAACCTTGGAGCCTAGGATTCCAGGATGAATGAGACTAGCCCGTCAGGAAAGTTCTAAGAAACCAGAGCCCTGGGATGTGAGCTCAGGAAGAGGGAGGACAGGTAACTTGGAACTTGGAATTTGGTAAGACTAATGCTGAATAGGAACTGAATAAAGTTGTGGACATAATTCCCCTTCCTATCCCTCCCCAGAGACCAAGGTGGGATAAGGTAGGATTGTGACCCATGGGTATTAAGGGAAAACGTTTTTATGCTTGTTCTTTCTATATCTTCGAAGCAAGTATTCTTTTATAAAACCTAATCTGATGTTAAATGATTTAATGAAACTGGGGTGTTTAAACTCCTCACAATCTGTGAGGGCTTGAGCCAATGGCAAAAATAAGAGACGCTCCCACCCAATTCCCTGAGGGTTCTGGAGAACCATATGGAAGGCCATCAGGTAGCATGGACCAAAGGATCACTGTTGTACTTAGATTGAGCTAAAAATCTGTGACTTTCAACTCCAGGTCCTAGCCATGTCTTCTGAGTCCACATAGAACAAATCTATTCCCTCTGAGAACAATCTTAAAATATTTGAAGACAAACTGCACCAAGAACAGCTAGGTGACACAGCAGATAGAGTATCCAGCCAGGAGGCAGAAAGGTTCATCTTTCTGAATTCAAATATGGCCTTAGACACTTACTAGCTGTGTGACACTAAGCAAGTCACTTAATCTTGTTTGCCTCAATTTCTTCATCTGTAAAATGAGCTGGAGAAGTAAATGGCAAACCACTTCTCCATCTTTGCCAAGAAAACCCCAGATGGGGTCACAAAGTGTTAGACATGACTGCAACAACTGAACAACAGCAAAAATTGTACCCACTTGTCCCTCAAAAAAATCTTCACTGATCCAATCTACTCATCCCCAGTTCCTTCAAACGATCTTCTTAGTTTTAAGGTTCTTTTTCCATTCCAATAACCTTCTACCTGGATTGTTTTGTTGTCATTGTTGATTTCTTGGTTGGATTCTAAACATAAGTGCCTGGCTAAATCTCTTTCTCTCCACTTCTACTTTAATCTTTTTGTATTTATCTGAGATATTGGAAAGGGAGTCCCCCTATCAATTATTCTTATATTTGGATAGATTGACAGTCGTCTAATCTCAACAGTTTGAGGATAGTACAAATGGTAACCCATCTATGTCTTCCCATTCTATGTGATTCTTAACTACCTCCTATCCTAAGTACTTCATAGAAGACCTTTCCAACACCCTGGAGGCCTTTCTTTGCATCAGAAGCTCTTAATCTTGTGTCTGTGGGCAGATTTCAAGGGGTTCATAAACTGGAATGGGAAAAATTACATATCCATTTTCACTAACTTTTTTTTTTAATTAATTAATTAATTTATTTATTTTTACATTCATTTTCACAAATTTTTGGGTTCCAAATTTTCTCCCCTTTTATCCCCTCCCCCCACCCCAATACCCCAAGCAATCTAATTTTCCCTATCTCACATCTGCCCTCTCTTCTGTCATCTCTCCCTTCTCTTGTCTCCATCTTCTCTTTTCTCCTGTAGGGCCAGATGACTTTCTATTCCTCCTTAACTGTATGTCTTCTTTCCTAGTTGCAACAACAATACTAAACAGTTGTTCCTAAAACTTTGAGTTCCAAATTCTCCTCATCCCTCCCTCCCCACTCATTCCCTTTGGGACTGCAGGTAATTCAATATAGGCCATATCTGTGTAGTTTTGCCAATGACCTCCCTGATAGTCGTGTTGTGTAAGACTAACTGGATTACCATCCCTCCTAACCTACCCCTCATTGTTTCTCTTCTGTCTTTTGATCCTGTCCCTCCCCAAGTGTTGACTTCAAATTGCTCCCTCCTCCCTTTGCCCTCCCTTCCATCAACCCCCCCCTTGCAATATCTCTTTCTCCCCCACTTTCTTATACTGTAAGATAGGTTTTCATACCAAAATGAGTGTGCATTTCACTCCTTCGTTTAGTCAGATGTGATGAGGGTAAACTTCTTGTTTTTTTTTTTTTTTCTCAGCTCTCCTCTTTTTCCCTCCACTAAGAAAAACTCCTACCTGCCTCTTAAATGACATATAGTTACCCCCTTCCCTTTCCCTCCCCCTACATTTCTCTCTCACCATTCACCCTAGTTTCTTTTAAGGTATGGTCCCATCCTATTCAGTTCAATCTGTGCTCTCTATCTCTGTATGTGTGTGCATGTGTGTATGTGTGTGCATGCGTGTACATGTGTATGTGTGGTCCCACCAACTACCCAGATACTGAAAAGTTTTAAGAGTTACAAATATTGTCTTTCCATGTAGGAATGTAAACAGTTCACTCATGGTAAGTCCCTTAAGACTTCTCTTTGCTGTTTACTTTTTCATGCTTCTTCTCATTCTTGTGTTTGAAAGTCAAATTTTCTTTTCAGCTCTGGTTTTTTCATCAAGAATGATTGAAAGTCCTCTGTTTCATTGAAAGACCATATTTTCCCCTGAAGTATTATACTCAGTTTAGCTGGGTAGGTGATTCTTGGTTTGAGTCCTAGTTCCTTTGCCTTCTGGAATATCCTATTCCACGCCCTTCGATCCCTTAATGTAGAAGCTGCTAGATCTTGGGTTATCCTGATTGTATTTCCACAGTACTGGAATTGTTTCTTTCTAGCTGCTTGTAAGATTTTTTCCTTGAGCTGGGAGTTCTGGAATTTGGCCACAATGTTCCTAGGAGTTTCTCTTTTTGGATCTCTTTCAGGTGGTGATCGATGGATTCTTTCAATACTTATTTTGCCCTCTGGTTCTAGAATCTCAGGGCAGTTTTCCTTGATAATTTCATGGGAGATGATGTCTAGGCTCTTTTTTTGATCATGAGTTTCAGGTAGTCCCATCATTTTTAAATTGTCTCTCCTGGATCTATTTCCAGGTCAGTTGTTTTTCCCATGAGATATTTCACATTCTCTTCCATTTTTTTGTTCTTTTGGTTTTGTTTGGTGATTTCTTGGTTTCTCGTAAAGTCATTAGACTCCATCTGTTCCATTCTAATTTTGAGAGAACTATTAAATTCAGTGAGCTTTTGAGCCTCTTTTTCCATTTGGCTCATTCTGCTTTTGAAAGCATTCTTCTCCTCATTGGCTTTTTGAACCTCCTTTGCCAATTGGGTGAGCCTATTTTTCAAGGTGTTAATTTCCTCAGCATTTTTTTGGGTCTCCTTTACCAAGGTATTGACCGGTTTTTCATACTTTTGTTGCATCTCTGACATTTCTCTTCCCAGTTTTTCCTCCACCTGTCTAACTTGCTTTTCAAAATCCTTTTTGAGCTCTTCCAGGGCCTGAGCCCACCCACCACCCCCCTGGGGTGTCTGGGGTACTGAGGCCCCGCCCTCCACGTCTTTCCCTGATGGCAAGAATACGTCCTCATCTTCGTCAGATCCGAAGGTCGGGATTATTTGCATTTGTTGGAAAAAACTCTCTAAAGTCTTATTTTTCTTCCCTTTTCTAGGCATTTTCTCAGCCAGTTACTTGACTTCTGAGATTCCTTTCCACCCCCGCCTGGATCTGCCCAGCTAGTGCTTGGCCTCTGAGATTTAAATGGGCTTTCCTCCTGCCGGCTGTCAATCAGTGAGCTTTAGTTCAGGTGCTGGGGTGGGGCCAGGGCTGCCTCCGAGACTCTGATCCCTCGGGGGCTTTATGCAGAGACTTTCAGGAATGGAACGGGTGGGGGCGGGGTGGGGGGCCCCGCCTCCCAAATCCCACTCCCTTGGGGGCTTTAAGCAGAAGCCTTCAGTAACAGAGCGGGGTGGGGGCAGGGCCGTCTCTCAGGCTCAGCTCCGTCCGGTTTTATGCAAGAATCTTCCGTAATGAAGATCCTGCCTGCCACTGGGGGATCCCTGGGTCCCGGTCCGCTGCCGCCTCAGCCGCCGCCCACACCTCTGCCTCCGCTGCTTCCTGCCCCCATCCCCACCGCCGCCGCTTCCTCCCAAGGGGGCCCGAGTCACGGAGATGCTCCGCTCCCCTCCCCTAGCGCAGCCTTCTTTCTTACTGACCTGTAGCTTCTGTGGGCGGAGGGACTTTCCCGGTTGCTGGAGCTTCCATCTCTGAAGCCTGCCCAGATCAGCTTCTCTGGGGCCTCGGCCAGGGCAGCGCTGGGGGTCGGGTTTACTTTCCGGGGCGCGCCGGACCCTGGGGACGGGTCTTCAGGGCTCCCTGGAACGGAAATCTCTTCCACTCTGCTTCTGCACACCTTGTATTCACCCAGAAGTTATGGGGGACTCTTTTTACATTAATTCTATGGGCTTTGGTTTCGGAGCTCGTAAACGTGCGTCCTTCTACTCCGCCATCTTGGCTCCGCCCCCCATTTTCACTAACTTCTAATGGAAATACAGTATTTTTTTCAATGAGAAATTTTCAAAAAAGAAAAAACATTTCTGGAAAGGCTTTACCAAACTGCAACAGGAGTCTAGAATACAAAAAAAAAAAAAAAGGTCAAGAACCTCTGCTGTACATCTTTTAATATTTCATAAATAACAATGCTGCCTGCTAGCTGTCCATCTGTCATTCCATGCTCTCACTATATGACAGGTTCACTTCCTTTTCTGATCACCCCTTCTTGAAAATGTCCTTTATTCTGGTTCTTGCATAGAGGTTATAATTTTAAATTGTAGTCTACATACTAATTATCAGGCATTTCCTGATCACTTTCTATAAGACCTGAAATTTTGATTCTTGAGAAACTATGACATTCCATGATTTAAGCCACAGAGCATCACTGGAAAAATATTGGTTTTTTTAAAAAAATAATAATGGGGAGGGCAGAGCTAAGATAACTTAGGAGAAGGATGGACCTATAGAAGCTCTCTCCCCATAAAATATCTATAAAAAATGACTGCAAACAAGTTCTAGAGCAACAGAAACCCCAAAATGAAGGAGTGAAACAGATTTCCAGCCCAGACAGCCTGTAAGGCCAACATGAAGGGCTTATTGCACAGGGTTCAGAGTAGAGGTCAGCTCAGCCTTGGCCATACCCCACAGCATGGATAGGACCAGAGCAAGCCTCAGGGCTTAGAATCACTAGCACCTGTTGTGGTTCCCAGATTTCTCAATTCACAAACACCAAAGACAGCTTCAGAGGTCAGTAAGAAAGCTCTTTCAAATAGGTGAGAGGGGAGAATGGTCTGGCCCTATCTTTAGCCTCAGCCACTGTGGCAGCAGCATTCATATTTGGAACCCTTGACCTAAAGATCCTGGGGGAATTGAGCAGCTGATCTGGGTCTCAGTCCTGAATGGTGGTCCTGGAGTGAGGAGGAGTGGAGCTCCTCCATGGTGAAGCTCGTGGTGGGTCTGGAGAGGGAATCCTACTTTCCAAGGATTTCAAGGGCAGAAAAGAGTGCTTGTGGTTACTCACAGACCAGAATGCAGGCCCTTGATTGTGCCCCCTTGGAGGAACTGAAAACTTGCAAGTCCCTAAAGATATCTCAGAGAACAGTTGCACAAAACCTCTGAAACCTAGGGCAGTATACCCTCAACTTGATAAAGAACTCAAAAATCAAGTAACTGCCTGAGAAAATGCCCCAAAAGGGGAAAAAAATAAAGGCATAGAAGATTACTTTCTTGGTGAAAAGGTATTTTCTTCCATCCGTTCAGATGAGGAAGGCAAAAGCATCAAAGGAAGACATCAAAGCTTCTACAGCCAAAACCTCCGAAAAAATGTGCCATGGTCTCAGGCCATGGAAGAGCTCAAAAAGGATTTTGAAAATCAAATAAAAGAGGTGGAGGAAAAATTGGGAAGAGAAATGAGAATGATGCAAGAAAGTCATGAAAAAGAAGTCAACAACTTGCCAAAGGAGATTCAAAAAATGCTGAAGAAAATAACACCTTTAAAAGTAGACTAATTCAAATGGCAAAAGGGATCCAAAAAGCCAATGAGAAGAATGCTTTAAAAAGCAGAACTGGCCAAATGGAAAAGGAAGTCCAAAAGTTCACCAAAGAAAATAATTCTTTAAAAATCAGAATGTAGCAGATGGAAGCTAATGACTTTATGAGAAAACAAGAAATTATAAAACAAAACCAAAAGAATGAAAAAATAGAAGACAATGTGAAATATCTCATTGGAAAAACAACTGATCTGGAAAATAGATATAGGAGAAATAATTTTAAGATGATTGGTCTACCTGAAAACTATGATCAAAAAAGAGAGCCTAGACATAATCTTCCAAGAAATTATCAAGGAAAACTGCCCTGATATTTTACAACCAGAGGGTGAAATAGAAAAGGAAAGAATTTAATGATCACTTCCTGAAAGAGATCCCCAAAGGAAAACTCCTAGGAAGATTCTAGCCAAATTTCAGAGTTCCCAGGTCAAGGAGAAAATATTACAAACAGCCAGAAAGAAACATTTCAAGTGTTAAGGAAATACAATTAGGATAACACAGGATTTAGCAGCTTCTACACTAAGGGATACAAGGGCTTGGAATATGATATTCCAGAGTTCAAAGGAGATAGGACTGAAACCAAAAATCACCTGCCCAGCAAAAGTGAGTATAATACTTCAGGGAAAAAAATAAAATTTCAAGGAAATAGAGGACTTCCAAGCATTCTTGTTGAAAAGACCAGAGCTGAAAGAATATTTGACTTTCAAAATACAAGAATCAAGAGAAACATGAAAAGGTTAACAGGAAAGAGAAACCATAAGCAATTCATTAAAGTTGAAGTGTTTACATTTCTACATGGAAAGTTGTTATTTGTAACTCATGAGACCTTTTTCAGTTTATATATCTGTGTGTGTGTATGTATACGTATATATGTAAATACATATATATATATATATTTATATAGACAGACTGTATAGGCTTAGCCAAATATGAAGGGAGAATAAAATTTACTCTTGAGTGGAATGTACTAAGAGTAAGAGAAAGGAGAGGTAGAATGTAGCAACTCATCTCACATAAAAGAAGGAAGAAAGAGCTTTCACAATGGAGGGGAAAAAAGGAAAGGAAAAAAGGATGAAAGGAAAAAATTGAGCCTTACTCTAATGGAATTTGGTTTAAGGAGGGAATAGCACACTCTCCATTGGATATGGAAATATATTTTACCCTGAAGGAAGGCAAGGGGGAAAGGAACAAGAGAGGGAAGATAATAGAAGGGACAGTAAATTGGGGAAAGAGATAATCAGGGGAGGAGCCAACATGGCAGAGAAGAAAGATTCATATGTGCTAGCTCCGAACCCACAGCCCATAAAATACCTGCAAAGAAGAACTCCCAAAAAATTCTGGAGCAGTGAAAGCCACACAACAATGGAGTAGAGAAGATTTCTGTTCCAGAGAGCCCTGAAAAACCAAGACCAAAGGTCCATTGGGCACCGGACCCAGAGCGGAGCCCAGCCCTGCCTTGGCCATGTGGCAAAGAGAGGACCAGATCTGAGCAGGCTTCAGGGATGGAATCTCCAGTGGCCATGCAGGTCCCTGCATCCACAGATGCCAAAGGTTAGCTAGTTAGTTAGTTAGAGAGAGCCAGTTTGGCTTGCCAAGAGGGGAGCAGGATGTCCCCATAACTCAGGCCCCCTCAGGAGGCAGCAGCAGAGGCAGCAGAGGACAGGAGCTCCCCAAGAAAGCAGGGGCTCGGATCCACTGTTGAAGGTCCCCACATAAACCCCCTGAGGGAAGCGAGCCTTGTGAGGTGGCCCTGCCCCTACCTGAACAGCTGAACTTAATCTCACACTGAATAGCAGCCCCACCCTCACTAAAGGCCCTGAGGCTGGGAAGCAGCATTTGAATCTCAGACCCCAAGCACTAGCTGGGCAGATCTGGAGGCAAGGCAGGGTGGAGAGGAATCTCAGAAGTCAAGTAACTGGCTGGGAAAATGCCCAGAAAAGGGAAAAAAAAATAAGACCATAGAAGGTTACTTTCTCGGTGAACAGATATCTCCTCCCTTCCTTTCAGATGAGGAATAACAATGCTTACCATCAAGGAAAGACATAGAAGTCAAGGCTTCTGTATCCCAAACACCCAAAATAAATATTCAGTGGGCTCAGGCCATGGAAGAGCTCAAAAAGGATTTTGAAAATCAAGTTAGACAGGTGGAGGAAAAACTGGGAGGAGAAATGGGAGAGATGCAAGAAAAGCATGAAAAATGGGTCAACACCTTGCTAAAGGAGACCCAAAAAAATACTGAAGAAAATAACACCTTGAAAAATAGGCTCTCTCAACTGGCAAAAGAGGTTCAAAAAGCCAATGAGAAGAAGAATGCTTTCAAAAGCAGAAGTAGCCAAATGGAAAAAGAGGTTCAAAAGCTCACTGAAGAAAATAGTTCTCTCAAAATTAGAATGGAACAGATGGAGGCTAATGACTTTCTGAGAAACCGAGAAATCACCAAACAAAACCAAAAGAATGAAAAAATGGAAGAGAATGTGAAATATCTCATGGGAAAAAACAACTGACCTGGAAAATAGATCCAGGAGAGACAATTTAAAAATTATGGGACTACTTGAAAGCCATGATCAAAAAAAGAGCCTAGACATCATCTCCCATGAAATTGTCAAGGAAAACTGCCCTGAGATTCTAGAACCAGAGGGCAAAATAAGTATTGAAGGAATCCATCGATCACTGCCTGAAAGAGATCCAAAAAGAGAAACTCCTAGGAACATTGTGGTCAAATTCCAGAGTTCCCAGGTCAAGGAGAAAATATTGCAAGCAGCTAGAAAGAAATAATTCCAGTATTGTGGAAATACAATCAGGATAACACAAGATCTAGCAGCTTCTACATTAAGGGATTGAAGGGTGTGGAATAGGATATCCCAGAAGTCAAAAGAACTAGGACTCAAACCAAGAATCACCTACCCAGCAAAACTGAGTATAACACTTCAGGGGAAAATATGGTCTTTCAATGAAACAGAGGACTTTCAAGCATTCTTGATGAAAAGACCAGAGCTGAAAAGAAAATTTGACTTTCAAACACAAGAATGAGAAGAAGCATGAAAAAGTAAACAGCAAAGAGAAGTCATAAGGGACTTACCAAAGGTGAACTGTTTACATTCCTACATGGAAAGACAATATTTGTAACTCTTAAAACGTTTCAGTATCTGGGTAGTTGGTAGGACCATACACAGACGTACACACACATACATGCACACACACATACACACATGCACGCACACACAGAGATGGAGAGCACAGAGTGAATTGAATAGGATGGGACCATATCTTAAAAGAAATTAAGGGAAATGGTGAGAGAGAAATGTAGTGGGAGGAGAGAGGGTGAAATGGAATGGGGTAAATTGTATCTCCTTCAAGAGGCAAGCAGGAAACTTTTTAGTGGAGGGAAAAGGAGGAGAGCTGAGAAAAAAACATGAAGTTTACCCTCATCACATTCGACTAAAGGAAGGAGTAAAATGCACACTCATTTTGGTATGAAAACCTATCTTACAATACAGGAAAGTGGGGGAGAAGGAGATAAGCAGGAAGGGATGATGGAAGGGAGGTCAATGGGAGAAGGGAGCAATTTGAAGTCAACACTCTTAGGGAGAGACAGGATCAAAAGACAGAAGAGAAACAATGGGGAGCAGAATAGGAGGGAGCGAAATACAGTTAGTCTTACACAACACGACTGTTATCGAAGTCATTTGCAAAACTACGCAGATATGGCCTATATTGAATTGCCTGCCTTCCCAAAGGGAATGAGTGGGGAGGGAGGGATGGGGAGAATTTGGAACTCAAAGTTTTAGGAACAACTATTGAGTATTGTTCTTGCTACTAGGAAATAAGAAATATAGTTAATGGGGAATAGAAAGTCATCTGGCCCTACAGGACAAAAGAGAAGATGGAGAGAAGAGAAGGGAGGGATGATAGAAGAGAGGGCAGATTGGTGATAGGGGAAATTAGAATGCTCGGTATATTGGGGTGGGGGAGGGGATAAATGGGGAGAAAATTTGGAACCCAAAATTTTGTGAAAATGAATGTAAAAAGTTAAATAAATAAATTTATAAAAAAAATAGAATGGAACAGATGGAGGCTAATGACTTTATGAAAAACCAAGAAATCACAAAACAAAACCAAAAGAGATAATCAGAAGCAAACACTATTGTGTCAGTACAGGTCAAGGGAGAAAATAGAATAAATGGAGAGCAGGATAGGATAGAGGGGAATATTGTTAATCTTTTACAATATAACTATTAAGGAAGTGCTTCACATTGCTACACATGTATGACCTATATTGAATTGCTTGTTTTCTTAATGAGGGTGGGTGGGGAGGGAGGATGGGAGAGAATATGGAACTCAAAGTTTTAATAATTTATATTAAAAATTGTTTTAGCATGCAACTGGAAATTAAGATATACAGGCAGTGGAGTATAGAAATCTATTTTGCCCTACAGGAAAATAGAAGGGAAGTACGATGGAAGAAGGGTGGGTAATAGAAGAGAGGACATACTAGAGGAAGGGGTGGATAGGGTGTATGTTGTCCTGGGTTGGGGGGTAGGGAGAGAGGGGGAGAAATTTTTGAATTCAAATTCTTGTGGAAGTGAATGTTGAGAATTGAAAATAAATACATTATTAAAACAAAAAAAGAATAGATATTTTGTGACAGGGAGGAGCTGAGAATAATTAAAGATGCTTTGCAATTTCCTAAATGCAACTATGGTACTCTTCTCTCACTTGATACAGGGCCTAACTCATTATTTATCTGCAAAACCTTGTGCAAAATATACACAGCTAGTGGGTGTCAAGTGTCTGAGGTGAGATATGAACTCAGGTCCTCCTGATTCCTGCAGTGGGGCTCTATCTACTGCACCACCGAGCTGCCCCATACTAGCTGTGTGACCTTGGGCAAGTCACAACCCCAATTGCCTCATCCTGGGTCATCTCTAGTCATTCTGATGAATATCTGGTCCCTGGATTCAGATGGCTCTGGAGGAGAAGTGAGGCTGGTGACCTGCACAGCTCCTCCTCACTCAAAACAAAGTCAAGTGCAAGTCATAGCATCATTTCTCTGATGGCAAGGTCTTCTTCAGCAACGAAGGACAGACATACACTCATTTGTATTTGTTTGGCCAGGTGAGACTCTGGGCAGCCACCAAGGAGCCCCTAAGCTTTGAAAATCCAGATGTTGGTGCTTCTCTCTCTGGTAACTATATGTGTATACAATAGTTAGACAGTTGGATCTGCCTGTTGGTCTGTAGTGTATGTATTGCTTATAATCAGACAGTTGAAAGCCCTGTCTATTGATTATTTTTTCTAATAATATATTAAAAAAGAAGGAAGGAAGGAAGGAAGGAAGGAAGGAAGGAAGGAAGGAAGGAAGGAAGGAAGGAAGGAAGGAAGGAAGGAAGGAAGGAAGGAAGGAAGGAAGGAAGGAAGGAAGGAAGAGAAAGAAAATCTTCTGGGAAAGTCAGCCTGTGCATTTCTCATATTTGAATCAAAGATATCTTGATTCAAATCACGACCAGCAGTGTCAAACTCAAATAGAAGTTGCTACCACTATGCTTCATATACAAGGATATCTGTGGGTTGCATATTGACTTAGTTTTAAATATAATATTATGTATGTTTTATTGGTATTTAAATCATTTTGTTAAAAATTTCCCAATTACATTTTAATCTAGTTCTGCTGCACTCAAGAGTGTTGTAGACCACGTTTGACAGTTCTGGTCTAGACCATTCATAGCATCTGAAACTGAAAGGACCTTAGAGATTCTTCTAGTCCAATCCCTTCATTTTATAAGAGAAGAAAGAGAGGTTCAGACAGACTAAGTGATTTGCCCACAATCACACAATAGATAGCAAGGCAATGCAGGAGTCAAACCCAAATCCTTTGATTACAACCCACTTGTACCTTCCACTTCGCCCCCTCTCCTCAGGAAGTCCAGCTCTCCCAATCTCTGGGACACTTTAAATGTTGCCTTGCCTGAGTAGAAGGAAGCCACTCCTCTCAGGTAAGTATGCCCTGGCAGAATGGGGGTTATTGCATTGGGAAGGAATTTCTATTTTCATCTGTTGCTCTTCCTTTAATATCTTTTGCTACTTAGACTCCTAAATTTTTCTCCTTCTATCCTTTGGTTTCAATGGTTCCCCATTTAACTTCCCTTGCTTGTTCCTTGGGACCTCTCATACATTTCCCCCTAATCTTTTCTCCTTGTCTGTTCTACTCAACTCACTGGGCCTATTAATTATAGATGTCGAAATCTAGAGCTAGAAAAAGGGGAGCCTCAAAAAGATTTTACAGAGTTGAGAAAGTAGCTATAGGCATCAGTGGTCACTATTATCCTCAGTCATCTTTTTTTTGTATAGTAATTCCATCCACAATTTTTTACATGCTACTTGGCATCCCCTTAAGATTTCTTTTAAAAAGTCAGTGCCTTAGACCCATGCCTGACACCGTACACAAGAATAAAGTCCAAATGGGTACATGATTTAGGTATAAAGATTGATACCATGAATAAACTGGAGGAGCAAGGAATAGTGTATCTATCAGATTTATGGAGAAGGGAAGAATTTTTTACTAAAGAAGTGATAGAAAGCATTATGACATGCAAGATGGACAATTTTGATTACATTACATTTGACTACATTGAACATTAAACATTTGCACAACCAAACCCAATGCAACCAAAATTCAGAGGGATGGGAAAAAATTTTTACAGCTAAACTTGGGGATAAAGCCGTCATTTCGAGAATATGTAGAAAACTGACTCAAATGTATAACCATACAAGTCATTCCCCTACTGATAAATGGTCAAAGGATATGAACAGGCAATTTTCAGAGGAAGAAATTAAAGATATCTATAATCGTATGAAAAAGTGTTCTAAATCACTACTGATTAGAGAGATGCAAATCAAAACAACTCTGAGGTACCACATCACACTTATAAGATTGGTAAACATAACAGAACAAGAAAATGATAAATGCTGGAGAGGATGTGGGAGAGTTGCAACACTAATTCATTATTGGTGGAGCTGTGAGCTCATCCAACCATTCTGGAGAATGGTTTGTAACTATGCCCAAAGGGCTACAAAAATGTGCATACCCTTTGACGTAGCAATATCGCTACTAGGACTGTATCCACAAGAGATCATAAAAATGGGAAAGGGTCCCACATGTACAAAAATATTTATAGCAGCACTCTTTGTAGTTGCCAAAAACTGGAAATCAAGGGGATGCCCATCAATTGGGGAATGGCTGAATAAATTATGGTATATGAATGTAATAGAGTACTATTGCACCGTAAGAAATGATGAACAAGAAGACTTCAGGGAGGCCTGGAAGGACTTATATGATCTGATGCTGAGCGAAAGGAGCAGAACCAGAAGAACTTTGTGCACAGCAATGACCACAGCGTGAGAGAGTTTATTCTGGTAGACTTGGAACTTCATAATAACGCAAGAACTTACTAAAAAAAAAAAATCCCCAATGGTGGTTTTCTAAGGCAAAATGCCTTCCACATTCAGAGAAAGAAATATGGAAGTCATTCGTGGAATGTAGCAGATCATGTTTGTGTGTGGCGGGGGAGGGGTTAGTGTATTATGTTTTGATTTGTTATATGATTTCTTCCAGGAACGTATATGTAGAACCTATACAGAATTGTATGCTTTCGTGGGGAGGGAGGGGGGCAGTGGGGGAAAGATGAGGGGGGATAAAATCTTAATTTTAAGGAAATGATTGTAGAACATTTAAAAAAATAATAATAAAATAAAAATAAATAAAATAAAAAGTCAGTGCCTTCAAATTTATGCTCCTTTCAGCACCAATGTCTTCCATACATACATGTTGTTGATATGGTTTGCTTACTTTCAGTCATATCTGAGTCTTTGTGACTCCATTTGGGATTTTCTTGGCAAAGATACTGGAGTAGTTTACCATTTCTTTCTCCAGCTCATTTTACAGATGAAGAAACTGAGGCAAACAGGGTGAAGTGACTTTTCCAGGATCACAAAGCCAGTAAGTATCTGAGGTCAGATTTGAACTCAGGAAGATGAGTCTTCCTGATTCCAAGCCCAGCTCTCCATCCACTGCTCCATTTAAAGCATATGGTCAGGTCCAAAGTTTGTCCTAGTTTCATCTTCTTAAGTACCACTTGCACTTCCTATAAAACATATCCAAATGTAGAGTCCAAATATGGCGATTTCACTTCAATAACTAGTGAGATTTGATGATTATGTACTATTTTACATCTATTTGTTGTGCTTCCTCTAGTTTTTTCTGTCAGATGCTCCTGGGATGATCTCATGCCCAGTTTTCTGAAGGCTCATTTGTCCTTCCTACTTAGGCTTTTTGCTGTCTTATGAAATGCTGCTGCCCATAATCTTTTGCCGGAGTGGGTACCTTCAGGCACAGCTTCTATCCCTTTCCGTCTCCTATTCTCTTGTTTTCTTGGCATTTAAAACTCTTCACAACCTGGACCCTTTTTATCTTTCCAGTCTATTTGCACATTACTCTCCTCTATGTTCTCTGTGGTCCAGCCATACTGAATTAAACACTATTCTTTATATACAATATTCCATTTCCTGTCTTGGTACCTTAACACTGGTTGTCACCCCTACCTGGAATCTCCTCCTTCCTCGCCTCCACCACTTAGGGTTCCTGATCTTCAAAACTCAGTTTAAGCATCACCTTCTACAGAATACCTTTCCTTTCCTCTCCCCTCCCCCACCATCTGCTAGGGTATTCTCCAAGATTGTCTTGCATCTACTTCATATATGCTTTGTATGTACCTATGTGTGTATTTGTTGTTTCCCCCATTAAAATATAAGCTTCTTGAAGGCAACAGTTATTTCCTTTTTGTCTTTGTATCCAAACTACATAACAATGCCTGGCTCATAATGGGCACTTAATAGATGATTAATGATTGATTAATACTATAATACATTATGAATGACCTTCTATTCTGATTAGAGGTGCCCTTAGATTTCATGTCTTTTGCCTCAGAGATCAAGTATTTCCTAACTGATGCAGTTTGGGGGCTCTTTCAATAAGCTATTATTTTCATTCCAATAAATTCTAATTCTCAAATAAGTATAACTAAACAAAAAAATATAAATAGATAATTAAGGGAGTTATGCATTAATTTGAGAAGTTTCCTCAATCAACCTGGTGAGATTATCAGGTGTAAAGATGGGAGATGGAGTGTCACATAAGAGGAACAGCAAGTAACCCAAAATGGCTAGACTGCAAAGTATGGGAGTGGGGAATCAACTGAGTTTCAGTTTCCCTGTCTGTGAACTGGGAGTAGTAAAACCAGTAACATTAATTTTACAGTGTTACTGTGAGACTCAAATGAGATAATCTATAATTCAGATGTTCCCAAACTTATTTGGCCAACTTTCCCCTTTAAAAAAAATTACTCAGTGGCTCCTGGAAATCTACTTTCTTTAAACTTTTAACAGTTTTTTGAAAGAAATTTGCATCATTTCAAAAATATAAATTTTTAAAATTACACATCTTAAACGTAGTAATTTATTGTAAATTTGTGGATTTTTTCCTGCATTGAAATTTTGATGATGCAATATTACATCATATAACTGTATACAATCATATTAAACAAGTCATTATATGCACATATTCCTGCCCAACAGTACACAGCATGCTCACCTGCCAACACTTGCTTGTTAAGACCTGTCCGCAGATTTGACCCCTGATTGGTTATAGCCTGCATTTTGGGTGCTTATTTGGAAAATAATGTCATTACTGCAACTTTAACTAGATGAAACATATACAAATGATTTTTCAAAATTTTCTTCTCTTCTTTCCTTATCCTTCGATATCCCGTTATTTTTATTCAACATCCCCCAATTGCACTCAAGGCTACTACTGCCCCCTCCTAGATTATTCCAGCATCCTCAGGGGGCAGCATTATCCAATTTGGGAACCTATGAATTCCATATAAAGCAATCTGAAAACCTTAAAGTGCTATAGATATGTCAGTTGATATGGTTATTCATGGAATAATCACGGGTTAATAATATTTCACATTTACAGTTTCAGTGATTCAACCCAACAATAATTTATCCAGTACCTACTACAGGCAAGACACTAAACTAGGCACAAGAAATAAAAAAATACCAGCCCTCAGGGAACTTACATTCTACTGGAGGAATTCAACATGAAAACATAAGTAAATGACAAGGTAATTTGAGGAGGCAGAGAGTACTAAGAACTAGGAGAGAATCATTAAAGCTTTCCTTACTAAGGCATAAACTGGGCATGGAAGGAAGCTAGGTTTTGTGTGATGATCAATGGAATAATACACATAAAACACTATGTACTTACAATAAACCATATAAATGTCAGTCATTACTATCAGTATTATTATCATGATTAGAAGATTGGGTAAACATCTCAATTTGCTAAATGGTGTGCCTAAAATATTAGTTCAATGCTCTTCCAGTTTGGAATAGAAACCAACAGGATGAAGCATAGTATAAGGTAAACAACACTGGCTTTGGAATAGGAGGACCTGGGTCAAATCCTGCCTCTGTTACTACTTATGTGACCATGGGCAAGTCATCAAACTTTTGAACCCCAGTTTCTTCATCTATAAGAAAAGGATAAGTTAGGTGGTTCTGAGGTCTCTTTGAGCTCTCAATTTATATAATTCAAAATTACTTAGCTAGTTGGGGTTCAAAAGGAAAGAAGACTTTATAGACTAGAAGGAAGGTATTAGAATTGTGTCAGCCTCCAGTTATTTCTTTAGAAAACCTCCCAATTTTTCTTATTTCCCTTCTATAAAAGAAAGTGGGAGCTCACTTTGACTGATGTGGTTAATTTGCTTTGAGAAAGATACCTCTATAGAAGTGAAAGATGTCTACGATGTCTAAATACAAGAATCCCACAAGACTAACTACTTAGAAACCACATGTTGAGGCAGGTCCAGGCTAAGCCCACTTAGCAATTTCTGAGTCCCTAAAGGCCATCGTGAGGTATCAGTTTAACCAACCACCAATACCTTCCCACAGTCCCAATGACCACACATCCATCAAAACCATAGAACCACTTTTGTCAACCTGCTTAGTTAAGCCAACCAGAGAGAATAAGAGCACTAGGGTAGCTAGATGGCTCAGTGAATAGACTCATACACATACGTATATGTATACACACACATATATATATGTATATATACACACACATGTAAATATATATATATATTAGAGTTCAAATCTGACCTCAGATACTTACTAGTTGTGTGACCCCAGGCAAGTCACTTAACCCTATTTGCCTCAGTTCCTCATCTGTAAAATGAGCTTGAGAAAGGAATGCCAAGTGACTCTAGTATCTTTCCAAAGAAAACCCCAAATGAGGTCACAAAGAGTTTGACACAACATGAAACAACCAAATAACAGCAACATTGTACTAGGTACCATGAAAAAGAAAATATTAACAGGAGTCAGAGTCCCTGCCCTCAAGGAAGTTGTAGCTTTATAATGTGATGCCAGTGTCCTTAATCACATGGGATTCTCTTGACAGGCTCTAGGGTTTTACCATGGATGTCACCTGGAGTTATCTGTGGGGAGATGGGGAGGAAAGCTGACCAATGAGGGGCCAGTCCCAATAGTATGTTCTAACTCAATTCAATCAATTTATATGATCCTAGGACTTCAAACTGAAATAGATCTTAGAGACCATATAGTCCAATCCCCTCATGTAATCAATGAGGCTAAATTGAGGGACTGAGAGAAGTCACATAGATACTGAGTAGTGTCTATGATCCTTTACTGTTAAGCTCCATGAGGGTGGGGACTATGTCTTATCTATCTCTGCATTTCTTTTATTTTTTATGTAAACAGTTCAACTTTAATGAGTTCCTTATGACTTCTCTTTCATGTTTACCTTTTCATATTTCTCTTGATTTTTGTATTTGAAAGTCAAATTTTCTATTCAGCTCTGGTCTTTTCAACAAGAATGCTTGGAAGTCCTCTATATCATTGAAATTCCATATTTTTCCCTGAAGTATTACACTCAGTTTTGCTGGGCAGGTGATTCTTGGTTTTAATCCTATCTCCTTTGACCTCTGGAATATCATATTCCAAGCCCTGCAATCTCTTAGTGTAAAAGCTGCTAAATCCTGTGTTATCCTAATTGTATTTTTACAATACTTGAATTGTTTCTTTCTAGCTCCTTGTAATATTTTCTCCTTGACTTGGGAACTCTGAAACTTGGCTAGAATCTTCCTAGGAGTTTTCCTTTGGGAATCTCTTTCAGGAAGTGATCATTAAATTCTTTCCATTTCTATTTCACCCTCTGGTTCTAGAATATCAGGGCAGTTTTCCTTGATAATTTCTTGGAAGATTATGTCTAGGCTCTCTTTTTTGATCATAGTTTTCAGGTAGACCAATCATTTTAAAATTAGTTCTCCTAGATCTATTTTCCAGGTCAGTTGTTTTTCCAATGAGATATTTCACATTATCTTTTATTTTTTCATTCTTTTGGTTTTGTTTTATAATTTCTTGTTTTCTTATAAAGTCATTAGCTTCCATCTGTTCCTTTCTAATTTTTAAAGAACTATTTTCTTCAGTGAGCTTTTGGGCCTCTTTTTCCATTTGGGCAATTATCTTTTTTTAAGGCATTCTTTTCCTCATTGGCTTTTTGGATCTCTTTTGCCATTTGAGTTAGTCTACTTTTAAAGGTGTTATTTTCTTCAGCATTTTTTGGGTCTCCTTTCGCAAGTTGTTGACTTCTTTTTCATGATTTTCTTGCATTACTCTAATTTCTTTTACAGATTTTTCCTCCACCTCTCTTACTTTGAAAATAAATCCTTTTTGAGCTCTTCCATGGCCTGAGACCATATTTTTTGAGAGGCTTTTGATAGAAGAGCCTTAACCTTGCTATCTTCCTCCAGTTGTATGCTTTGGTCTTCCTCAGTTGAAAGGATGGAAGAAAATACCTTTTCACCAAGAAAGTAAACTTCTATAGTCTTATTTTTTCCTCTTTTGGGGCATTTTCCCAACCAATTACTTTTTGAGCCCTTTATCAAGTGGAGGGTATACTGTCCTAGGCTTCAGAGGTTTTGTGCAGCTGTTCTCTGAGATATCTCTAGAGACTTGTAATTTCTCAGTTCCTCCAAGGGGGCACAATCAAGGGAGAGGTGCTTACTCCTCTCCTGGCCTGTGCTCTGGTCTGGTCTAAGGAACCACAAGCACTCTTTTCTGCCCTGCAACTGCCAGTAGGATTTCATCTCCACAGCCACCACCAGCTCTGCCACACCAGCGGTCCTCCTCACTCAGGACCCACTCAGGACTGAGACCCAGATCAGCCACTCAATTGCTCCAGGGTCTGTAAACCAGCTGAGAGCTCCAGAAGCAGCTGCTGCAGCAGTGGCTGCAGCCACCCTGGGACTGAGGCTGGGGCTGGGGTTAGGTCAGGCACAAACCAAGTTCCCATCTCACCTAGGTGAAAGGGCTTTCTCATTGACCTATGAAGCTGTTTTTGGCATTTGTGGGTTGAGAAATTTGCAAACTGCCGCAGCTGCCTGTGATTCAGCTCCCTGAAGCCTATTCTAGTCCCATCTGTTCCATATAGCCCATGCTAGGCTGTGCTCTGCTCCAAGTTCAGTGCAATAGACCCTTCCTATCAGCCTTCCAGGTTGTCTTGAGTTGGGAATCTGTTTCACTCTGCCATTTTGTGGCTTCTGCTGCTCTAGAATTTGTTCAGAGTCATTTTTTACAGGAATTTTAAGGGCTTTGCATGGAGAGCTGGAGCAGGTACATGCTTCTACTCTGCCATCTTGGCTCCACCCCTATCTCCATATTCTTGACCTGCAGTCCTGACCACAAGATCTTAAAGATTCTTTGACATGTCAAAAGATCCAAGATGTCATCAGTGTTGTTGTCCCTTCCATCAATGGAGAACACAACTCCTTCAGATGTTAGTTGATGGCCTTTGTGAGTTATTGAAAAGATTAATGTATGATCTTCTGGCCAGCCTTAAGAGCAGGACTTTAAGAGAGTCCTCCTAAGAGGAGGCCTTGAGCAGAGTAAGTGCTTAATAAATGTTGAATGAATGAATAAGTAAACCAATAATCTGCCTCACTAAGGAAGCAAGAGTGTCCCGAGCCTCAATGACCTTCCTTCTTTGGGATGTGCTTGGCCTTTCACAGAGGGGCTCTATAGCCTTGGAATAGTAAAGAAACAGAGAGAGAGAGAGAGCTTTACTTGGAGTCGCTTGTAGTGAGTTCAGTTCCTAGCTCCGCCATTAACTACTACCTGTGTGGACTTGAGCAATTAATTCACTTAACTTTTCTCATCTCAATTTTGTCATTTATAAAATAAGGGTATTCTATTAAGTGTTAAAGACCAATTTAAAGTGTTAAAGATTCTCCCTTCCATCTCTAAGTCTATAATTGAACCCTCTAACTCTCTGACTTGATATGCGACCATAGATAAACCTCCCTTTCCTAGACCTCATTTGTTCCATATATAACAAATGAGGTGGTTGGATTACTGTCTCTAAAGTCCCTTCCAGGACTGTTCTATGATTTCAAGTTATCATGGCTTTAACAGCCACAAAATAGAAGCAAATTTCAAAAGTCAAGTACACACACACACACACACACACACACACACACACACACACAGCAGGCTGACCACTAAAGTCAGAGAGCATCCTTGTCCAAACAGTTATTGACTAGAAGCTATTTCTGTAGGTAGGGAGTGCCCTGGGCACTGAGCTTCCTAATTCACTCATGTATTGAACTCTTGCCTTCCAGTGATATTGATCAGGGCCTGTGGTCACCATCAAAAACAGCTAGGTCTCTCCTAAACAGAATCACTCTCCAAGTTGCCTTGGCAGGTGGGCCATCCAGGAAATGTCACTCCTTTCCCTCTGGCTTCCTTCTAAGTCGTCTTTTCATCCTGTGCTTCTGAACAGAATTGAGTCCTCAAGGTCTCCTGACTTGAACCCTTTTGTCCATTACCAGCAAGCTGATGACACTCTCAGAAGTTGAGTCCCTGGTTAAATGTAAGTGGCTTGATGAGGCTCCCATGAAGGCCTATATGTCTTTTCTAACTACACCACTGTGAGCTTTTCACATCCATCTATCAGCACAATGCTCTATATAAATACACTTAACTTTTATAGGGTGTCTAGTATGCTTGGAATAAACCATCTTCTCTTTCCTGAATTGGGGAAAGGGCTAGAAATATTGCTAGGAGGAAGCATGGCATAATGAGAAAAAGAAGTGGATTTGGAAACAGAGCATCTGGCTTGGGGTTCAAATCTCTTCTTCCCACTGGTGTGGTTGTAAACAAGTCACTTTTGTCACTTTATGAGTCACTTAAAAGTCACTTTAGGAGTCTCAATTTTCTCATCAGTCGAGTGAAAGGATTGAACTAGATGATTGCAAGGCTTACTTCCAAACCTGAATCCTGTGATTCTGTGGGTTTCTAGATCTCTAAATGAAAGACTTAAATGAAAGACCAACTCTCATCTCAATTACTCTGTAGCCACAAACATCTCTCCAGGACAGGGGCACACACACGCATGCATAGAACAGCATAGAACCAGAATCCTTTTATCCTGTAAGGGTGAGACCAGTCCCCTTCCCTTACCATTCCACCCATATGTGAAGCCAAGTTAAAAAATACAATATGTTGCAGAGTGATGGGGGGTACTAGGTAGATTGAAAAACATGCCATAGGAGGAGTGATTGAAGGAAATGTGACCTCAGTCATCTCAAGCTACCTCTGAATTGAGCAGGGAAAAGTCCCTCTATCAGACACTTCCAGAATTAGGTTCACCCAGCCTCCAAGTTTACTGTATGGTGATCAATTGCATTTTAACTGGTATAGAGGTTAACCACAGAATCACAGAAATTTTAGAGGTAGGAGGTTTCTGATAATATAAAATGTAAGAACTGAAAAGTGCCTTAGAACAGAAACTTCCAAAAGAGACCTGAGAACACAGAATCTCAAAGCTGGAAAGGACCATTGAGATCATATATTCAACCTCTTCATTTTAGGGATGGGAATTTTTTAAGTTACAAAGCTCAGTGGAAATGAAGTTGGTTTCTCTTTTAAAGTTCTTCATAACCTGGCCCCTTCCCACTTGTCTACTCTCCTTATTCTTTACTCCCCTCCACAAATTTTATAATCCAGCAATATTGGCTTTCTTGCCCCTATACAACACTCCATCTCCTGACTTGCATACCTTTTCATTGACGATTTCCCATGGCTGGAATGCTCTCCTTCCTAACTTTGGTCTTCTGGCTTCCCTAGCTTTTTTCAATACTCAGTCCAATCCCACTTCCTACAAGAGCCTTTTTCCCTTTCCCCCATTTTCCTCCCACTGCTAATGTATTCTTTCTGAGACGAAATTCCAGTTACCCAACATATAAGCTGCATGTACAATTTTTTGCATATTATGTCCCTAGTTAGAAGGTGAAGTCCTCAAGGACAGGGACTGGGTTTGTTTGTTGCCTTTCTTTGTATTCCCAGGGCTTAGCACAGTGTGTGGCACATAGTAAACATTTTAAGAAACACTTGTTAACTGAACTGCTGCAGAACTAAGCCTGGACCCCAGGTCTCTTGTCTCCTAAGTCTGTGCTATTTAGCATACTGTCATTGTAATGTTTTCCCCAAGTCTCTCTCTACTCTCTCTTTTTCTCCCTGTTTCATTCCTCAGGCTAAAAGTGCCACATATGAAAAAAAACATCACAGGCAACCTGTGCCTGCTTGCAAATGTGCGTGTTATTTTTGTCTCCCTTGTAACTGATTGGAGTGTGAGGCAGCATTTAGGAGGGAGGGATATCTAGTAATCAAATTTAATTTCTATAATAATGCCTAATCCCCTGACTCATATTTTTATTTTATTTATTTTATTCTGAATTTAAGAAATAAAATAAGCATTTTCATAATGTAGTAGAATAGAAAAAAAGATGATTGCACATGAAGCTGCAAAAATGTACAACTTATTATTCCTTTTAAATATATAATAGTTATCATGTAACTTTTTTCTTTTTTTTCTCCTCCTCTTTCCCAAAATGCTATTATTAGGCACTAATACGTGTGTGTGTGTGTGTGTGTGTGTGTGTGTGTGTGTGTGTGTGTATAAAACTATTCTAAATATATTTCTATTTATCAATTTTTTCTTAATCCCCATCCTCTTAAGTGGCATGACCAGGAGTGATTTCATTTATAATGAACTCATTTTTTACTTTCTGTCCATTTGCCCAGACTGACTCTTACCTCCATCAAGTTTTTTATTACCTAAGTGGTATATTAAAATGAGGAAACTGTTCAGGGTAGGACCAAGCAGAGTGTAGTAAGGTAGTGTAGACCCCAAAAGTATCAGAGAATTTCAATACTGGAAGTGACTCCAGAGACCATTTAGTCTAACCACCCTACCCAAAGCAGAACTTGACTCTGTATGGTTCCCAACTATGGTTCCAGGTTCTATTCAAATGCCTCCAGAGTCAATCCATTCTATTTTTGGAACCTTCTAATTGACACAATCTTGCACTAAAAATCTGCTTCCCTGTAACTTTTACCCTTTCTCCCTTCAAGACCAACCAGCTTTAAGTTTAATCTTTCCTCTACGTATCAGTCCTTTAATATTATATTTGAAGACATTTAATGTGTACAATATTTATCTTCCCATCTTGTATTTAATCATCCCTAGTATCTGCAACTGAATTTTATATGATCTAGAGTAGACTCTCCCTTTCACATCTTATTTAACTTTCCTCTCTCTAAACCACACCCCACCCCAAGTGTGTTCCAATTACCAACGCATTACTAGGTCTTTGTGTCTGTCTCTCAGACTCTCTGTTTTGGTTTTGGTGTCTGAGCAATTGGAGGATAGTTTCTTTGTCAGTCTTGAATAAATAGATAAACAAGAAAGTAAATAAATATACATATTCAGCAGTTTCTGAACACAGCCTCTTTATCCAAGAAAGAGTATACTGAAAAGGTTGTAATCTTTTCAAAGTGATATGCTGTCAGAGTCAAGATGTGTCAGCCGTGGAAGGGATCTTAGAAAATAAAATGTTTGATCTGGAAGGACTTTAGCACATAGAATGATAAAGTTGGAAGGGACTTGGAATATCAGGATTAGAAGGGTTTTTTAAATGAAGAAGATAAGATGTAAAAATCAAAAGAGAGAGAGAAAACCTATGTTTCTTCTGGAGAGCTTCAGAGATCTTAGAAAAGAGTTTGGCAAACTATGATTAGTTGTCCTATGGGCCATAGTTTGGCATGTTCTGCCTTAGAACATAGAATGGCAGAGTTGGGAAGAATCTTAGAACAAGAGACTGCTAGGAGTGATAGAGATGATCTGACTGAACAGATGTGGGGAAAGAAACCCTGGGAAATAAAGTGACCTATCCAAGGTCCTATATCAGGTTAGTGACAGAGCTAACTTCCTACCTCCTCATTCAGAGGAAAATTCTTTCCTCTAAAAAGGGTTAAGCACCCATGTTTGAAGGAAGAAAACAAAAGGTATTGCCCATTTCTATATCTGAAAATGTGGAGATAATTTTTTAGCTGTGATTCTTCCTCAAGTATTTATTTTGCTACCTGTACCCTCTCAGTGATTTCCATCCATTTGCTGGGGGGAGGAGAAGGAGGAGGATATCTGTGACTCTATCCTTACAAGAAACTCACACTGCCACATGCCTTGCAACTTAGAGGCTTGTCCAGCTAGTATATATCTACCAATATCAGGACTCGAACTGTGGTCTTCCTGAGTCCACGGGCAGCTCTCTGTCCATTATGCGTTGACTGCTTCTGTCCATACTAGGGCAAAGTATTTACTTATACAGTGTGCAATGTAAAGAGCATTTAAATTATTTACTATTAAAAACATTGAGCTCCTAATTTTCTCTCCCTGAATTATTTAGCTCCAACATCAACAGTCATTTATATGCAGTATTGATATACTGTGTTAGCAGTAATTCTGTTAAAACATACTTATGCTCCAAGCTGAGTCTACCAACTTACATGGTCTTAACCACTTTGAACTGGATGAGACTTTAAAGGTTATTTAGTCCCTACTCCCTCATTTAAGAGATGAGGAAATTGAGGTCCAGGAAGAGGAAGTAATTTGTCCAGGTTGCAGAGATTCTAAATAATGAATATGAGGTTATATATGCTGTTAAACTCATGCCACAGCAACTTTTTCTTATATATTTCTATTTTTCTCCCACCCACCCCCCACACCTATCTACCCATGATGAACCCAGGGCCTTGCAGATTCTTAAAGAGCCAAGATTTCATCAGTGTGGTTTTCCCATCTACTGATCCAGATCACAACCCCTTTAGTGGTTAGCTGACGAGCTTTCATGAGATGCTATGGTTGAAAAGGTTACTTAATGAACTAATGTCCAGCCTTCAGTACTTTAATGAAGGCCTTCTACAAAGGAGGTCACTTAATCATTGTTTATTGAAGGAATAAATGAACGAAGGAATGAATAAATGTGGTGTCAAAATACAGACAAATAAATGTCTGTGCAAAGAATGGGAAATATAATTCTATGATGGGAAACAGCCAGAGCAATAGATTGTAAGGAAAATGACTAGTATTTTTGAAGGAGATTGAGGAGCAGGCCAACCTCATGGAAGCAGAGAACTTATATTGATGAGCAGGGGGAGGGACAGATTTAGTAGAGTTTTCAATTTAACCTGAAGAGTCTGGACCATCTCCACTAGGCAATGGTGGATTTTTAGAAATTTTTGAGCATGGTATGACTTGGGAGATGATTAATATGGCAGTACATGAAGTAGGGGAGGAGAGAGACAAGAGGCCAATTAAGTGCCTGTTATGGTACTGTTCACCATTTTTATAAATGATTGGGATGAAGGCCTAGATGGCAAGCCAATCTAATTTCCACATGAGTGAAACTGGGAAGACAGGAAAATATACTAGATGACAGAATCAAGATCCAGAAAAGTCTGCCCAGGGTAGGATAATGGTGCAAAAGGTGAGAAAACCATGGCTAGGAACCTGAGCTATCCTTACTCTACTAGTGACCTAATAATCTGTTAAAATCCACTCATCTGCCCCACTCCTCCACTGCCAGGAACTATTATTTAGCCATGGGGAGGGACAGCACTCCCCAGACCTCCAGTCTTCCATCTGGGTCTCTGTGGCTGTTATGGAACAATTACTGTGGAGAGGGCTATCTACCTACCTTGCCACCACCAACTCCAACTCCAGCTGCTGACCAACTGCTACAACTTGGCAGGTACATTCAAAAGCTTCAGTCGAAAGAATTTTTATATATTATATATACATATATATATCATATTTTATATACCTTAAATATTTTTCCCCAATTATATGTCAAAACAATTTCTTTGTCAAGTTTTGAGTTCCAAATTCTATCTCTCCCTCCCCTCCCACCCCTTACCCCTCTCTGAAATGGTAAGCAATCAGAAGTATGTTATACATGTGTAATCATGAAAAACATTTCCATATTAGTCATTTTATATAAGAAGATTCAAATAAAAAATAAAGAATGAAAGATACTTCGGTCTGTATTAAAACAATATCAGTTCTTGGTCTGGAGGCAGACAGTACGCTTCATCATCAGTCATTTGGGATTGTCTTGGTCACAGACGTGGGGAACCTGTGGCCCTAAGGCCACATGTGACCCTCTGGGTCCTCAAGTATGGCCCTTTGACTGAATCCAAATTTCACAGAACAAATCCTTTTATTAAGGGATTGTATTGATCTGAGAATCATCAGTAAAGAGATAATAAATAAATGTCACCAAGTGGGAGAGTAGAAATAGAAGAGGATTGAGCTTTGGGATATACCTACTGTTAGGAGGCAGGTTATGGATACAGCAAAGGAAACTAATAAGGAGCCATCAGATGTCTAGGAACAGAATCAAGAGAGAACAGTGCCACAAAAACCCAGAGAAAACAGAGTATGCAGAAAGACCAGTTGGTCTCCCATGTCAAATATTATAGAGAGGATAAGAAGGACCAAATGTGAGAAAGGACTGACAGATTTATCAATGAAAAGGACATTGGGGAACGGTTTTAGCTGAATGACTGATTTGAAGTCAGATTGCAAGTGATCAAGAAATGAGTGCGAGGAGAGTAAATGGAGACAATGAGTATAGATAGCTTTTTTTTTTCTTTTAGGATTTTTGCTAAAAAGGAAAGAAGAGATATAGGACTGTAAGGAGATGGTTAGTCTGAAGAAGTGACTTAGTCAGGATATGCTAGCTATCTTCATATACCTAAAGAGCTGACATGTGCAAGACAGATTCAATTCATTCTATCTGACATTTTAGGGCAGAAGTAGGAAGACGGGTAGAAATTGCAAGGACAGATTTAGTCTCTATATAAGCATATGGGAAACCTAAAAATGGCCTTGCTAGGACAAAATGAAAGGCCAGGAATGTGAATCAATCAGAGTAAAGACAATTGCTTGGACTACTGAGCTTAATTTTGTTTCATTGCCTTTCCTCACTCCCTCTCATCCTCACAGGAGAAGGAAAGAGATTACTGGGACACCTTAGATGCTGAGGGACCTTAGCAGTTTGTTGGAAGTGCAGCACCCAGGGCAGATGCTGACTAAGTCTAGGTATTGCCAATAGAAATCAATAGGGATCCATAAGGAATATCTTGGCTCAGTAGGAGAGGGTGAGGCTGGTGACTTTGCACAGCTCTGCCTCATTTAAATCTAATTCACTTACAAGTCAAGACATCACCCTCCTGATGTCATTGATCCTCGTTGAGAACGAAGGACAAACAGCAACAAACACCTTCAACTAGAATGAGCTCTCCAGTGGAAAAGTAAGCCCCAGTGACCACAAAGAAGGGATTCAGAAAACAGAATTGAGCCTGAGGACACTAGCTAGCCAGAGCATCTTTGCTCTATGTGCTAGAGACTTTCTGCTTGAACTAGACAATCTCCTAGAGATGAAAAAGCCTGTTCTAGTCACATCTTTAAAATCTGGGAAAGATTTTCTCCCTGGAAAAGACTTTCAATTCAATGGCTAAATGTGTTACAGAGCTTTCTAAAAGATTTTTAACAGGAAGGAGGAAAAAACTATGAGTTTTAAATTAAAAGATCATAGCAGGGTCCCTTTTCCCAAGAGGAAAACTCTGGCTAAAGATTACAGCTGAATCCAGAAACTGAAAGCAGAGAGTTGTTTCACAACCATGTAGACAATAGAGCTGTGACTGGAAGCACCATTTAATGGACAATGGGAAGATGGTGATGCCTTAAAAAGTAATAGACTTCAGTTTTTTCATCTGTAAATTTTGGAGACTGGACTCATTCTCTTAAAATTCTTACCAATTCTAACTTTCTATGGTTCAATTTAATTCAGTTAGTATTTCTGAAACATCTACTATGGGTAAGCCCATGTTTTGGCCCTGGAGATAGGCCCTGCTCATATAGAACATACAATGGAAAGGATAAGGATGAAAATAAATTATTACAAGGATAACAGATAAATGGAAAACAGGCAAACTTCAAGGAGAAATTTTGACATGGGAAGATCACTTTCAACTAGGGTGTATCAAGAGAGATTTCAGAGAGGAAATGATATTTAAGTTAGGACCTAAGGTAAGGGAGAAAAAGAAAGCAATGGAACCCAAGGAATCAATTCTAGGCCTTCTGAAGTGCCTTAGAGAGGAGAGGGGGAGGATAAAAATAAGGGATGGAAAACCATCCGTTTTGTCTAAGGCATAGAATACATGTAGGGAAGCAGTATGAGAAAAACACTCAGAAGATAGGTAGGAGCTGAATTATAGATAGCCTTGAATGCCAGAATTGAGAATGTTTGTTTTATTTTGCAGGCTATAAGGAAATATGGAAAGTTTTTGAGAACAGCATTATCACAGCAGCGCTCCATTAGGAAGGCCACTAAGTTTGCAAAATGACTAGTAGAAGGAGGAGATGAGGGCCTGAACTAGGGTAATTGTGGTAGGGTAGGTGTATAAAAAAGGGCTGGGTGGGAAAGATCAGCATTTATTAAATGTCTACTATGTGCCAGACATTGTACTAAGGACTTTCACAAATATCTCATCTGATCCTCATCACAATTCTGTGAGGTAGGTGCTATTTTATCCCTATTTTACAGCTGAGGAAACTGAGGAAGGCAGACTTGCCCAGGGTTACATTGTGTGTGTGTGTGTGTGTGTTGTGTGTTCATCCTTCGTTGCCATATCAGAGAAATGATGACATGACTTGCACTTGACTTCCTTTTGAGTGAGGGAGGGCTGTGCAGGTCATCAGCCTCCCTTCTCCTCCAGAGCCATCTGAATCCAGTGACCAGATATTCATCAAGATGACTGGAGATGACCCAGGATGAGGCAGTTGGGGTTAAGTGACTTGCCCAAGGCCACACAGCTAGTGAGTGTCAAGTAAGTATCTGAGGCTGGGTTTGAATTCAGGTCTTCCTAATTCCAGGCTCAGCATTCTATCTATTGTCCTATCTAGCTATTTAAATGCAAAAGATGTCATGGAGGTAGAAATAACAAGACACAGTTACTAACTGGTTGTAGAGAAAAGGGAAGAGTTAGGGATGACTATAAGATTAACTCTATAAAGACTTTAATTAAAGATTTACTAGATTACAAAAACAAAACTAGCATTTAAAAAAAAAAAAGTACCACTTCTTTCTAAAGGTGACCAGGTCTAAGAAAGCCTCAAAACCTAAATGGGAGTAATTGCTTAGTTTTTTATTTAATCCCATAAAACCAAATCCAGAAGCAAAAATAAGGGAATGAAAGGGATGAACTTCTACTCTCCAGGGGGAGATCTGAGGGGAGAAAAGGAGCAAATCTATTCATCACCATTGACACCAAGTAGATGGTTGGTGTTTCTAGTAAAACAATCTCTCAGTAAGAACAACGCCATCTGGCTACAAACATGGGGATGTTAGAGAAAAGGAAACAACTTACCCAATTATCTTATTTATAAAGATTTACTCAATTACAATTAAATCTCTACCTCTTTCATAATATTCTGTTAATTAGTAGTAAAAATAGGTATGTCTTCCAGACAGTCTCTATTATTATAAACTAAATAGTGCTTCAGTGTTCATAATATGCTAATATGGCAGTAATTAAAAGCTTCAGAATTCAATTTAATAACTATGTTCGGTTTGGTAAGAATTAACTAACCTCCTACCTACTATTCCTATGTTCCTAAGCGGAACTGATTATTACACTTTTCAGCTCCCTGCGGCAGCATTTAGAGTGTTAGCATCCTGAAACCCCAGAACATTAGTGCTGGAAAGGACCTAAGAAACCATCCAGCCCCCTCATTGTGTACCGGAAGAAGCTAAGGCTCATACAGGGAAATGATATGACCAAGGTCACACAACAACTATGTGGCAGGGACAGTTCCAGAGACTCAGTCTCCTGATCCCAGTCCAGAATTCTTTCCACTATTCTCAGAAACTGGAGGAAGAGGTCATATCAGTCTTTTTTTTTGTCTCCTTTTCCTCTTTCTCTTTGTCCCATGCATTGCCAAAGTTCAAATAAATGCTGTCCTTTCTAGGAGCCCAGACTGGATATTATTTCTTTATATAGTATTTACTACATGCAAGGTGCTTTATAACAACTCTGGGAAGTAGGTACTATTATCACCCCCATTTCACAGATGAGGAAACTGAGGCAAGTAGAAGTCCAAGGTCATACAGCTAGTAAAGTATCTGAGGCCAGATTTGAACTGAGGAACATGAGTCTTCCTGACCCTAGGCTTGGTACTTGATCCACTATGCCACCATCCTATCCTGTCTTCCTCTCAGGCATTATTAAAGCTTAGCCTCCAGAGAACAATTTATAAATTCTGAAGCTTAATTGACCCTTCTGGGAATTTGAATTATGGGATTTCAGTGAGCGGGAAAGGAGCTCTTTTTCCTGGTTTTGAACTCCAAGATCCCATGGCTGCCCTTATCAATCCAAGTCCTATGACCTATTCCTCAGTCATAAAGTGTGACTGCACAAATGTTTCTCAGTCTCAGCAAACCCGATAAAGATATAGAATCACAGGATAATAATGATGATGGTCTTAACAATAATTTACATTTATATTATGCTTTAAAGTTATGATACATTATCTTACAAGAACCTTGTGTGGAAATAATTGAACCAATGGAAATTATATATTAGGTCCTTAATACATAATAGATAGACACTGTGTTAAGCTCTGAGGATACAAAGTACAAAAGCAAAAGAGTCTTTACCCTTAGGAAGCTTATGTTCTAAGAGGGAGAGATACTATATAAGAGGAGTGATGACTGGGGAAGGCCCTGGGAAGTCACGGGGATGGTGACTAGGGCCATGGGAAATAAATGTCCATTGAGAAGCCCATGATTCTGGCTCTTAGAGCAAGAGGTAGAATGCAGGGTGGGGATGCACTTACACACGATGACGAGGCAGATGACAAGAAGACGGCTCTATAGACAGAAATGTAACTAAGGTGGAGCAATCAGGGCTGGTTTCTAGGGCAACAAAATGTACTCCTTATGTAGGAAGAAACAACTCAACTTATCTCCCACTTAGCAAGAAAAATTCATTAAAAAGAAAACTACCAGACGTCAGCTCTCAAGTGGTAGCAGCAGCCCAGATGATTTCCTCCCTGACCCATCCTTGCTCTTCTCACCATCTCAATGGCAGCTTCTGTTATTCCTGGATCTCTTCCTTTGCAGGTCTATAGTTTTAGGTCCTCATAGGTCTTAGGGCCCAGGTTTCTCCTCAAAGACTTTTTTTATTCTGAAGACAAAGTAAATTTGTCTCAAGTTGATTTAATGGCATCTTTCACGCTATTTGCCCAAAACTCTTTTTTCTGATACTTGTTACAAGTGTCCCAATTGCTAATCATGGCTCTATCATAGAGAAGTATCATTACCTCCTAAGTTTTTGTTAAGATATAACATTCTATATTCTGTGATTATGCTGATAAATAACAGACTCAACCAGAAAGCATTCACAGAATGCTTATGATGTGCTCAATCTTGTGCTAAACACCCTCCAAATGTCCATGAGCGGGGAGAATTAAGTGAATTCTTCTTGGCCCCAGGGTATAGAATCAGGAGCAGTAGTTACAATGAGGCAGATTTCAGATTTCAATATAAGGGGGAAACTCCCTAACCCAGCTTTCCAGTGGTGGAATGGATTGCCCCAGTAGGTAATGATCTCCTTATTCCTGCAGCTCTTGGAGGGGATGGGGTGTTCAGGGAGAACTAGGACTGCTACTGTGAGGATTTGCCAGCTCTTTTCAGGGCTGCTCATCCACTTTTGGTGTCCACCTACCACTCACTCTCACCTGGGGCTCCAAGGGCTACACTAAGTCATCTCAACAGATGGGCTAAACCAGGTAGAGGGTAAGCAATAAGCCTCATACCCATTGGTGAGTTAAGGAGGTGTCTAGCTAAGTGTGTGACTTCCCCTAG
This sequence comes from Bettongia penicillata ogilbyi, assembly GCA_023548195.1. Taxonomy (NCBI): domain Eukaryota; kingdom Metazoa; phylum Chordata; class Mammalia; order Diprotodontia; family Potoroidae; genus Bettongia; species Bettongia penicillata. The sequence goes on along the minus strand of JAJHZJ010000292.1, from coordinate 22,735,722 downwards.
CAGAATGGGCAGATGAGAACAATTTTTTCCAGCCACCATGTAGGCGTTTGAAGTAGGTGCTGTGGGGTGCTTAGAGCTTGGTCAAACATGAAATACAGCAAGGTCATCCACTGTATCCAGGACCATCACCAATCATCTTGACTTTTGTCCTGTCACTGGATGTTGATGATTGAAGGAAAGAGTGAAGCTGCTGACTTTGTGCAGCTCTGCCTCACTTAAATGTAATTCAAACCCAAGTCAAGATATCACCTGGTGATATCATTGTCCATGAAGGACGAACAACAGGTGGTCCAAGCATTTGTTGGAAACATTGTGGACTTGGATGTTGTGATAGACATGGATTTGTTTTTTTCAGTTGGAAGTGGGACTAAGTTATCTCACCCAGATGTACCTCTGAACTCTGAGAGAGTAGTGTACTGGATTTGAAGGACCTGGGTTCAAATTCCACTTATGATGCTTAAGACTGTGACATAATTCTCTAGACAAGTCGTTTGACCTCCCAGGGCCTCATCTGTAATGGAGGGGATTAGACTAGATGGTTTCTGAGGTTCCTTCCTGCTCTTGATCTATGACCTTATGATAATAGCTAATGATTATATGATACTTTAAGCTTTGTAAGGAGATTTATACCTATCATCTCATTTGATCCTTCTAACAGCCCTATGGGGAAGGTACTATTTATTATCCCTATTTCATATAGGAAGAAAAGGAAGTTGTAAGAGAAAAGTTAAAGGACTTGCTCAGGGTCACACGGCCAGTAAGTGACTGAGCAAGATCTGACCTTAGGCCTTTCAAACTCCAACTCCACCCCTCTGTCTGCACCACCAAGCTGTCTGCCATGATATGATAAGTATAACACATTTATATCTCCCTCCAGCTACTCCCCATCTATTTAGGGTGACAAGCGACCCACAGGAAACAATTTCAGATCCATCCAGTACAGTGATTGAAGTGTGAATGTGAAGTGATGCCTGGCTTATAGTAGCAATCTCATGGTTTAAGCATCAAATCTCATAACTAAGTGGGAGGATGATAATGTTTTCAACTGAAATAGGGAAATTGGGAGAAAAGACAGGTTTTCAGTGGGAAATGATTAGATTTTTGAACATAGGGTCGTAGATTGAAAGCTGGGAGGGAACTCACAGGCCATCATGTATAACCTCCTCATTTTCTAAAGTAGGAAAGTGAGGTAGAGAAAGCTTAAGCAACTTACCTAGGGTCTCACAGTCAGTAAAAGTCTTAGGTGGGATTTGAGCCCAGGACCACTTGACTTCAAACCTGATACTGCATCCAACTACACCACACTGTTTCTTGTCAAGTTTGGTTTTTTTTGGAAGGGGGAAGTAGGGCAATTGGGGTTAAGTAACTTGTCCTAGGTCACACAGATATTACATGTCAAGTGTCTAAGATCACATTTGAACTCAGGTCCTTCTGACTCCAGGGCCAATGCTCTATTTACTGAGCCACCTAGCTGTCCGTATTTTGTTAATTTTTAAGTGCCATTGAGACAGCCAATAAAACTATGTAGTAGATAACTGGAAATACATGCAGCACTGTAGCTCAGGGGAAAGGTCATAAAAATATGGGTTTTGGCATCATTTATCTAAAGGTAATCACTGAAGTCATGGGGATGGATGAAAACACCAGCAGAGAAGAAAAGGGAAGGATAGACTTTTGAGAAATGCACACCCTTGGAAGAGGGAAAAGGAAGATGAACCAGCCAAGGTGATGAAGGAGGAATGATTACACAGCAAGGAGAAGCAACAGGAGAATAGAGTGATATGAAAGCCAGAGAAAGGGGAAGTATTCAGAAGGAGGAGGGGTGCTCAGCAGTCTCAAATGCAGAGAAGGGGAAAGAAAGGATATTGAAATCCTCAGTACACTGGGCATCTGGAAAAAGGGTAAATGTATGTGGACCAGAATAGCCCAACAAGTCCTCATTTCACACGTCATGCTCCTCTATTGAGGGAACGTATCTTGGAGAACCAGACTCAAGTCCAAATACAAAAACTTTCCTTTCGTTCCTCACTCCAGCTGCATTGCGGTACAGTCTCATCTCACCCTCTCCGCATACCAATCCCTCTAAGCCCTGTCTGCTGGCTGTTTCCTGGTTTATGGATCACCTGGGACTCACTTTTGAAATTCCAACTAATTGAATTGAAGACTGGACAGCAGTGTTTGATTATTATTTTTTCTGTGATGACTGCTTTAGCAAAGGGCCACAATGAATTGCTACGCAGTCAACATAATGCTGGACTGCTGCTGACTAAATAGAACATTTATCAGTTTGAGTATAAAAATGTAAGAGAGAGAGAAAAAAATCTATCTCTCTGCAGATCCAATCTGTCTACCAAACTTTTCAAGCTTACTGAGGTTATAATGTCGGCAACGTCTTGATAAAGAAGGACTGAAATAATAAAGCTCAGAGGGGAAGAAGGGAGGAGGAGAAAGGAAGAAAAGAAGGAAGGAAAAGAAAAGGGAGGAGAAGTTAAGGGAAGGGGGAAATGGAAGAGCAGGAAATTAGAGGAGAGAAAAGGAGGGGAGGAGAGTGGATGGGAAGGACAGGAAGGGAAAGAAGGAGATGATAGGGAGGCTAGAGGAGCGAAGGGGAGGGGAGAGGAGGTGAGGAGAGGAGAGATGACAGCAGAGAGAAGAAAGGGTATGGAGGGATGCAAGAAGTGGGAAAGGGGAGGCTGCTGTCATTACTTCCCAGGCCAGTCCTGCTATTTTCCAGCTCTGTACCATTGGTCATGACTTCCCTTATACCTGGGATGAAGAGTATTGTATCCAGACCTTGAAATACTTCTATCCTTCAAGACCTAACTTAGATGCCATCTCCTCTCTGAAATATTCCCTGGTTCCATAAAAAAATGAACATCTCCGCCTTCAGACTCCACTTAGACACTGTTCCTTTCCCCCTGTATTGCCTCTTTCCTGGGTTAAGTTACACTTGAGCTTACCTGGGTGGGAGCCATCTCTCCCTATTAGATTATAGACTCCTTGGGGCCAGGCTATGTCTTGATAGACAGTCTGGTGTAATGGGAAGGACACTCAGTCTGAAGTCAGAAGACCTGGATCTGAATCTCAGTTCTGACATTTACTAATTCTGCAACCTAGGAAAGTCACTCAGTCTTCAAGTCTTACTTTTCTCATCTGCAAAATAACCTTATACAACCTCTCTCTCTAGAGTGTTGAGAGGAAAGCAATTTGTAAACCTCAAGCTAAAGCTGAATAGAGATGTGAGCTATTATTATCCATCTTTACATCCCCAGCTCTCTAATAAAAATGTGCTAAGATTGCATTGAATTCTGAAATAAAATGGAGGCTCCATAGAATATAAACTCTTTAAAGGCAGGGATGGTTTCATTTCAGACTTTGTGCCCCCCAGTGCATGCTGCCTCTGAGGAGGGGAAGTGTCAGAGCTTATGATATCATTTTGTGTAGGGAATGTCCTGTGAGGAAACTCCCTCTAGCAACGCAGATGGGCACACACACATGTCTTTGTGTTTATGTGTATATGGGAGTAGGTGGGGCAGAGAGGAAGGAAGGGAAGAGAAAGGGAGGAGAGGAAGAGGAAGAGGGAGAGAGAGAGGAAAAGAGGAGAGGAGAGGAGAGGAAAGGAAGAAAGGGGAGGAGAGGAGAGAAGAGGAGAGGAGAGGAGAGGAGAGGAGAGCAGAGGAGAGGAGAGGAGAGGGGAGGGGAGGGGAGGAGAGGAGAGGGGAGGGGAGGGGAGGGGAAGGGAGGGAAGGGGAGGGGAGAGGAGGGGAGGGGAGAGGAGGGGATCGGAGGGGAGGGAAGGGGAGGGGAGGGGAGCGGAGGGGAGGGGAGCTTTCTGGGGCACCAAGTGGCTTGCCTAGCATGTTAAAGTCAGTATATATTCTCTATTTATCACATCATCTTTGCCTGTCACCTAACACAAAATGAATGCTTAATAAATGCTCTTGAATTGTTTATGCAGACATGATAAAGCAATTTAACAAGCAAAGGGAAGAGAGGAGTCCTAATCACAGACTTCAGAGGGGGCAAAAGAAAGATCTCTCTAAATCAAAGGGACGTGAAAGGAGTTCAGAGGAAGATAGAGTAAGAGTACACAGGAACAAGAGTGTACTAATGTACTTTTTTTGAAACTAGGTGACCAAATAAAAGATATTATTTTACAGACAAAAGAATGTTCAACTTAGAGTCAAAAGACTAGGGCTTTCCATCAGTTGGGGAACGGCTGAACAAGTTGTGGTATACGATTGTGATGGAATACTATTGTGCTATAAGAAATGATGAGCAGGATGGTGGGAAGATGTACATGACTCATGCAAAGTGAAGTGAGCAGAACTGGGAGTACCATTGTAGACAGTAACAGTAATATTGTAACAATGACCAACTGTGAAAGACTTAACTACTCTGATAAAGACAATGATCCAAGGTAATTTCAAAGGACCTGTGATGCAAAATGCCGTCCACCTCCAGAGAGAACTGATGAACTCAGAATGCAGATTGAAGCATACCTCTTTTTACATTTTTTTATTTTTGTCTGTTTTCTTTTGCAACCTGGATAATATAAAAATGTGTTTTACATGAATTCACATGTATAATTGATATCAAATTGCTTTTCTTCTCAAGAAAGAGGGAGAGACAGGAGAGAGGAGGGAATTAGAACTCAAAGTTTTTTAAGTGATTGTTGAAAAATTTTACATGTCATTGGGAACAGTTTAATGAACCAAAATATATACATGCATATGTGTATGTATGTATATATGTGCGTATGTGTGTGTGTATCACATTGTTTTGACTCTTAGCTGTTCCATTCGCCTCAGACAAGTTGCTTACCTTTTCTAAGCCTCAGTTTCCTCATGTATAAAATGGGAACAATAATCCTTGCATTTTCTACCTCTCAAGGTTGTGGTGAAACATGTTATAAGCTGTAAAGCGCTCCAGAAAAGTGAGCTACTATTTTTGCTGCTTTTGCTAATGAGGACAGAGATGCAGACAGGATAGCTCTGCAAGTAGGGCATTCCTTCCTTCTTGATGCTTTCCCATTTCTCTCACCCACGCCCTGCCCCCAACTCACATATGCACAAAGCAAAAGGTGAGAGGACTCTCCTAGCATTTTCAAATTTCTCCTTCCTCATAAGCTGGTCCTATCCAGGGAAGGGGAGTGGGGAGGAATAAATGTATTCAGGACCATGGGAACAATCTTAAGAACAGCAGGGAAAGACTTTGCACTTGTCCGTATCTAAAAGCATCTGGACCACTCTGATAGTAGACAGGTAGATCCTGTGGAGAGCGATTTTTTTCTTATTTCCTGTTACTCTAGCTTTTCAAGTCAAAATTCCCCATGGGAATAGATTTCCAGCTTGGTAGTATTTCAATGGATGCCCCCTCTGGTTCCAATCCTTTTTCTTAACCCTAGCTAGCCCAGAGTTCCCAAAGGCAGACCAGAGTCTCCTTGAGGTCATTTCATAAGAGAGAACACAAAGAAATCTCCTGGATTATTTTTCCCCTTTTGAACTATACAAAGTGAAATAAAAGAACTGGGGAAACTTTGATCCTTCTTTGCTTGCCTTGATTCCTCTGCTTTTGAGGGGGCAGGAAGCCTCTCTCAAAAATAAGAAAGCTAAATGAAATACCTCCTGGGGAAAGTCAGGGGGAGGTAGAAGCACAGAACATACAAACTTCTGTTCTGGCAATAATTTTCAGCTATCTCCTCAAAAGACACTCAGGGCATATTGAAAAATCTGCTTAAAGAAAAAAAAAAGGTTACCAGATTCTTCCAGGAGCAGCTCATTATGACTGTTTTTTGGTTGGAAGATCTGAGTTCAAATCTAGCCTCTGTCATTTTCTATCTGTATGACCTTGGACAAGTCCCTTTCTATAAGTCACAGCTTCTTCATCTATAAAATGAGAATAATAGCTGTATTCCCTTACATGGCTGTTATGAGAATCTAATGAAATAATATGTGTTTTGTAAGTCATAAAATATGTTATAAACGTAAGCTACAACACTGTTAAGGTTTTTGTCTTGTCTTTTCTGATTTACCATTATTACGTTGAAGTCAATATTCCCCAGTAAGTTTTAGTATACTCCTAGAGACTGGACCTATCATTTCATTGGTAAAGGGAACTCTCAGGAGAGGAAACTCTCCCAAAGCAGGTCAATCCCTTCTTTGCAACATAGAGTCTTACAGACTATAGTGCTGTAAGAAGGCAACCCATCCACTTTTGAACAGTTACTATTGTAATGACATTTTCCTAGTCACCAAGCCTATATTGACCTTCTTCACAACTACCACTCATTGCTTCCAGTTCTGCCCTTTGGGGTCCAGCAGAGGAAGTCTCACCCCTCTTCCATATGAGACTTGAAGACAACTATCCTCCTAAGTCCTCTCTTCTCCTGACTAACTATCCCCAATTTCTTCAACCAGTTCTTATTTAGTATAAATTGGAAACCCTTCCCCCATTCTGGTTACCCCCTCTAGATACTCTTTCCTCTTAGAAATGTCCTTTCTAAAATGAGGCACCCAGGACTGAAAGTGGTGACGGTTCATATCTGATCCATGGTCCATGCCTGATGAGAGCAGATCCCCTCCCTGGGATATGTGCTGACTCTCTTTACAAGGCCAACATGGAATTTGTTTTCTTTCTTCTAAACTTCTCCATCTGTGTTGAGTGCATCATCATCCTTCCAGTAACCCAATTTCCCAGCCTCAGAGCCATTCTTCCTTCTTCCTCCTCACCTACATCCAGTCATCAGCCAAGTTTTGTTTATTCTACCTCTGTAACATCTCTCACATCCATCCCCCATCCCTCTCTACTCGCATGACTCCCATACTAGTTCCTTTCACCACCATTGCTCAGAACATTAGAATCACTTCGTAATCAGACTCCCAGCTTTTGGACCCTCCATTCCTCCACAGCCTCCACAAGGCTGCCAAATTCATCTTTCTAAAGCACAAGCCTGACCGTGTCGTTCCCCTGCTCAAAAGCTTCAGTGATTTCCTATTTTTTTCCTAGGATGAAACACAAATTCTTCAACTTGGCATTGAAAGTCATTCAGAGTGTAGATATAGCTGACCTCCCCAGGATTATTATATATTAATCTCCTTTGTGTGCTACATATTTCAGTGACACTGGTCTATTTGCTATTCCCCTCCTCCTTCTTATTTGCATTGTACTCCCTTCTCACCTCTGCTTCTAAAACCATTTTCACTTCTTTCAAGAGTCACCTCCTGTGCCATCTTCCAGGGGATAACTAATATAATCCTCTTAGTGTTAGCATTCCCTCTCCTCCTCCACATAAACTTGGATATTTACATGTTCTACGGGCTACTCCACCCTACTCCACCCCCAAGCCCTAGTCGAATTCAGGGAAGGGTTGCTTGATTTCCCAACATTTAGCCCAGTGCCTTATAGTATATAATAAGCATTTAATTACCGTGTATTAGATGGATTGGATTTGATTGTCTCATATGGAGTTTCCAGGTCACTAAACTCCTCAGAACGTTTCAAACTAACTGCTATCCAGTCATGACTTTCTCATTTTGTACTTGTGAAATTGAGTTTTTTGAACCCAAGCATAAGACTTCATATTTATCCCTACTAAACTTCAATTTAATCCAGTTTGGCCCAGTGCTCTACAGATAAATTTTTGAATTCTAGCTCTCTCAATCAGTGTGTTAGCTATACTTCCCAGAGTTGTGTTATCTTCAGTCTGATAAGAATGCTACCTAAGCCTTTATACAAGTCACTGATAAAATGGATTTCCTTTCACTATTGCTTTAAGAGCAGAAGCTGAGGGATCACCTAATCAGATGTTGTAGAAGGGTTACAGATGCTGTCAAGTTACAGATCACAGAATTAGAGATTAGAGACCTCAGATGTCATTTAATCCAATTCCCTCACTTTACAGATTAGAAAACTGAGGCCCAGAGAGGTTCAATGATGTGTCCATAGTAACTCATGTTTAGCTAGACCTAAACTAGATGGTAACTAAACTAGATGGGACCTTAACTCGATGCCTCAATGGAGGCATGAATGACAAAGGCATATGCTCTTATTTTACTGGATGGCAGGTAGCTCATTCAAGGCTTTTGCTATTTTTAGCTTTGTCAAAGTAGGATTCAAACAAATGTCCTCTGATCAGATCCAGATCCAGCCCTCATTCTTTTATACCACGCTGCCTCCTAAACCTTCTTTTCCCTATGACCCATAGTTTAAAATATTTTCAAGAATCCTACCCAAACTGAACCAAATTTATTTGAAGAAAAAATAAGAGCCATTGCCCAGTTGATAAATGGTTAAAGGATATGAACAGGAGGTTTTCAGAAGAATAACTTAAAGTTATCAATAGTCATATGAAAAAATTTCCTAAATCAATAATAACTTCTTGCCAGTTAGGCATTTTGGTCAGGTCCATCTCTTCATGACCCCATTTGGGGTTTTCTCAGCAAAGATACTAGAGCAGTTTGCCATTTCCTTCTCCAGCTCATTTTATAGATGAGGAAACTGAGGCAAACAATCTTAAGTGATTTTCCCAGGGTCACACAACTAGTAAGTATCTGAGGCTGGTTTTGAACTCCTGAAGATAATTTTTTCTGATTCCAAGGGAGAAAAATGCAAATTAAAGCAATTCTGAGATACTACCTCATACCCATCAGATTGGCTAAAATGAAAAACAAAACGAAAAATGACAACTCTGGAGGGAGTGTGGAAAAACTACATACTGTTATTGGAACTGTGAACTGGTCCAACCTTTCTGGAAAACAGTTTGGAACTATGCCCAAAGGTCTATAAAACTATACATACCCTTTGATGCAGCAATACCACCACTAGGTCTGTACCCTCAAAGAGATAAAAAAAAAAGGAAAAGGATCCATCCATACAAAAATATTTATAGCAGTTCTTTCTATGGCAGCAAAGAATCAGAAATGGAGGAGATTCCCAATAATTGGACCACTTATGGTATATGAGTACAATGAAACACTATTGTACTATAAAAAATGAGAAGGTAGGTGGTTTCAGAAAAGCCTGGGAAGACTTATATGAGCGATGCAAAGTGAAGTGAGCAGAACTAGAAGTATGTTGTATTCCGTAGCAACTATATGGTAATAACAATCAACTGTGAAAAAAATTACCTATTCTGATCAATACAATTTTGTTGTTGTTATTGCTGTGTTTGTCCATCATTCTGGAGGAGGGCCACGATATCAGGAAGATGATGACATGACTTGTAGCTGACTTTGTTATGAGTGAGGGAGGACTGTGCAAGGTTACCAGCCTCACTTTCTCCTCCAGAGCCATCTGGGTCCATTGGCAAGATATTCATCAGGATGACTGGAGATGGCCCAGGATGCAATGGGAGACCTTGGTCCTTTTAAGCTAAGATCTTTCCAGGTTCTCACTTAGAGTAAGGTAATGCCCATTCAGTGAATAGCCCTCTTTAAGAGGTGAGTCAAGGGATGTATCCTTTAATAAAAAAGAAAAATCAAACTGGAAGGGGAAGACCCTCAGGGTTGCTGGCCAAAAGACAAACAATTACTATTTACATTCATTCTGAGCCAGGAGGTCCCAAAAACAGACATAAATGGTGTTTGAGCAGAAACCTCTCATTGTCCAATCTACGAGCTCCAGAGTGAATTGGGTTTAAGATTTGATCTTTGAGAAAGAAATCTAGCCAGTAAACCCCAAGTGAACTAGACAGCTTTTGGCTATCAAAATTTACCTTCCTTTGGAAAGGGAAAGGGAGAGGGGACCTATGCTGAAAAATTCTATTAACCTCCAGAGAGAGGAGGATACTGAGTGGAAACTGAGCCATATTTTCTTTATTCTTTTTTTTCCCCCTTTGTAACATGGCTAATGTGGAAACAGTTTTGCATGACTTCATATGTATAATGGGTATCATACTTCTTGCCTTTTCGTGGATGGGGGAGAGGAGAAGGAAGAGAGCGTAGAATTAAAAATGAAAAAAAATTGAAATTAAATTAATTTCTAAAAAAAGAAACCAACCTACTCAGCCCCAGCTGCAGGAACTAACTTTCCTATGCCAATTCCAGAAATGTAAAATGAGGACCTTTGGTGTAACTGGACCTGGTGCTAGAAAGGATGTCCCCTGATGGGGAAATGAATGGCAAAAGCACGTGTTCTTATGTTTCCTTCATGACAGGCAGCCCATTTAAGGCTCCTGCTATTTTTAACTCTGACAAGCAATGGAGATGCATGCAACTCATAATGCATTTATGCTACTAATGAGACACAATTACCTTATTCAAACAACCTGGCAGCATTTGTTCCTTTCAACCAAATGATAGAAGGCTTTTTTAAAGTAAGGGGAGGGGTATGGCTAAATGACACCAAAATGAGGAAGAATTCAATTTCATTTTGGTCCCAACTAGAAAACAGACAGTGAGGTGGATTTGGACACTATGGTGTAGTGGGAAGAGCCCTAGTCTCAGAGTCATGAGCCTCACATTCTAGCTTGGTCATTTGCCCTTTGATCTTGGACATGTCATTCATTGCTCCTTCTGTGTTTCTTTATTTTATACTGTAAAAATGGAGATCATAACATTTGCTCTTTTATTCTGAAGGGCTGTTGTAATGTGAGTAAAATACTTTGTAAGTCTTGTAGCCTAAGAAAAAATGTAAGCGATTTCATTTTTATGTAAAAATTGTTGCATTGTCCTTTGTAAAAAAAATATGAACTTATGAATAAAATATTTTTAAGAAAACAACGAGATTTGGAGGAAGGAACATTGAGAGAGAAAAAGGAAATCTTTAGCTATCACCTGCCTTCCCTCTTTTCCTAAAAGATCAGTGAGATAGGGAGCTATTGGCCTGATTAAGAGCCAACTTCCTCAGCCGGGCTCTTTTCCTCCAAGTCTGTAATTAATCCATCCCCATGGAGATGGGGCATTCAATAACAAACCTCCACTGCTCAGCTGCTAATGAAATGAATACTGTATGTTCCTTGCTTAATTCAGGTCTCCCCAATGAAGTCAGGAAAGAGCGCAAAAGCTGTAGCTGAAACTGAACTCAGTAGCGCTAACTGGGCCAGATCAGAAGCACAGACATATCGGCTTACAAATAAGGTCCCAATCACAAAATTGCTGGGAAATCTTTGATTCAGTTCCTATACATTTTTCTAGTCCTGCTGAATGAGGACCTAGGTTTTGGGTATGGTTATTATGTCTTTCTGCAATATTGGCAGAGATGGACAAAGGCCCTAAGATTCATACATATCATCCCTTCCAATAGAACTGACTCTTTAAGGACTACTTATTAGCTTTGTCATTGTCTATTCTGTCTTGGGCAAGTTATTTCCCCTCTCTGGACTTCAGCTTCCCTACCAACAAAAGTAGGGAGTTAAACTAGATAATTTAGTAGGTGCCTTTCATTCAATATTTCAAGGTCCCATCTAGCTCTAGTATTTTAAGTTTTAAGGTCCCTAATATTCTACATTCTATGCTTTCTTTAAGCTCTGAAAATCAGTGATTCTGTTATACCACCCACAACCCTCTATTAAAATCCAGAGGTCTTATTCTTTCACATAGCCTAATACACCCAGACACCCTTCTCTAGGGACAGGGAACAAGAAAAAAATTCATCTTATAAAATTTAGATAGGCAATACTAATTTCAACTTGACCATTCTCATCATCACTTACCACCCCATAATTCAATTTGCTATAAGTTTATTAAGCACTTACCATGTGGAAAGCATGGAGAACCTCCCATGCAAAGAAGAGAAACCTTCCTTTTTCTCCAGAACTCCTATTTCCTATTGCACCTGCCCTTCATTTTCCTTCTGGGCAGGCTGGATTTCCATCTCCAGTTTCACCCTTTTCTTACCTAATATCCAGTCTTCGGAGGGATAAGGAGTTGTGAAACGAGGTCTCTCATCTGACCCTGTGTCTCTCACATTGCATTTTCCTCCATCCATTGAGTAGAGGCTTGGTGCCCTCCTCTCAGTGAGGAACATTCTCATACTTGGTCATACCCTTCACATCTCAATGGCTCTGAACTCCTGTAGATCATTAACCCAACCCCATTCCCTATTCTCTACCACCTGATTCTTCATCCCCATCCAATTCAACTGTTCCACTCCAAAGCTTCAATCAAACTCCACCAAGCCCTTTCATTATGCTTTCTGAAATGCCTGTTCAATAGGCAACAAGTTTCCTTTCATCTTTAATCTTTTCTTTACCATTTCTTCCTTCCACTAGTTATTACTGAAACTTGGATCCCCTTGATGACACAGTCACCCTTGCCAGTCTTTCTTGTATTAGCTGAACCTTCATTCATTCTTCTCAGTTCACTACTTAAGGCAGGGGAGAGGGAATATTCCTTGCCACTTCCAGATTCTTCTCCTATCTTCAGCACTCAGTAACCTCTATTCTTTTGAGGTTCGTATCTATTACCCAATAATAGTATCTATTACCCAATCAAAATTATTAGCATCTACCACTTAATCAAAATCCTATATACAGACCCCAATGCCACTATCCTTCCTTTCTCAATGAGTTCAGTGCCAGGCTCACAATTCAATTTTTCTCTCCTACCCAACTCCTGTCCCCGTACCAGGGGACTTTAACATACATATTGACTCTCCCTCACATACCCAACTAACTTAGTCACACACAAAGATATTGGCATCATCCACAAATGTGCCACCTCTGTATTCAAGAATTACAAAAGCCCCTCATCTCACCATAATCTATTGGTTTTTCATCTCTCCTTCTGCCTTTCCTTATAAAACCCTATTCTTCCATGTACCATGACCTCCAATCCCTTTACTCCTCAATTCTCTGCCAAGCCATCTCCCCTGCACTAACCACTCCCTCCTTATCTTCTCATCTTGACCCTCTGATGAATCAATCCAACTCTACATAGTCTTCCTTTCTTGAATCCCTTATATCACTTATCATATCACTGATTGTGTCCAGACAAGCCTTTCCCTTGGATCACTCTCACCACTGGCTGCTTTTACTCCTACTTATATATGAAGAAAATGACACAATCATTCTAACTGGGTCCACTGTAAATATACATTATACAACTTCAACTGGGCCTTCACTGATGCTAGGTAAGCCTATTATTCCTCCCTTATCAACTCAATACCCCACTCTTCACAGTTGCTCTTTCAAACCGTTTCATCCTTCCTCAAACCTTCCATGACTCCTCCCCTGCCTCAACTGAGAATGTTGCAGGAAAAATTGAAGATGTTCGCTGAGAGCTCCCTTTTCTTCCCTCTTCCTTATCTCCTGTCACTCAGATACCTTCTAGAATTATCTCTTCCTTCACCCCATCTCATATGATGAAATGGCTTACTCCTTACCAAGGTTATCAAATTTCCAAAGAAATTGCCCCTTGTGTCATCCTCACCCTTTCATTTATTTTTAATCTCTCCCTATCTAGTGGCCTTTTCCCTATAGGCTTCAAAGATGTTCAGATCTCCCTCTTTCTGAAAAAAGAACTAACACATAATCTCTCCATCCCCAGTAACTATCAGCCTACATTTCTTCTGCCCTTTGTAGCTAAACTTCTTGAAAAAGTCATCTACAATAGATGCCTCTACTTTCTCCCATCTCGAACTCTTCTTAACATCTTATGATCTAGCTTCTTACCTCTTCATTCCACTGAAACTGCTCTCTTCGAAGTTGCTAATGATCTCTTAGTTGCCAAATCAAATCCTCATTTTCTCAGTCTTCATTCTCTTTGACCTCTCTGCAGCCTCTGACACTGATGATCACTGCTCCTTAATGCTCTTTTCTCTCTAGGTTTTCAGGACACCAGTCTCTCCTGGCTCTCTGCCTAACTGTGCAATTGCTCCCTCTCCTTTGCTGGATCTTTCTCCTCTAGAGATGATGCCCTCTAACCACAGGTTTGGTCCTGAATATTTTTCTCTTCTCCCTCTACACTACTGCACATGGTGATGTCATCAGTTCATATGGATTTAATTACCATCTCTATGCTAATGATACTCAGATCTATCTATCCTGCACCAAACTCTCTACTGACCATTAATCCTACTTTTCCAACTGTCTTTCAGATGTCTTAGCCAGTAGAAATCTTAAAATCGATATGTCCACATGAAAACTTTTCTAAATCACTATTGAATAGAGAAATACAAATTAAAACAATTCTGAGGTACCCACCTCATACCTATCAGATTGGCTAACATGAGAGAAAAGGAAAATTATAGATGTTGGAGAAGATGTGGGGAAATTGAAACACTAATACATTCTTAGTAGAGTTAGTTGTGAACTGATCTAACCATTCTGGAGAACACTTTGGAACTATGGCCAAAGGTCTATAAAACTGTACATACCCTTTGACCTAGCAATACTACCTGAGAAAAACCTGAGCTTAAAAAGTGCCCCCTAGATAGAGGGAGCAGGTATAAAATAAATGATGTGATGATAAAAATGTGATTTAAGGGTGTAAAGGATTGCAACAGGAGATGTGAAAGGGAGGAGGCAGAAAAATATATTACAGTAAAGGGAAAAAGAGGAGGGAGATGAGCATTGTTTGAGATTTACTCTCATTGGATTTGGTTCAAGGAGGGAACAACAAACTCAGTTAGGTACAGAAATCTAACTAGCTCTGTAGGCAGTAGGAGGGGAAGGAGGAAAGAAAAGGCAGGGATGGCTAAAAGGGAGGGAAGAAGTAGTAAGGGAAAAGGGGAGTAAAAGGAGGGGAGATGAAAGAAGGCAGGGAAGACTGAGGGAGGTAGCGGTCAAAAATTAAAACTCTATTGTGGAGGGGAAGGGAGAAGGGAGGACTAAAAGCTAACAGGGAAAGACAAAGATAATTATCATAACTGGAAATGTGAATGGGATGAACTCTCCTGTAAAATGGAGACAGATAGCAGAATGGATTAAAAACCATAATCCAAAAATATATTGTTTACAAGAAACACATTTGAAATGGGGGGATCCACACAGGGTAAAGGTAAAAGGTTGGAGCAGAATATATTGTGCTTCAGCTGATGTTAAAAAAAAAAAAACAAACAGGGGTAGCAATCCTAATCTCAGACAAAGCAAAAGCAGAAACAGATCTAATCAAAATAGATAAGGAAGGAAACTATATCCTGCTAAAAGACACCATAGACAACAAAGCAATTTCATTACTAAATATATATATGCTCCAAATGGTATAGCATCCAAATTCTTAGAGGAGAAGTTAAGAGAGTTACAGGAACAAATACACAGCAAAAATATACTAGTGAGGGACCTCAACCTCTCCCTTTCTAAACTTGACAAATTTAACCTCAAAATAAACAAGAAAGAAGTTAAGGAGGTGAATAAAACTCTGGATAAGGTAGATATGATAGATCTCTGAGAAAATTGAATGGGGATAGAAAGAAATATAACTTTTTCTCAGCAGTATATGGCACATATACAAAAATTGACCATGTATTAGGGCATGCACCTCACAACCCAGTGCAGAAAGGCAGAGATAGTCAATGCATCCTTCTCAGATCTTAATGCAATAAAAATTTTATGTAATAAAAGGCCCAAAAATTAATGAAAACTAAATAATCCTAAAGAGTGAGTGGGTTAAACAACAAATCATAGAAACAATAAACAACTTCATTCAAAAGAATGCCAATAATGAGACAACCTACCAAATCTTATGGGATACTGCAAAAACAGTTCTTAGGGGAAGTTTTATATCTTTCAATGCCTACAAGAATAAAATAGAGAAAGAGGAGATCAAGGAATTGGGCATGCAGCTGAAAAAAGCTAGAAAAGGGACAAATTGAAAATCCCCAAGTAAATACCAAATTAGAAATGCTAAAA
The DNA here is from genome assembly GCA_023548195.1 of Bettongia penicillata ogilbyi. Classification (NCBI taxonomy): domain Eukaryota; kingdom Metazoa; phylum Chordata; class Mammalia; order Diprotodontia; family Potoroidae; genus Bettongia; species Bettongia penicillata. Next base: position 22,719,932 of record JAJHZJ010000292.1, on the reverse strand, counting down.
ACCAAAGGAGAGATTAATCAAATGGAAATTAAGAAAACTATTGAGCTAATAAATAAAACTAAGAGTTGGTTTTATGAAAGTCAATAAAATTGATAAATATTTGGTCAATTTGATTTAAAAAAAGAAGAAAAGCAAATTACCAATATCAAAAATGAAAAGGGTAAACTAACCTCCAAGGAGGAGGAAATTAAAACAATATTTAGAAATTAGTTTGCCCAACTGTATGCCCACAAATTTGACAACCTAAATGATATGGATGAATATTTTTAAAAATATAAATTGCCCAGATTAACAGAAGAGGAATTTGAAAACTTAAATAACCCCATCTCAGAAAAAGAAATTGAACAAGGCATCAATGAACTCCATAGGAAAAAAGCTTCAGGGCCAGATGGATTTACGAGTGAATTCTATTAAGCATTCAAAGAATAGTTAATTCCAATACTATATAGCCTATTTGGGAAAACTGGGGAGGAAAGAGGCCTACCAAATTCTTTTTATGATACAGATAAGGTTCAGATACCTAAACTAGGAAGAGCCAAAGCAGAGAAAGAAAATTATAGACCAATTTCTCTAATGAATATAGACATAAAGATTTTACATAAGATATTAGCAAAAAGAATACAGCAACTTATCATGAGAATAATACATTATGAACAGATAGGATGTATACCAGGAATGCAGGTTCAGTTTTAGAAAAACTACTAGCAGTATTGATCATATCAACAACAAAACTAACAGAGACCACATGATTATCTCAATAGATGCAAAAAAAAACTTTTGACAAAATACAACACCCATTCCTATTGAAAACAATGAAGAGCATAGGAATAAATGGAACTTTCCATAAAATAATAAGCAGTATCTACCTAAAACCATCAACAAGCATTATATGCAATGGAGATAAGCTAGATGCATTTCCAAAAAGATGAGGGGTGAAACAAGGATGTCTGTTATCACCACTGTTATTCAATACGGTACTAGAAATATTAGCTATAGCAATAAGAGAAGAAAAAGAAACTGAAGGAATTAGAATATGCAAAGAAGAAACTAAGTTATCACTCTTTGCAGATGATATGATGATATACTTAGAGAATCCCAGGGAATCAAGTAAAAAACTACTTGAAATAATAAACAACTTTGACAAAGTTGCAGGTTGCAAAATAAACCCACATAAATTATCTGTATTTCTATATATTACTAACAAAGCCCAACAGCAAGAGATAGAAAGAGAAAACCCATTTAAAGCTATTTAAAGCACCTTCCACATACAGAGAAAAAACTATGGAATTGGATCTCAGAATGAAGCAGACCATTTTCTTTTGTATTATATTTTGTTTTGTTTTATGGTTTCTCCCATTCATTTTAATTCTTCTATTAAACATGACTAAGGTGAAAATGTATTTAATAGGAATATATGTGTAGAACCTAAATAAGATTGCATACCATCTCAGGGAGGAAGTGTGGAGGGAGGGAGGAAAGAGGGGAAGGGAAGGGGAAAAAAATCTAAGATATATGGAAGTGATTGTAAAACACTGAAAATAAATAAAATAATTTTTAAAAAACGATGGCAATTGAAAAAAAAAAAGTCCCCCCCACTGCAGCCTGGGCTATCTTCAGTCATCCTGATATATATGCCTTCCCAGATGGCTCCAGAGGAGAAAGTGAGACTGGTGACTTTGCACAGTCCTGCTTCACTTAAACTCAAATCACTTGCACGCCATGGCATCCTTTTCCTGATTTTATGGTCCTCTGAGAAAAAAGGACAAACACTAAAAACAAAGGCAGCAAAACCATTACTAGGTCTGTATCTCAAAAGAGATTTTAAAAAAACTAAAAGGAAGAGGACCTCTATGTACAAAAATATTTATAGCAGCTCTTTTCTGAGGGGCAAAGAATTAGACATTGTGAGGACGTCCATCAACTGGGGAATGGATGAACAAGTTATGGTATGTAATTATGATGGAATACTATTGTACTATAAGAAATGATGAGTAGGATGCTCTCAGAAAAACCTGAAAAGACTTGCATGGACTGATACAAAGTGAAATTTACTGTGTACAAAGTAACAGCAATATTGTAAGATGATCAGCTGTGAATGACTTAACTATTCTCAGCAATACAATGATCTAAGACAGCTCCAAAGGTCTGTAATCAGAATGCTACCCTTCCCCAAAGCAGGAACTCATAGTGTCTGAACACAGATTGAAGCATACTTTTTAAAATTTTTTTTATTTTTCTTAAGGTTTTTTGTCTATGCTTTCTTTTATAACATTACTATTATGGTATGTTTTGCATGACCACACACATATAACCTACATTGAATTGCTTGCCTTCTCAATGGGGGGGGCGGTGGCAGGGAGGAAGAGAATTTGGAACTCCAGGTTTTAAAAATGAATGTTAAAAAGTGATTTTATGTGTAACTGGGGAAGATAAAATAGTAAATAAAAAGAAAAAAAAGAAAAAAACTGTGCATATCCTTCGATCTAGCAATACCACTACTGGGTCCATATCCCAAAGAGATCCTAGAAAAAGGTGAAGGACCCACATGTACAAAAATATTTATGGCAACTCTTTTTGCAGTGACAAAGAACTAGAAATTGAAGGGATGTCCATCAATTGAGAGACAGTTGAACAAGTTGTGGTATATGAACTTAATGGAATACAATTGTGCTTTAAGAAATGGTGAGCAGGACGATTTCAGAAAAATCTGGAAAGGCTTACATGAAATGATGCTGAGTGAAGTGAGCAGAACCAGAAAACGTTATACATAATAACAACACTGTGTGATGATGAACCGTGATAGACTTAGCTGTTCTCAGTATGCAATGATCCAAGACAATTCCAAAATATTCATGATGGAAAAGGCTATCCACATCCAGAGAAATAGCCATGGAGTCTAAACGCAGAATGAAGCATCCTATTTTCACTTGTTTTTCCTTCTCATGGTTTTTTTGTTGTTGTTCTGATTCTTCTTTCACAACATGACTAATGTGGAAATATATTTAATATGACTGTACATATAGAACATATATCAGATTGCTTACTTTCTTGGGGAAAGGAGTGAGGAAGGAGGGAAGGAGAAAAATTTGGAAATCAAAATCTTGTAAAAGTGAATGTTGAAAACTATCTTTAAATGTAATTGGAAAAAAACCAAAATGCTATAAAGTGGGGGAAATTTTTTTTAAATCACTATGTCCAAAACAGAACTCATTGTCTTTCAAGCTAAACACTCTTTTCCTACTTCCTTATTACTTTAGAAAGCAACAGCATCCTCCCAATCCCTCCGGGTCAAAAACTAGGAGTCATCCTGGACTCCTTAGTATCTCTTACCACCAACTCCCATCATGCCCAATCTGTCACCAAAGCCTATAGATTTCAGCTTTGTAATTTCTCTTGAATATTCTCCCTTCTCTCCTCTAACACTGTCACCACTCTAGTGCACTCCTCATGTCTGGATTATTACAACAACCTTCTGGTGAGTCTGCCTATCTCAATTCTATCTCCCATCCAATCTATTCTCCTTTCCACTATTAAAGTGATTTTTCAAAAGCATAGGTTCAATCATGATATCCTCCTATTTAATAAACTCCAGTGGTTCCCTGTTGCCTCCAGAATCAAGTACAAAATGCTTTGTTTGGCATTTCAAGCTCTTCAAAACTAGTGTTCTTATACCTTACTCTTACTTTGTATAGCTACTTCTTACACCTTACCCCCTACCTGTACTCTTCAACCCAGTGACACTGGCCTCCTGACTGTTCCACAAACAAGACACTCCATCTCTCAGCTGTGACTCCAGACGTTTCCTCTGGCTGTCTTCTATGCCTGGAATGCTCTCCCTCCTCCACTCTGACTGCTGATCTCCCTGGCTTCCCTTAAGCCTTCCCAACCCCTCTAAATTCCAGAGCCTTCCTTCTGTTAATTATTTCCTATTAATTCTTCAGATAAGTAGCATTTGTATATATTTTTTTGCATGTTATCTCCTCCATCAGATTTTAAGTTCCTTAATGGCTGGGATTGTCTTTTGGCTCTTTTTGCATTCCTAACACTTAGCACAGTGCCTGCCACATAAATGTTTAGTGACCAATTGGTTAAAGATTGGTATCAGAATATAAAGATAGATATGATATAGAAACTGTTCTTAAGGAACTTAATCTAATGGAAAGAGAATAAGAAGTGCACAAATCAAAAGAGGAAAGACATAAAAGCAAAATAAAGATCCAGACAAAATGATAGGGGGATTTTGAGGAAGGAAGAAATCACTTTTAGCTAGAGGTGAGAGATCAGGGAAAGATTTGCAGAAAGAGATACTTGAGTCAAGCCACAAAGGAAAATAAAAATTTTAGCAGACAGGTATAGAGAGAAACTATTCCAAGTATGAATGATAGCATGAGTAAATGCAAAGAGAGCAGATGACCTTTCAAGAATGAGGAATCCACAGTAACCTATTTTGGCTAGATTGTAGAAAATGTGACTAGATTCAGACATTTACTCGTTATATGGCCCTGGGCAAATCACTTAACCCTGTTTGCCTCAGCTTCCTCATCTATAAAATGAGATGGAGAAGGAAATTGCAAACCACTCCAGTATCTTTACCAAGAAAACCCCAACTGGGGTCACAAAGAGTTGGACATGACTGAAATGACTGAGTAACAAAGAAAACGTAAAGGGGTGTAGTATGAGAACAACCTGGATAAATAGATTGCAGTCAGATTGTAGAGTCTTAAAGGCCAGTCAGGAGTTTAAACCATATTCAAGGCAATGAAGAACTGGCATTTTTAGCTGAAAATTGACATGATAATGGCTTATTAGGAAAATTACTTGGACAGATGTGTGAAGGGTGAATTAGAGAAACAGAAGGGTAAAAGCAGGGAGGCATGTTTGGAGTTTATTACAATAGTCTAGGTGAGATGAGATGAGCACCTGAAATAGAATGGTCGTAGTTGGGCATGGAGAAGATGGACAGATGGGACAAATACTGAGGAATTAAAAGCAGCATGATTTGACATCTGATTTAATGTGCAAAGAAAGGGAAAAGGAAGAAGTTAAAAATAGAAAGTCGATTAACCTCCCTTAATCTCATCTCTAAAATGACAAGGTTGGACTCAATGACCTTAAGGTTCCTTCCAATTCTAAATCTGTGATCTAATAATTCTAAAACTCCAAGGTTATAAACCTGGGTGACTATAGGGATGCAATTAAGAGAAATAGGAAAGTGGAAAGAAGGAATATTTGGGGGATTGTCTTTTGCTAGGGGAAATGATGAGTTCAATGTTACACGTGTACATGAGAAGTCAATCAGACATCTAGGCAGAGAAGCCTGACAGATAGATGCAAATATAGTCCTGGATCTCTCAAGTAATGGTGGGGATAGAAGTAGAAGCTTTGAGCAAAAACTAAAAAGAGATGACAGCTAGAGTCACAGGCTTGGAAAAGATCACCAATGAAGACTATAGGGAAAGAAAAGAATGTGGCTAAAGATAGAGCAACCGTGACAACTCGAGGAGAAAACCCAAATCCAATACAGCCAAGTAGTTATGTCTCCTCACACCTTTCCTTTTCTGGTCTCTTCCCCACAAGCCTCCTGTTCTCTCACCTTGGCATTCCATCATCATCAAAGTCAGTCCCTCATCTACTCCTGTGCACCACTAGCCTCCCTGTCTAGTCACTCCCTAAGTTCCCCTGGAAGAAATGCCAGCACGATCAGCCTTAAAGGGAGGATGTAAAGGCCAGCTTCTATCTCCATCCCCCAGCTCCACAGCACCCAAATCTTCTGAAATTTTCTGAGTTTCCTATTGCAGAATTACAGAATCTCTGAACTGGAAGGAATCTCAAAGGTCTCTGAATTCATGCCTTCTCCATCCCATTCTCTTCATTCACACACACACACACATACACACACACACACACTTGACATAGGAACATTCTTTATACTATACCAGGAGATTGCCATCCATCCTCTTGCTTTAACATCTCCAGCAGCAGGACACCTCTTGTCCAGGACACAGTCCAGTCAGGACTACCTTCTGACACAGACTAACTCACTTTGTTGGAAAGATTTTCAACATATTGAGGCTAAATCCTCTGTAATGTCTGTGATTTGATTCTGGTTCTGCCCTTCAGGGCAAAGCATAATAAGTCTAATCTCTCTCTTACAACTTTTCAGATATTTGAAAGCTGTGAGAAATTTCCCCTATAAATCTCTCCAAGCTAAACATTCCAAGTTCTATCTCTTCCTAACAAAAGCTTTCCCCAAGCAGTCCTAGAAATGGAAGCCATGACAAAATGGGCAAGAAGGATGGTACAAATGACTTTACCTTGTAAGAACAAATACATATTGGTCAAATCCTAGCAGAATGCCAGACATTCAACACGGAAATCCGGCCTTGCTGACTCCAAAGTCTGTGCCCCAACCAATGGGCGACACTACTTCTCATCACTAGCGTTACCATGGTTCTTGTTCTTCTTAGTCTATATGAGTTTCAGATAAAAATGGTCCTGAGATAAGAGACCACTCAACTATTATTCTTTTGTCCTTATCATTTGGTAAACTATTATGCAGCCAAATAAAACAATTGTTTTCTGTGACTGAATAAAAATGTGAGGATGTAGACTCATCTTCAATAGGTTCACTAAATACATCTTTTGAGACAATTTCAGGAGCAGAGATGATAAAGATGATTTGTACTTCATCCTAGTCTCACATAATTTTGGTATTTTCATCCATGTCTTCAGATTACAAGAGTTCTTCCTTTCACACAGTATGGAGTTTATGAGAATTCAGCATTATGATATATTAAAATACTATTCTTAAATTTGTATGGGAAGATGCTATGACCCAGTTATAGACCGCAGTGTTGGTGATGTGGTTCCAAATCCGGTATGGTTAATTTGATGAATTCTCAAGATATTTGGGGGTTCATATTTGTAGTATTCAAGTGTGTCATCTGTTGGTTTATGAAGGATATCAAGCATCTCTTGTGCATAGTTCTGGCCACTTGATTGTTTCTTTCTAGCCTTTTTTTTTGTAGAGGCTAAATTTGTACTTAGTGTAGTGATCTGTTGTGCAATTTCTATTGTTTCTTTGCATAATATATATTGGTCAGTAAGTGATCATAATTTCTGGCAGCAATGACCTGGTCTTAAATTGCTAGTATAAACTTCCCAGTTGCTGTGGACAAAGCCATATGACTCAACCCTTTTTTTTTCAATGTTTCTTTGTCAACATATTATTGGTAATTGTAATGAGATCCATTGTATGTCACCCATCAAGGGTCTTTTGGTTCCATTCTGGAATCCTAACCATTTCATGGATTCTAACTGGAGGTAAACCAGTATTGGTCCTGTCCGGTGAGTCCAGCAGCCTTATGCCTACTGTCAGTCTATAATATTGCTTTATGAAGTGGTGTCTGCTTGTTACAGAACTATCTCCATTTTTAACTCATTTAATATGTAATCTGACAAAACTATTATCATTATCATCATCATTATCATCATCACCATCATCATTAATATTATTATTATTATAGCCAAACTCCTCCCTATGCAGATCTGCAGCTCTTTTACAACTTAGAGTTGTAAGAGTATTGATGAGGTACTGAGGCAATTTGTATGTATTAGAGTCAGCCCTTGAACCTAGGACTTCCTGACTCTGAGACCAGGCTTCTATCTACTATGTCATGCTGCCCTTTACTACTGACAGGCATTGTTATTCCCATCTTACAGATGAGAAAACTTAGGCTCAGAGAGGTTAAGTGATTATACCAAGCTGTCAAAGTCAATAATTACTATTTTATTAGTAGTCCAAAGTTTAAATCAGTTCAGAAATGTGAGCTTATTATTATAAACCAAGACCAAGCCTAGTCAAAGAAAATGATAAAATCTAGAGAAATATTTATTCAAATATAAATCTCCACTGGACATGATGGCATATATCTATCTATAATGCCTATTACCAAGGAGGCTGAGGCTGGCAGATCTCTCGCGTTTGAGAGTTCTGAATTGCAATGTGCTAAGGTGTCCACACTAATTCTGACCCTCAGAGAGAGAGGCAACCAGGTTGTCTGAAGAGGGATGAACTAAGGCCAGGGGTGGGAAACCTGTAGTCTCAAGGTCACATGTGGCCTTCTAGGTCCTCAGGTGCAGCCTTTTGACTGAGTTCAAGTTTTACAGAACAAATCCCTTTATGAAGGGTGTTTGTTCTGTGAAGTTTGGATTCAGTCAGAGGGCTACATGTGACCCTGAGACCACACATTCCCCACCCCTGCAAGCCGTGCCTGAAACGGAGCAGGTCAAAGTTTTAGTACTGATTGAAGTGGGACCAGGATTGTGAGTAGCCCCTGACCTTGCAGCCCAGTTGGGATAGGAAGGCAAAGTTGGGTTGGGTTTTTTTTAATCTATATCTATATATGTATATATAGCTACAGATGTAGATACAAACATAGATATTTGGATATATGTATATGTACATATGTTTGCATAATTTGTGTGTATACCCTAAAGAAATGGATGACAAAGATTAATAAAAATATAACATAGGTCAGAACATAGTCCTATCTTTCTATGAGATTTTTTTTGCTTGAGGAAGTGAGGGGGTGAGTGCCATCAGAATGATCCATGTAATAATAGTCTGAAAACATTCCCCCTGAGTATGTTTTGGGAGTCTCTCATTGTGATTCCTGGTGTTTATTATAACCCTCAGGCACATAATAATGTACCACTGCAACACATCACTGGGTGCAAATCCTGTTATTTAAGAACAATTACAGGACCAAAAAAGATGTTCATCTGCTTCAGATTTGCTAAGGGTTGTTTCATAAAATTTCATAACTGCAGCTGTAAGGAATCTTAGAGACCATAAAGTTCTATCCTCCTCCTTCCTACCAAGGGGAAAACTGACACCCAGAGAGATGGCAAGGCAGGGAGTTATAGAGATAAGCACTCTGGGCTGGTCTTAGAAAGCCTGGGGCACCAGCCCCTTTATCCTTGCTATGCATTCTTTCTGCATTACAGCTTGTGCTGAGGCCATTCTCCTAATAAATTTTAAGGTCCATGACAGCCAGAACTATGATTTAACCAAACTTTCTATCTCTTTCAGTACCCAGAAAATTACTCTGTACACAGATGATGCTTAATACATGCTTATTCTTGGCACAGTGGATAGACCATTGGACCTGGAGTCAGGAAGACCTGAATTCAAATCTGACCTCAGATGCTTACTACCTGTACGACCTTGGGCAAGTCACTTAACCCGTTTGCCTCAGTTTTCTCATCTGTAAAATGAGCAGAAGAAGGAAAGGGCAAACCACTCCAGTATCTTTGCCAAGAAAACCCCAAATGGAATCATGAAGAGTTGGACACAACTGAACAACAAAAAGTTTCCTTCCAGTTCTAACAACCTACAGGTCTAGAAAGTTAAGAGACCTAAATAAGTGGCAAAGTTAGGATTAGAACCCAAATACACAGAAATCCTAGAACTTACTTTGCATAGATTTACTATTGCTTGTCCTTAGTTTTTGAAGAGAACCCATGATATCACAGGGGGTTGTCTTGATTTGCCTATGAATTGGAGTTAAATGAGGCAGAGCTGCTCAAAGTCATCCACCTCACTCTCTCTTCCTGAGGCACCAAAATCCAGTGACAAGATAAAAGTCAGAATAATCAGCAATGACCCAGGAATACAGTGGATGGCCTTGGTGTCTTCAGTGCCTGACAAAGCTCTAAGTTCTCCCCAGCACCTGATTTAGCCACCCTCATGGCCGTGGGAACATCTCATCCATCCATTCTGCTAGGGAAAATCTTCCCATGCTTGGGATTGACACTCCCCCCAACTCACCAATGGGTTTGTGGCCCATTGGTTACCCTCAACCTGGTTTAGACCATATGCAGAGATGGCAGATGGCTGTTGCACACCCTACAGTTTCTTGGAGCCACAGGTGAGAACTGGGTGTAGGTGGACACCAAAGATGAATAAGCCAACCCAAAAAGCCCTCACACCAGAGGTACCAATTCTCCCTAAACACCCTAAACACATTCAAAGTTTATATGTACATGTGTGTATACATAAAGTATCTATTATTTTGTACATATTTTGTACTGTACATGTATCTCCTCCTGCCAATAGAAAGGAAGCTTCCTGAGGACAAGAACTGTTTCATTTCTATTTTTATACTTTCTGGCACCTAGTAGATACTTAACAAATGTTTGTTGAAATGGATGGGACTGTTAAAAAAAAAAAAAAAGGACACCATTTAGAGTAGGAAAAATTGGATTTAAGTCCTGACTCCCGTATTTATCAGTTGTATCAACTTGGTAAGCTTGATTTCCTCTCTTTGAGTCTTGTTTTCCTCATCTGTAAAAGGAGGATATTAATAATGACACTAACTAAAACAACTTGTTGTCTTCAAAGTACTAGAGAAACCAGAAGTATGGTTATTATTTTCACCCTACCACCTCCTCTCCTTTACCCAGGTTCCGTTTTTGTTTAGATTCTGCTGCTGCTGCTCATTTTTATTTAAAAATAAATCCCAAAAGATCAATCTGAAAGAAAGTGAAGTGTGTACAGCTAGGATGTAATAACAGGAAATAATATGTCAATATCACTGGATAATTTTTTCCCAACCCAAAAAATGCTAATGTTTGAAAGAGGTAATTCATCTTTACCTAAAACTCTAAGTGCCTGCTGGTGGTTACCTTGGTGACATTTAAAACCTCATCCTCCACTTTAGCTAGCCTCATGTTATTATGCAAACTCTATAGCCAAACAAATCAACAGGTTGCTGAGGAAACAGTTTCCATGACAACCATGTGGCTGGAGGGGGGACATAAAGGTTTGGGAAATGTCAGCTCAACAATAGTATGTCAGGAAGGAAAAGTCCCTTTTGACAGTGCTGCTCATCTCTTCCTACCTTGCACTAACCTGCAGGAAAATGAAACTAGGAAAAACAGCATGGTTGAGCACTGGATCTCAAGTCAGAAGACCTGGTCTCGAATCTTGGCTCTACCACACACAACCTGGGTGACCTTGAGAAAATCACTTAACTTCTCTCAATTTCTTTATCTGCAAAATAAGAGATAAAAAACTAGAAGAGACTACCAAAATATTTGGGTCAACCCCCCATTATGCAAATAGTGCCCTGTAAAGATCAGGTGACTTTCCCTAGGTCTTTCAGGAGGTTGGGCTTTGTTTTTGTTGAGTGGTGTCAGACTCTTCATTACCCCATGGATCACAGCATACCAATGCTGTCCATGGGGTTTTCTTGGCAAAGGTACTGGAGTGGTTTGCCATTTTCTTCTCCAGTAGATTAAGGCAAACAGTGGTTGAATGACTTGCCTACAGTTGCAAAAGTCATAGGTGTATGAGGCTAAATTTGAACACAGGTCTTCCTGACTCCAGGCCCAGCACTCTACTACTGAACCACCCAGCTACCTGAGGAAGTTGGATTAGATCTCTAAGATCTCTTTATGCTCCAAATCAGAAGTGTCAAACATGTGGTCCTCAATGCTACTGAGTGCTGTCTGAAGCAGATTAGATTTTAATTGGGAAATATTTAACAAAATTAATGAAAATCCAATGAAACATAGGTAATATTAATATATGGTTTTCTGAGTCAAGATGCAACCCACAGGGAATCTCATAAATGGTTTAGTGGCTGCAATTTCTATTTGACTTTGGCACCGCTACTCTAAATCCTATGCTGCTAATTCATTTGATATAAAGGAACTGGGGGAATGAAGGAAATGAGTCCAAATGCAAAGATCTTTGTGAATTCCTGGTCTACACACAAGATATTGGGACCAATATGTAAACAATACAAACTTAGCCATTGAGGTCACTTGCTCCAGATACAATTCTATCTGTCTAATTCCACACATAGTAGCATCTTTGAAAGTGGAGAGTGGGAGAGGCATTACAAGAACAGGGATGGGTACATGTCCTGACTTTCAAAAAAGAAAAGAGAATAAAACTCATACATCAAAAGATAATGAGCTTGATTTATTTACTTGTCAAATTCTAAAACTCTAGATTACTAATGGATGGTTAATGAATATCTAGAAAAGGAAGAAGGCATCATAAGAGTGTGTAGGTCATGATGAACTAAGCTTAGCTCCTTTCTTGACAAGATTGCTCAAATGATAGATTTGGAGACTTTACTGGTAGAGTTTACCTACGATTAGGAAAGCAATTAATAAACTGTCTCATTCTATTCTTGAGGAAAATAGAGATTTGGTTAGATAATAGTAAAATCAGATGAATTTGAAACTGGCTGAATGACTAGACTCCAAGAATACTCAGTGTTTCCATGTCAACCCAAAGGAGAGGTCTCTTGTGGAGACCTCAAAGATCTGTACTTGGCCCTAGGCTAATTAACATTTTTATCAATGATTTGGATTGTCAAAAATGGCATCTTATCCCATTTACAGATGACACAAAGCTAGGGGGGATAATATGGGGCCTCTGATGTCATACAGCCAGAGCTCTTTCCACAAAACACACTCCTTCCCATAGAAAGACACCGTTCCTAAGCATCAGTTAAGTGGTGGTACTAGTGAATTCTGCCCTCATTGGAAGACATCTATGATGTGCTCCCTTAGGGGAACCATAGCTCAGAAAGGACATTAAGAGGTTGGAGAATGTTCCAGAACAATGTTTGACCCTGAGTCCTTGCCACTGGAAGATCAGTGGAAGGGACTGGGAATATTGCACTGGGAAAAGAGAAGCACTAAGGAATGGCAGGATAGCTCTTTTCAAGTATTTAAAAAGCTATCATGTAGATAAGGTTTATTCTATTTGCCTCTTGGAGAGTAAACCCAGGAGCAATGGATGGAAGTTATAAAGAGAGAAATTTAAGTTTGATGTCAGGAAAAACATCCTAACAATTAGAGGTATCCAGAAATGCCATGGTGCTACCTTGTGGGGTGAAGTGTTATTCCCTATCTTGGGAGGTTTTCAAGAAGTGAGCGGATGATCACATCTGGGACGTGTTATGATAGGATTTTTTTGCAGAGTATGGGTGGGATGAGATGGTTCCAATTCTGAAATTCTATATTTCTGTGATTCTATGAAAACTGCCTTATCTCTTTGTCTAACAGCAGCATACTTTTGTGCAATGATGATGCCTTTTCAAATGAACTCTCTAAAAATAATTTCTCATTTTATGATTTTCAATTATATGAGTGAGTCCTGAGGCCAAATTATTGGGAGGAAAAAACAAAGAAGAGGATGTCAAAATGCTTCAGGACTCGTCCAGGCCTGGGCTGCCTTTCAAAAAAATCCCTTCTGCACTTGGCTGCCTCCACAATATTCCCTTCACTTGCTTCTGGTTCAAAATTGTTTGTAATAACATTGTACTCTGTACATAGATTGAAAACTTGTAGGAAAACCCTGTCAGATCTAGCACATCCATAACTGTTCCCTTCTCATCATGAATCTGCTTCCAAAGAAATTTTACTGACAGGTATTGATGAGTTTCCTTGCTCATTTATAATGTCACCTCTCTCTCTCTCTCTCTCTCCCTCCCTCCCTCCCTCCCCCTTTCTTCCTCCCTCTCCCTCTCTCTCTCTCTCTCCCTCTCTCTCTCTCTCTCCCTCTCTCCCTCTTTCCCTCTCCTTTCTGTCTCTCTGTCCCCTCTCCCTCTTCCCCTTCTCTCTTTCCCCTTCTCTCTTCCTCTTTCTTTCTCTGTCTCTCTCTTCTATTCTTCTGTTTCTCTGTCACTCTCTCCTCTTTATCACCCCTGTCTTCTCTTTATTCCCTCTCTTTCTCTCTTTTTCCATCTCTGTCTCACTTCCCTTTCCTTCCCCCTCAATTTTCTCTTCCCTTCTCTCTCCTCCCTCTCCGTCTTTCTCTCTGGGTCTCTTTCTGTTTTTCTATCTCTCTCTGTTTCTCTCTTCTCTAATCTCTTTTCCTTTTCTTTATCTTCTCTTTCTCTCCCTGTCTCACTCCACTCTCTTTCTCTTTCTCTCTCCCCCTTTCTCTCTGTCTCTATTTTCTCTCTCTCATTCTACCTCTCCCCTTCCTCTCCCTTATTCACTACACCCTGCTCTACAAAGTCAAGTATGGCATGTGCTGAAAAGAATCCTTGGACTTAGCATCAGGATACCACCTAAGCTCAAGTTATGGCTTCATCTTCTGGTAGCCTAGTGACTTAGGGCAAGTCACTAGGTCACTCGACCTCTTAGAAACTTAAAATTGATCTGTAAAATATGTGTAATAACAACTGTACTACACAAGGTTGTTATGAAGATTATACATGAGCTATGAAAGCACTTTATAGGTCTAGATTAATAAACAAGCTATTGCTACAATATTTCAAGGATATGTGACTTACTCGCAGTGAATACTGAGTCTCTCTCCCTCTGCTCCTGTGCCTGCAATGAATTGTAATAATAGTAAATAGAAATAACAGTGAATAGTATAGTGATATTATAATATTATTATAATAATAATAGTCATCATTATAGTGTTCTAAGGTTTGCAAAGCTCCTCAAGCAACTCTGGGAAGTAGGTGTTATTATCCCCATTTTACAGATGAGGAAACTGAGGCAGACAGGTGAAGTGACTTGCCTGAGGTCACCCGGTATCTGAGTTTGGATTTGAACTCAGGTCCCCTTAACTCCAAATAAAGCACTCTATACACAGTACCACTTTAATATTGTCATAAGCATTATCACTCTTTTTTCTTCAGATGCTCATCATAAAATCACAGAATGTTAGAACTGGAAGGGAACTTAGCAATTATATTTTCTTTCACTTTACAGAGGAGAAAACTGAGACTCCTTTCTGTCTCCAAATATTATTTCACTTTAAATACCTGGCTTTATTTTTTTAATTAAAAAAAAGAACCTGCCTTGCCTAATACTTTCATTCAAATATTTATGAGGTAGAAAGATTGTTTATAAAGAGAAATCAAGACCACCCGTCATAATTTTGGTGCCGTTAAGAGGCCTAATATTTAAAGGCCCAAAGAGCTGTTAAGAAGGGGGAAGATCTTTCAAGGAGACTTTTTAAGTGTCTGGGGGAATTGGGGTCTTCAGCGACTCTGACCCAGGGGTGCTGGGTAGAATATTTCTAACCTGCTGACCTTGGACAACAGTCTGGAAAGGAAATACAACCATGAGACCAAAAGCTCAAAGCTTCCCAGACTTCAGCAAGGATAAAGATACACTGTTTTTCTCAACCAGATTTTATCTTTCACCATCCCGACAAAGGGGGGAAAGAATTCAGTGGGGTGCAGGAGAACAAGATTTGCATTCATAATAGTCCCATAGAAGGTGAAACTTCCTGGGGAGAGCTAGAGATTATCATGTGAGAAGTGTGATATGAAAAAGGGAAAAGGAAAAAAACTGTTCAGATTCTGAATAGCATGAGCTAAAAATACCCACAGTGCATGTCATTTATAAATTCAAAGGGCTGTTTAGACAATACTGAGATCAGACAGCAATTGATACATATCCTCCCCCCTCCAGTGATTAGATAATGCCTGATTTTTGAGTGCTTCACGATTTCTTTGACATTGCTTTTAAGGATGGCAATCTAATTTCTATTTCTGATCCGCTTGTGAAGAGGTCCCAATCACCTCTCACTCACCCCAGATGGTATGACTCTCCTTGGATAAGAGGACAGTGGGCTGGGGCTGCATCTAACATGGATGCATATGTATGAATGAACAATTAAGTGAAACATTTATTAAGCAGTTACTATATGCCTGGCCCTGTGCTAAGTACACAGGATACAGAAACAAAAAGGGAATAATTCCCTGTCCTTTAGAAACTTCCATTCTAATAGAGGAAAGCAACACGTGGAGTGATGGTCAGAAAAGGGAATTTTGGTGTGGGAAGTTAAAAGGATGGTGAGTTGATCCATAGGACCGTTCACTGCCATGTCCTTTCTAGAAGGAATGGTGCAATGGATTTGATTACAGAGCCAAGGACAAGGGAAAGGAGGGAGGAGTGTGCCAGCTCTGGGCAGATGTCAATATGACTTGAATGACTGGTTGGAATCAACATGGCTGTTGCCTAGGTTGGGAGTTCCAAAGCTGAGCACTTTTATTTCTCCAGGTATTCTGAGTAAGAATCTCTGATGGTCTGGTTGGGGGAGAATGCTGGTCCAGGTAGGAAGAAACCCAGAAACTGCAAGATAGATCTTGGTAGACATATGTATGAGAAGTAAAACAGGACATCGAGACAAGGAGAGTCAAGGCAGGAAAGAAGAGAAACAGGAAAAAAGTGGCAGAAGAAGACAAGCTTACTTAGTCCAGGACATAGTAGGAGTTCTCATAAGGAGGAAGTCATGGAGTAGCTGGTCTTATCTGATTTCTGGGAGGAAGTTGATTTCTTCCTCCCATCACAGCAAGAAACAAATGACAGGGGGAGGAGCCAAGATGGCGGAGCAGAAAGATGCACATATGCTAGCTCCGAACCCAAAGTCCATAAAATACCTGTAAAGAAGAACTCCCAACAAATTCTGGAGCAGCAGAAGCCACGCAACAACAGAGTGGGGGAGATTTCTGTTGCAGAGAGCCCTGAAAAACCAACACCAAAGATCCGTCATGCACCAGACCTAGAGTAGAGCACAGCCCTGCCTTGGCCCTGTGGCACCAAGAGGAGCAGATCGGAGCAGGCTTCAGGGATGGAATCTCCAGCAGCCGCACAGTTCCCTCCACCCACAGGTGCAAAGGTCAGTGAGAGAGCCTATTTGGCTGGCCAAGAGGAGAGCAGGGTGTCTCCATAACTCAGACTCCCTCGGGAAGCAGTAGCAGAGGCAGCAGAGGACAGGGGCTCCCAAAGCAGACAGAAGCTTGGATCCATTGTTGAAGGTCTCCACATAAACCCCATGAGGGAATTGAGCCCTGTGTGGTGGCCCTGCCCCCACCTGAGCAGCTGAACTTAATCTCACACTGAATAGCAGCCCTGTCCCCACCTGAGCACCTGAATTAAATCTCACACTGAATAGCAACCCTGTCTCCACCTGAGCACCTAAATTTAATCTCACACTGAATAGCAGCCCTGACCCTGCTGAAAGCCCTGAGGCTGGGAAGTAGCATTTGAATCTCAGACCCCAAGTACTAGCTGGGCAGATCTGGAAGCAAGGCAGGGTGGAGAGGAATCTCAGAAGTCAAGTAACTGGCTGGGAAAATGCCCAGGAAAAGGGAAAAAAAATAAGACCATAGAAGGTTAATTTCTTGGTGAACAGATATCTCTTCCCTTCCTTTCAGATGAGGAATAACAATGCTTACCATCAAGGAAAGACATAGAAGTCAAGGCTTCTGTATCCCAAACACCTAAAATAAATATTCAGTGGGCTCAGGCCATGGAAGAGCCCAAAAAGGATTTTGAAAATCAAGTTAGACAGGTGGAGGAAAAACTGGGAAGAGAAATGAGAGAGATACAAGAAAAGCATGAAAGGCAGGTCAATACCTTGCTAAAGGAGACCCAAAAAAATGCTGAAGAAAATAACACCTTGAAAAATAGGCCAACTCGAACCAAGATGGCAAAGTAGAAAGACTCACATATGCTAGCTCCAAACCCACAGCCCATAAATGTTCTGTAAAAAGAACTCCCCACAAATTCTGGAGCACTGCAAGCTGCACAGAAACACAGTGGAAGAGATTTCCATTCCAGAGAGCCCTGGAAAGCCATCTCCAGGGATCTGTTGTGCACGGGACAGCAGAGTCCACCACTGGCCGCGCAGCCCCAGAGGAGCAGATCCAATCAGGCTTCAGGGACTGAACCTCCTGCGTCCATGAAGGTCCCTCCACCCACAGGTGCTACAGGTCAGTGAGAGAGACTTCTGGGCAGGGTGTCTCCGCGACTCGGGCCACCTCTGGAGGAAGTGGTGGAGGCGGCAGCAGAGGCAGCAGTGGCCCGGGACTCCCAGAGCAGCTGCAGGAACTCAGGGCCATTACCGAAGGTCTCTGCATAAACCCCCTGAGGGAACTCAGCCTGGGAGGTGGCCCTGCCCCCTCACCAGAACTTCAGCTCACATTGAATAGCATCCCTGTCCCACACTGAAAACCCTGAGGCTGGGGAGCAGCATTTGAATCTCAGACCCCAAGCACTAGCTGGGCAGAGATAGGCAGGGGTGGAGAGGAATCTCAGAAGTCAAGTAACTGGCTGGGAAAATGCCCAGAAAAAGGGAAAAAAAATAAGACCATTGAAAGCTACTTTCTTGAGGGACAGATGTTCCCACCTTTTATTTCTGATGACAAGGAACAATTCTTACCATCAGGGAAAGACGTGGGGGTCAGGACCTCTGTATCCCAGACATCCAAAGTGGATGTCTGATGGGCTCAGGCCATGGAAGAGCTCAAAAAGGATTTTGAAAATCAAGTTAGACAGGTGGAGGAAAAACTGGGAAGAGAAATGGGAGAGATGCAAGAAAAGCATGAAAAACGGGTCAATACCTTGTTAAAGGAAACCCAAAAAAAATGCTGAAGAAAATAACACCTTGAAAAATAGGCTCACTCAATTGGAAAAAGAGGTTCAAAAAGCCAATGAGGAGAAGAATGCTTTCAAAAGCAGAATTAGCCAACTGGGAAAAGAGGTTCAAAAGCTCACTGAAGATAATAGTTCTCTCAAAATTAGAATGGAACAGATGGAGGCTAATGACTTTCTGAGAAACCAAGAAATCACCAAACAAAACCAAAAGAATGAAAAAATGGAAGAGAATGTGAAATATCTCATGGGAAAAACAACTGATCTGGAAAATAGATCTAGGAGAGACAATTTAAAAATTATGGGACTACCTGAAAGCCATGATCAAAAACAGAGCCTAGACATCATCTTCCATGAAATTATCAAGGAAAACTGCCCTGATGTTCTAGAACCAGAGGGCAAAATAAGTATTGAAGGAATCCATCGATCACCACCTGAAAGAAATCCAAAAAGAGAAACTCCTAGGAACATTGTGGCCAAATTCCAGAATTCCCAGTTCAAGGAGAAAATGTAGCAAGCAGCTAGAAAGAAACAATTCCAGTATTGTGGAAATACAATCAGGATAACTCAAGATCTAGCAGCTTCTACATTAAGGGATCGAAGGGTGTGGAATAGGATATTCCAGAAGTGAAAGGAACTAGGACTCAAACCAAGAATCACCTACCCAGCAAAACTGAGTATAATACTTCAGGGGAAAATATGGTTTTTCAATGAAACAGAGGACTTTCAAGCATTCTTGATGAAAAGACAGAGCTGAAAAGAAAATTTGACTTTCAAACACAAGAATGAGAAGAAGCATGAAAAAGTAAACAGCAAAGAGAAGTCATAAGGGACTTACCAGAAGTGAACTGTTTACATTCCTACACGGAAAGACAATATTTGTATCTCTTAAAACGTTTCAGTATCTGGGTAGTTGGTGGGACCACACACACACATACACACACACACATGTACACACATGCACACACACACATACACACATGCACGCACATACAGAGACAGAGAACACAGAGTGAATTGAATAGGATGGGATCATATCTTAAAAGAAATTAAGGTAAATGGTGAGAGAGAAATGTAGTGGGAGGAGAGAGGGTGAAATGGAATGGGGTAAATTATATCTCATTCAAGAGGCAAGCAGGAGACTTTTTAGTGGAGGGAAAAAGAGGAGAGCTGAGAAAAAAAACATGAAGTTTAGCCTCATCACATTTGACTAAAGGAAGGAGTAAAATGCACACTCATTTTGGTATGAAAACCTATCTTACAATACAGGAAAGTGGGGGAGAAGGAGATAAGCAGGGTGGGGGGCATGATGGAAGGGAGGACAATGGGAGGAGGGAGCAATTTGAAGTCAACGCTCGGGGAGGGACAGGATCAAAAGACAGAATAGAAACAATGGGGGGCAGGACAGGATGGAGGGAAATACAGTTAGTCTTACACAACATGACTATTATCAAAGTCATTTGCAAAACTACACAGATATGGCCTATATTGAATTGCCTTCCTTCCCAAAGGGAATGGGTGGGGAGGGAGGGATGGGGAGAATTTGGAACTCAAAGTTTTAGGAACAATTGTTTAGTATTGTTCTTAACTACTAGGAAATAAGAAATACAGGTAATGGGGAGCAGAAAGTTATCTGGCCCTACAGGACAAAAGAGAAGATGGGGACAAGGGAAGGGAGGGATGATAGAAGAGAGGGCAGATTGGTGATAAATGAAATTAGAATGCTCAGTGTATTGGTGTGGGGGGAGGGGAGAAATGGGGAGAAAATTTGGAACCCAAAATTTTGTGAAAATGAATGTAAAAAGTTAAATAAATAAATTTAAAAAAAAAAGAATTGTGTCAGCCTCCAGTTATTTCTTTAGAAAATCTCCCAATTTTTCTTATTTTCCTTCTATAAAAGAAAGTGGGAGCTCACCTTGATTGATGTGGTCAAGTTGCTTTGAGAAAAATACCTCTATAGAAGTGAAAGATGTCTATGATGTCTAAATATAAGAATCCCACAAGGCTGACTACTTAGAAACCACATGTTGAGGCAGGTCCAGGCTAAGCCCACTTAGCAATTTCTGAGTCCCTAAAGGCCATCGTGAGGTATCAGTTTAACCAACCACCAATACCTTCCCACAATCCCAGTGACCACACATCCATCAAAACCATAGAACCACTTTTGTGAACCTGCTTAGTTAGCCAATCAGACAGAACAAGAGCACTAGGGTAGCTAGATGGCTCAGTGAATAGACTCATACACACACATATATGTATACACACACATATATATATGTATATATATACACACATGTAAATATATATATTAGAGTTCAAATCTGGCCTCAGACAACTTACTAGTTGTGTGACCCCAGGCAAGTCACTTAACCCTATTTGCCTCAGTTCCTCATCTGTAAAATGAGCTTGAGAAAGGAATGGTAAGTAACTCTAGTATATTTCCAAAGAAAACCCCAAATGAGGTCACAAAGAGTTGGACACAACATGAAACAACCAAATAACAGCAACATTGTACTAGGTACCATGAAAAAGAAAATATTAACAGGAGTCAGAGTTGTAGCCCTCAAGGAAGTTGTAGCTTTATAATGTGATGCCAGTGTCCTTAATCACGTGGGATTCTCTTGACAGGCTCTAGGGTTTTACCTTGGATGTCACCTGGAGTTATCTGTGGAGGTGGGGAGGAAAGCTGACCAATGAGGGGCCAGTCCCAATAGTATGTTCTAACTCAATTCAATCAATTTATATGATCCTAGGAATTCAAACTGAAATAGATCTTAGAGACCATATAGTCCAATCCCCTCATGTAATCAATGAGGCTAAATTGAGGGACTGAGAGAAGTCACATAGATACTGAGTAGTGTCTATGATCCTTTACTCTTAAGCTCCATGAGGGTGGGGACTATGTCTTATGTATCTCTGCATTTTTTTTTATGTAAACAGTTCAACTTTAATGAGTTCCTTATGACTTCTCTTTCATGTTTACCTTTTCATATTTCTCTTGATTTTTGTATTTGAAAGTCAAATTTTCTATTCAGCTCTGGTCTTTTCAACAAGAATGCTTGGAAGTCCTCTATATCATTGAAATTCCATATTTTTCCCTGAAGTATTACACTCAGTTTTGCTGGGCAGGTGATTCTTGGTTTTAATCCTATCTCCTTTGACCTCTGGAATATCATATTCCAAGCCCTGCAATCTCTTAGTGTAAAAGCTGCTAAATCCTGTGTTATCCTAATTGTATTTTTACAATACTTGAATTGTTTCTTTCTATCTCCTTATAATATTTTCTCCTTGACCTGGGAGCTTTAGAATTTGGCTAAAATCTCTCAAAAGAGAAGATGGGGACAAGAGAAGGGAAGGATGATAGAAGAGAGGGCAGATTGGTGATAGGGGAAATTAGAAAGCTCAGTGTAGTGGGGTGGGGGGAGGGGACAAATGTGGAGAAAATTTGGAACCCAAAATTTTGTGAAAATGAATGTAAAAAGTTAAATAAATAAATTTAACTAAATAAAAAAAGGAAAAAAAAGAAACAAATGACAATGTGAAAAACAAAAGAGTCTGGGACCCCTGAAAAAAAAATAAAGGAAAAGTCCACTCAGCAATGGAGGGAGCTGCCTCAGAGGACAAGAATGACCAGGGCAAAGCCTTCAGGAGATAGCATAGTAGAAAGGTCCCATCTTTTCTTCGAGCTACCACCTACTAGCTTTCTCCATTTCTGTAAAATGGAGGTGATCTGTCCTCTGGTGCCACACAGAACATGATTAATCCTGTTTCCCATATGACAGCCCTTAAAATGTAAGAATACAATTATCAAGTTACACACACACACACACACACACACACACACACACACACACACGCATACACTCCTCCCAAAAGGTCAAAAGACTTCTGTTCTGCAGGCTAAATAAATTTCCTTTGTTCTTTCAACTGATGCTTATGGATGGGAAAAGAGGAAGGAGATAAGTATTTATTTATTTATTAAGCACCTGCTATGTGCCAGGTACTGTGGTAAGTGCTTTACAAATATTTTCTCCTTTAGTGATAGAGAGTGAACACAAGGTCCTTTCTATCTACCCTTCTCTAGATTCTCTCCTGCTTCCAAATATCTTTGTTCTGAATTGGAACCCAGAATTGAACCCAATATACCAGATATTGACTTGACCAAGGCAGAGGACGTCAGAACTATCCTTACCTCAATCCCTGTTCACTAACTTTCTTAGCTGTCCCCTCAGGTTTTCAATAAACATAGTGTTCTTAATCTACTAGATCCTTCAGATCCTTTTTGAACAAACTGATGTCTAGTCATGACCTCTCCTCCTGTACTCATAAATTTGATTTTTTTAAACCCATGTAGGACCTTACATTTACTTAATCTTGAACTTGAGAGGGTGACTTCTTGACCCTGTATACATTTGAATTTCATCTTATTGATTTAGCTGTTATGCTTGGTGATGCACTTCCGTAACCTCTGCTACTGAGGAGGCTGGGGCAGGTGGAGCACTTGAGTTTAGGAGTTCTGAACTGCGGTGGACTAGCCAATAGAATGTTTGCACTGAGTGCAACATGAATATAATGAGTTGAAAACAAATGTCATGGGAGTGAATAAGATTCCCAAGAGGGAGAATGTAAAGAGAAAAGAAAACAAGGAAAAATGCTTTTCAGGTCATCTACATTTAGGGGTGTGCTAGGAGAAGGAAGATGAACCGGTGAAGGCTGAACTTAAGGAGGAAAAAATGTTTGGGTAAATTCTTGGGGAAGTTAGATGATCTCCTGTTAAGGCAGCTAGGTACTATAATGGGTAGATTATTAGACTGGAGTCAGGAAGATCTGAGCTTAAATTTACCCCAGACATTTACTATACACACACACACACACACACACACACACACACACACATATTTGATCCTCATAATAACCTATGAGAAGGGTGCTATTATTTGCCTCATGCTACAGATGATGAAACAGGGGTTAAATGATGAAAGGGGTTAATTGGCTTACCCAGGGTCACATAGCTAGTACATATCTGAGGCAGTTTCTAAGCTCAGGTCTATGTCTGTATGTGTGTGTATATGTATGTATGCATGTATGTATGTATGTATGTGGCATGTATTTGCATTTCCATTTGGTCCTCGTGATAACCCTATGAGAACAGTATTAGATATAGAGGTAGATAGAAAGACAGGAGATAGATAGACAGACAGAGATAGGTAAGTGTGTATTCACACACGCAAACCTTAAAGCTCCATATAATTGCTACCTATTATTATTTGGAGCCAAATTCTGTAGTCAAAATGCTAGCCAAATCTTTGACATGCTGTTGTATATGTAGAGTCAAAGTGGCTACTGCTACAGGTTAGGGAGAAATAAGGGAAGAAAGATTTTTGTCCTGGGCCTTTTAAATTTTCAATGCCTTTATTATTGGTCATCACTTAAAAAGCTAACAGAATCTGCAAACATCTCTGACTCTGGGGCTGGGGACTCAGTCCCAAAGTCAGAGGGTATAGAGTACAGAAATACATCTGTGAGACAGTGGCAAGAACATTTGCAGGTAAAGTCAGAGGAACTTGGTTTGAATTCTGGTTCCTCAGTTTGTGTCTTGTGTAACTATGGATGCATCACTATACCTCTTGAGGCCTCAGTTTCCTCATTTGTAAAGGGAAGGAACTGACTACATGATTCCTAAGATCATCCCTAAAACATAATGATGATAATAATAATGGCTAGCATTTATATAGCTCTTCAAGATTAGCAAAATGTTTTCCGTATATTATTTCATTTCCATATATCTCTTATTTCCATATATTATCTTATTTTACCTTTACAACCCTATAAAGTAGATACTATAATTATACCAATTTTACAAATGGGTAAACTAAAACTAAGAGAAGTTAAGTGATTAGCCCAGGGTCATACAAGTGGCGAGTGACTGACAAAGGATTTGAATTCAGATTTTCCTAACTCCAAGTCCATCCAGTACTCTAATCATTACACCATAAAGCTACTTCGTGGGATCATGCATATATTACTGCCATGTGCTGTAAATATACACACACACACACACACACACACACACACACACACAAATGCATAGACTAAGCCATAGGCCAGATGTCAGGCACTGACTGTTTCGAAATTCTTCAGAAAGTTCCAGAGCACTCTGGATTCTACTTTCTCTTCTTATGGTCCAGGTTTTAGCCTCAGGGACTTTGGAGCAGGTCAGATTTGAGATTGCAACTCCACCTCCCCAACCCCCATCACAGAGACAGACAAGCAGACAGACAGAGTTCCTATCCCAGACAGGAGATGTGAAAAGTTTGCCTCCAGCTCAAGGAATAAGGGAATGACTAGATGTCACAGTTGCCTTAAGGAAAACATTCTCTGAAGTTTAAAGTAATTCTGAAGAAATGACATGTCCATTTCCACTTTTAAGTGAAAAACAAGTTTTCAATGAGACATTCCCCTCTTGCTTTATCTGCCTTCCATCTCTTATCAAAAATTATGGGCTTTTCAAGCTGAAAGAGACCTGAGAGAACATGCTGTCTAACTGTCCCATTTGATGGATGAGTAACCCAAGATCACATAGCCAGCAACTGCAGACCTGGAACCAAACTGGACTCCAGTTTCTCACTGTACTTTAGGACATACATCACTTGTCTGAATTAACTGACATCACAACAAAACAACATTACTCAACATCCTCAATTGGAAGTGAAGAAGCTTAGGTCAGAGCTTTCTTTCATATGCTCTCCAATGCTGAGGAGACATTTCTTTTCCAGAGCATCATGGTACCATGGAGGAAAGTTGACTCGTCATGAGTTCATTTAATAAGCCCTGTTCCCTAACAAGACAGAGAAAAGGACTATTTAAATTCCCCCTTTCCCTTTACTTTCTTCACCCATTCTGGGGCATTTTTGCCAATGCTAAAGACATATTCAGGCTGTATTAGTGGAGCCAATACTTCACATGAATTTGAATATAATCATAAGTCTCCATTGCCCTTGGCAGGTGGCATGGCTCTGCCTGAATTTATAAATCACTGAATGTACCTAGAGAATGATCTTAGCTCCCTCCCCCCAAAAAAATTCATGCTTTTCTTTCCTCATCTTGGCACTTCTCCCCATTCTCTGTGTTCCTCCAGTGAGTCCCTAGAGACTCCAAATACCAGGAAAAAAATAACAGATCCACTTACTTTTCCTTAGATCTTATGCTCTCAAGCAATCTTCCTAGGGGGTCCTTAACCTGCCATATCCTTATATAACAATGTCCAAGAATATTTTAACTGTACCAAGAATGTGTGAGACAATCTTGATCTTCCCACAAAATAAGGTATTTAACCCGATGTATATAGGAGGTACTCAGTAAATAAATATTTATTGAATGAAAGAATAAGTAAAGTCAAAGAATTGGGGAGGTTTAAGAACTAGGACTGGTTGAAGATTTTGCTAAACTATTGCCTTCAATATGCTCTAAGAGTAATACCATCCTTCCCTTTTTGTATGGGGAAGGACTCTCCCATCTTGAAAAAAAAAATCTCCTTTTTCTTACAAAGGTAAGAAGAGATAAGTATCAGGCCCTTAGATCTCTGTCTCCCAGGCCCACCCACAGTCCCACATCTGAGAGGACTGCTAAAAATACTCAAAGCTGGGTACCCCCTGCTCAGACGCTCAGCGCTTTGTTTCTAAAGGGTTTCTCAGAGCCCCCAAGACCCCACTCAAGAACTGGAGTTTCATTCAAAAAAACACTTAGTCTTGCCACAGGATTAAAGGTTTTAAATTATTCTCTTCTGATCCCAACAGAATATTTCCTTGCCAAAAATACAATAACTGGGCTGGGAGTATGTCTCTCCGGAAATCATTAGCCTAATTTATTAGAAAGGAAGAAGTTGCAGGGAGAGGGGGAGGAAGAAATGTTAACAAAAAAAAATTACCTTTAAAGGCTGCATATAATGAAGTCAAATGCTTTTTTTTTGAGGCAATTGAGGCTCCAGACCAGAAATTGAGATCTAGCTAATACACTGTCTGAATCTCAACAATCCTATTTTAAGCTTTTAATAAGCCCTCTAAATCCCTTTAATTTAAATGACTGGCCTTATACTAACACCCCCTCAGTAGCGATTCACACCTTCAATCATCTCAGGAAAGATTTTTTTTCCCAAAAAAACCAAAATAGGATGTGGTGGTTGGACCACTTCTACTCAAAAGGATAGTTTTCTCCAAGTCTTATAATAGAGTTGAACCAGAGGTCCAATAGGATTACAGATTGACAGCCAGAAAGGACTTTAGAGGTCACCAAGTCCAACCCCTTCATTTTACAAATGAGGAAACTGAGGCACAAGGAGGTTGTTTTCTTTCAATTACTTGCCTGAAGTCACATAGTTCCTAAACAATTAAAAATCTAAAGGTCTTCTTGACTCCAGGTCTAATGTGCTATGTGACACCATGACACAGAGACCATGCCATACTTGGGGCTGGGTACACAGACGATCCCTTGGCTCTCATCTTGTCAAGAAGGAGTTTGGGGTGGTTGAAGATGGCTTTGCATATTAGCAGTACATAAAACACTAGAATATGGAGCAGAAAAGAAAGACCATGACATTTAAAGTCAAAGAAATTGAAATCAAATCCTGTCTCTTCTATGGAATGTCTACATGACTTTGGACAAGTCACTTTTCCTCTCTGTCTCAATTTCTTCATGTGTAAAATGAGGGAGTTGAATTAAGTAATCTTTAAGATGTCTTCTAGCAACAGATTCTATTATCCCTACGATCCCTATAATTTTGACTTCTTAGCATACTTTTTCAGTCATTTTCATTTATGTCAGATTCTCCATGATGTCATTGGGGGTTTTCTTGGCTGAGATTTTGGAATGGTTTGACATTTTCTTCTCCAACTCATTTTACAGATGAAGAAACTGAGGCAAAGAGGAGTAAGTGATTTGCCTAAGGTCACACTAGTAAGTGTCTGAGACCTGATTTGAACTCAGAAAATGAGTCTTCTTCCCTCCAGGCCTGGCATTCCATCCACTTCAACACCTAGTTGCCCTCTTAGCCCACTACTAATCAATGCCTTGATTAAGTGCCTACTATGTGCCAGACACTATGCTAGGTTCTGGGGATACAAAAACAAAATTGAAACAATCAAGGAGTTTGCACTGCACTGGGAAAAACAACAGATACACATATAAGTATATATAGAATAAGAATAAAGAGACTTATTACAAAATTATCAAAGGATATTAGAGAGGACATAAAAGGTGCTCAAGTCAAGTCTTGATGAAAGTAAGGGAGACACAGCCAGTGCAAAGGCATAATAGAGATGGGAGATTGTGTTTGAGGAAAAACAAAAAGGCCAAGGAAGCCAAAAAAGCAAGAAAATATATGGTTTAAAAGGTTTCACAATCTCTAAAGGCATAGGACAGAAATACCGGAAACCGAGACAACTGGGTTGTATTCCTAGCTCAATGACTTATTGTGTGAATGAAAGGAAATTAATTTTACTTCTTTGGGCCTTATTTTCATTATCTGTAAACTGAGGGAAATGGATTAGAAAATATTGTAGTGCACATAGTCTTTTCTATGATTTGAGGTTCTTTTCTCCCTTTTATGACTCTGTGAAGTTTGACAATGAGTTAGCCAAAGCAACTTGTGGGGAAAGGTAAAATCTAACTGGTGCCCTCTGACTAGGTAGGCAGAATATTAATGTATAGCCTCAAAGTTTTCAAAATAGGATGACTCATGAGGTCACTATAGCCTCACAGAGGGAAAGAACAATGTGGCACTAATTACGTACCCTTCCCACTGCAAAAAGTTTCATATTCACTCAAAAATCCACAAAAAGTCCACAGAAAAATCAAGATCATATTATCATAGGCTTAGACCTAGTATCTAGGAGGAACCAGATCCAGAGAGAGGGAGTGACTAGTTCAACATGAGAGAAATGGTTGTTAAATAATCAAATATTGAGGAGATCCAGAATTTTGTCCTCTCTCATTTGGAGATCGGGTCAAAGCCTAGTTCTCTGAAGGGCAGGGTAGATAATGAGATGAAATCTTGGAATTGTTATCCCACCCAACTACAAAACCTTACAAAGAATTTAATCTAAAGTGAATTCCAGGCCATTGTGTTCTACCATGGTGGAACCCCTCTAGATTGTCCCATGTGGTTAATCTGGATAACAGATGTCTCTTTGTCCAGAACTGAGTGATCAAATTCATGTCCCCCAGTCTTGCATGAGAATAAGCCCACCTCTCATTAAATTATTCATTCTTCTTATTAATTATTAATCAGAGTTCATTGCTACCCTCAGGAGCACCCACTTCCAAGGGCATATAAGTGTTGAGTGGATTCCATGAAGGTTCTTTGGCATTTGAGAGTGCCACTAACCCCTTCAATTAATTATCTGCTAGCATAATTAATAAAATTATTAATTATCCAGAAACTATGTCTCTCAAACTTTTTATACTTAGATAACAAAAAAAAAAATATCAGGAGCTTCATTGAGCACAAATAATCCTTGATTTACTGTAAATGACAGAGGAAGGTCAACTGGTACAAACTCCATGACTCCCTGAGGTTGAACTGCAGTAATAGTCCAGAACTCAGTACTCTCTACAAAGCCCAGCAACAGAATGCCCCACTCTCACTCATACGTCCAAGAGTTTTGAGCCCTTCCTATTCTCAGAAATAATACAGTTCAAAACTTAAAGATAAAGCTTTGGTCTGTAGGTGATCTTGAGATTTTGTTTTTCTGGCTGACAAAAACAGTCCCAACAATAAACTCCAAAATCCTAATATTAGATTTCATGTGTTACCAAATAAACTTTTTCTCTTATAGAACAAATTGTTTCTATAGAAACTAATGCTTTTCTAGCAACTCAATCCCCATTAGGGTTGCTATAGGAACAGATCAAGACTATGGGAGAATGGAGAAAAGGTAAATAATTTCTTAGTATTTTTCCCTGCAGAAATCACCAAGGTAGTGTTAAGTGGCATTGGCTAACATTAAAGGAGGTGGGATAGGTTCCTGGGGCACTAGAGAATATAATTCCCACTCCAGTATTCTTTGATTCCCTTATAGGTATTTTGTTAGTCATTAAAATTCTGTTCAGAACATAGCAAGTTATATCCTGAAACCTCTCCCTCCAAAAGATACTTTCTAGGACCTGTAGTGAAAGAGAGGGAAAGGAAAGAAAAGATCTCTAAATGATCAAATTTAAACTTCAAAACTAGAAGAAACCTTAGGAATTATCCTAGTTCAGTCATTCCTCCCCTTCATTTTGCAGAGGGGGAACACTTGGGCCCAGAGATGTTTAGTGACTTGTTTGAGGAGACAGAGTAGCAGAGTAGAAATTCAAACCCAGGTCCTCTGTCTCTGAATCCAGAGATTTTTCTAACATGCCCCACTGTCTGTCAGTAATAAGTAGGGGGAAGTATACCTGTGCATTTGGTTCTATCTTTTCAGACACCCATTTTACCTTCTCAGAATGAATGCATTAACAGTGACTATACATACAAAAATCAGATTACAGCTTACCTAGATATTGAAAAGCACATTAAAAAAAAAAAAAATCCCAGTAACTTCTCTTAGGTTTATAGCACCGTAACTGTACCCTGTGTCTGGCACGTAGTAGGAGTAGGCACTGGATAAATGCTTGATTGGCTGATTGCTTCCATCCTTATGATTTTATCAAATCCTCGCAATAAGTCCATGTGAATTTTAGCAGTGTACCAAAAACAGAGTGAGATTTCATTCCTAAATGACTGAGCATGCTAAGGATATGGTTGCTCTCTTTGTGTCTCAGTTCCCACAACCTACAGCTCTATTTTCTCTTTTTAATAGATTCTTATTGATATCTTTTGTTTTTACATTGCTTATATTTCTCCCTGTATCCTTTCCTACCACTCTCAGATTGATCCCTTTTAATGAGGGTTCTTTTTTAATAAAATAAAGAGAAAAAAATTCAGTAAATCAACCCAATGAAAAAATCTGACATCATGTTCCCCACCAAAGATTTCAACCTGGGGGGATGGGAGGAGTGGAAGGGAGGTAACTATTCACATTTCTTTTTGGGGACCCACCCTGCTCTGCAGAATTTCAACTTTCAGTTTTGATTGTTTCATGATTGTTGACTATATGTTTGCTGTCGTATCTTTGATTGCATTTTCAAGCAATAAAAATAATAATATGAGAAAGAGAGAGATGGGTACAGGGAGAGAGACAGAAACAGATAGAGACAAACAGAGAAACAGAGAGGGGGGAGGGAGGGAGAAGAAAGAGAGGAAAGGTGAGGAAGAGAGATAGAGAGAGAAAGGCAGAGAGAGAGAAAGAGACAGTGATTGAGAACATTGCAAGAATGAGAGACGGCCAGTAAAAAGGAGCATAGACTAGGACAGGATATCATATTTGAAGAACACAAGGACTTGTTGGTTGACTGGCCTCAAGAGACAAAGGGAAGTTGGGAAGGGGGAAAATTTGGGAGGAAAAGTGTGAGTTCTGTTTCGTAACGTGGAGTTTGAGATGCCTACAGGCAATGATATGCTGGTAAATGTTTAATGACTAGCTCTTCTGAAAAAAATGTACAAAAAACATACTTTTAAGTTTAATCTGCAATTATTAATCATTTCCCCACCACTTTCTTAAGTCTAGACACTTAATTTAAAACTATAAATCAAACCTTTACAGGTTTTGTTGATTTCTGAGGTGCAAATAATCACATTGAAAATGTAACAATAGGCTGTCTTGAACTGGTAAAAAGTGGCTTCAACATATCCTGCCTAAAGGATATGGAGTTCAAGATGTCCAAAAAGTCATTGGGAGCAGTCAGACAGAAAGATCTAAGGGGAAATCTGGATGAAACAAAAAATATCAATAAAAATCTATTTTTTAAAAAGGTATTTGGTGATGGACAGGTGCTAAAGAAAGAGACTGGGGCTGTATACAAACAACTGGAAACTATCCTTTGGAGGTGATAGTGAGCAACTAAACCAGCATTCCAGTCTAGGTCCTCAGACCCCAAATCTCAGCCATTTTTCTGAGCAATAGGGGCAGGTGAAAGAACATAAGTCATAAGTTTATTGTCATCATTTGTATGAGATACTTCTTCTTTTTCTGAGCCTTATTTCCCCCCACTCCCTATAAAACAAAGGACCTGGGCCAGATGACTCCTCACTCATGTGCCTCATAGCGGGCTGCAATTCAGTGTATGATTGTAGCCCATGGCAGTCTCTCCATACCTTTCTGGCATGGCTAAATTAGCCAGCTCCCTTTTTCTCCTTTCCAAAACTTCATTTAACTGCTCTCTAGATATCGACTGAGAAGAATACTGGCCATTCATGGGCTCAGCAGAAGGGCAAAAGCTGCTGGAGGCATCGTGGACCTCCTAACCTGACAGGATAGAGATTTAATTAGAAAGTGTCCTGAGCACTTGGACTGATTAGTTACCCTGATCAAAAGTTCCTGGGTGGTGACTGGTGGGTTTCTTTGCCAAGCTTGGTATGAACCAATTAAAGTACCTGAGGAAAAAATCAACTGAATATAGAGACAGGCAAAGAGAGGTCGGTTTAATGATGGGGGTCAATGAGGCACCAATTTCAAATAGATCCCTCCACCACATATGTCCCCTTTCCCTTTCCCAACAATTCACTAAGTCCTGTTCCAGGAACAGACTCTGCCTAAGGGTTATAAAGTTTGGGAGAATTGCAAAAACCATTGCAATAACAACAATAATGTTTATTAAGTGCCTATTGAATACAACCCTACTAAACAGTGAGGGAAATTGCTAAGTTTAGCTAAAGTACAATCTTCACAATTTAAGGAATTCACATCCTTTATGAGGAGAAGAAAGTCTGGGAAAGGGCTTGGCCTAGAAGGCCCATGCAATGTAAGGCACATGCATAATCTAAAAATGATAATAGTTGATAACTTTAAAAGTTACATTATCTCATTTGATTCTCACATAAGGTAGAATGCACTGTCACAGCTCATTTTACACAGGAGGAAACTGAGACAAAAAGGATTAAGTGACTTGCCCAGGATCACAAAGCAAGTAAGTGTCTGAGGCTAGATTTGAACTCACGAAGATGAGTTTTCTTTGACTTCAGGCCCAGCACCATAGTAAATACTCCTTCCTAAAATATAATTAAATCTGGCTGACTAATTGATAATCAACTAAGAAATATAGCAGTAAATATATCAGTGGGGGTTCATGTGCTATAGAATTTGAAAAACTACCCATCCCAACCTTTCAGAGCTACCCTTAGACCCCTAAGAGGACATAGTAAGTCTGGGAACCCAACTCACCAAATGGAATGAGAGTTGATTAATTGCCTGATGTATTCCACAGTATGTATTCCACAGTAATAGTCAGCTTGGCATACAGAATATTTCTATAGACCTCTATTAAGATACCTGGGACAATTATAAAACACTTTTTGCACAAATAAAGTCAGATCTAAGTAAGTGGAAAAACATCAGTTGCTCATGGGTAGGCCGAGCTAATATAAAAAAAATTACAGTTCTACCTAGATTAATTTACTTATTCAGTGCCATACCAATCAAACTACCAGATAATTATTTTCTAGAGCTAGAAAAAATATCAGAATTCATCTGGAAGAACAAAAGGTCCAGAATATCAAGGGAACTAGTGAAAAGTAATGCTAGAGAAAGTGGTCTAGCCCTGCCAGATCTCAAATTTTATTATAAAGCAACAATCATCAAAACCACTTGGTACTGACCAAGGAACAGAGGAGTAGACTAGTGGAATAGGTTAGGTACTCAAGACACAGTAGTCAATGAATATAGCAATTTACTATTTGATAAACCCAAGGACCCCAGCTTCTGGGATAAGAACTCACTGTTTGACAAAAATTGCTGGGAAAACTGGATAACAGTGTGGCAGAAACTGGACATAGACCAATGCTTGACACCATACACAAGAATAAAGTCCAAATGGATACATGATCTAGGTATAAAGATTGATACTATAAACAAATCAGGAGAGCAAAGAATATTTGTCAGATTCATGGAGAATGCAGAAATTTTTGGCCAAACAAGAGATAGAGAACATTATGAAGAACAAAATGGATAATTTTGATTACATTAAATTGAAAAGTTTTTGCACAAACAAACCCAATACAACCAAGATTAGGAGGGAAGCAGAAAACTGGGAAAGAATTTTTGCAACTAGTGTCTGTGATAAAGGTCTCATTTCTAAAATATAGAGAGAACTGAGTCAAATGTATAAGAATACAAGTCATTCCCCAATTGATAAATAGTCAAAGGTAGTTTTCAGAGGAAGAAATTAAAACTATACGCTACAAAAATGTGCGTACCCTTTGACCCAGCAATATTGCTTCTCGGACTGTATCCCAAAGAGATCATAAAAATGGGAAAGAGTCCCACATGTACAAAAATATTTATAGCAGCTCTTTGTGGTAGCCAAAAATTGGAAATCAAGGGGATGCCTATCAGTTGGGGAATGACTGAACACGTTGGGGTATGTGAATGTAATGGAATACTATTGTGCTATAAGAAACGATGAACAGGAAGACTTCAGAGAGGACTGGAAAGACTTATATGAACTGATGTTGAGTGAAAGGAGCAGAACCAGGACAATTTTATACACAGCAACAACCACAGTGTATAAGGAATTTTTCTGGTAGACTTAGTCCTTCATAGCAAAGCAAGGACCTAAAAAATTCCCAAAGGACTTTTGAGGCAAAACACCTTCCATATCCAGAGAAAGAACTATCAAATTGGATCACAGAATGAAGCAGACTATTTACTTTGTATTATGTTTTGTTTTGTTTTATGACTTCTCCCATTCATTTTAATTCTTATATTCAACATGACTAAGGTGAAAATGTATTTAATAGGAACGTATGTGTAGAACATATATAAGATGGCATACCATCTGGGGAAGAGAGTGGTAAGGGAGGGGGTAAAGAGGAGGAAGGGGAAAAAAATCTCAGATATATGGAAGTGATTGTGGAACACTGAAAACAAATAAAATAATTTTTTTAAAAAAGATACCTGGATTCAAATCCTGCCTTGGACAATTCAATTAAACAAATATTTCTTAGAACAACTACAAATTGTGTAATACTAGACAAATCATGTCACCTCTCAAAACCTCAGTTTCTTCACCTACAAAATGAGAATGAGGAAAATATTGACACTACCAGGCTTACAGAGTTGTTGTGAAGCAAACACTTTGCCCACCTTAAAGTGCTAGAGAAGTATAAATTGTTATTATTTTAGATAGCAACAAGGAGCTACTGAAGGCTTTTCAGCAAGAGAGACTTTTGAACCTATTAAATCAATATTCTTATTTACATAGTAAAGATTTTTATGTACAACTCTCTTATATACATATACTGAGTCTGGGACTAATGTGCAATATTTCCCAGGACTGTAGCATATGTGGTCCTTGACAATTCCTAATTCTTTTGTAACACTTTTTAAAGTACGATATGAAAAGTGCTACACAAAAAGATGCACGCTCCAGAGCCCCTGAGAAGTAGAGGGGAGTGGGGGTGGGGAGTAGAGAACTAAGTAATCTACATATTCCCAGCTCTTCCTCTGGCTCCTGTCCATTCCATTCCATGAAGACTGTATAGACACAGTCCCAAACAGGCTTGAGAAACCTTTTCTAATTCTTTCAGTCTCCAGTATAATGAACTGAGCTCTAGGTCACTATCTTTGTATACAATTTGTCAATTGAGTTTGAGATCTGGGCATAGCAATTTTTCTCATATCAATTTTTGTGGCTTAGGAGCTGCCAGTCTAGTTGGTGAGGCAAACCATGTGGATTGGAAAAGGCATAGAACAGCACAAAGCAATAAATTTCCAATGAATTTAGCTTCTAAAGTTGAAAGGGACCTTAGAAATCATCTGATCTTTAGCAGTATTAACATTTTATAGGGAAGGAGACTGAGATGAACCAAGGGGCACAGGAACTTGATTAAAATCACATTCCCAGAGAGTAGCAAAGGCAAGACCTGAAACTCACTTTACTGAGATCTGTAGGATCTGAGATTTGGCAGGGAACTTAAAGGTATTCTAGTCTAGAGTTTCTTCACTTTTTTTTCAGTTAGTCTGGTGAAGTAGTCTGGACCCCTTCTCAGAATAGTGTTTTTAAATAGATAATGATTATATAAAGGATTATAATGAAAACTACTTATATTGAAATAATAAAAATTATTTCACTAATGATTATCAAATTATTTTTAAGAATCAAATTCAAGGTTAAGAAATGCTGGTTCTAGTCCAACTCCTTCATTTTAAAAATTAGGAAACCAAGGCTGAGAAGGTAAATGGTATACTCCAGGTCAGGAAAGGAATAAGTTGGGGAAATTGTACTCAGGTCTTCTGACACCAAATCCAGTGTGTATTGAAGGCAGGAAGATCTCTGTTCAAATCCCACCCCTGACACTTCCTAACTGAATGACTACTGGCAACTCATTGGAACTTTTTGAGCCTCAGTTTCCTCATCTGTAAAAAAAAGAGGGGGGAGGAGATGGGGAAAGAATCATAATACCTGTAATAACTATCTTTCAGGGTAATCATGAGGCTCAAACAAGATAAAGGATGGGAAATGGGCTGCAAATTTTGGGATACTACACAAATGTCAGTTATTATGACATGTTTCTAAATATTTGTTGGTTAATTGCAGAGCAACAGGTTTTGTTAAGCGCATGTTATGTGCCAGGCACTGTGCTAAATTCTAGGGACACAAATACAAAGAGATAGATAGTGTGGGCCTTCAAGGAGTTTGCATTTGTAGCGCCCTCTATTGGTTAATTTCCCCACTGTCATTCAGACTAGGAGTCTGAGGTCCTAGGAGGCTATAACTAGTTACAGAAGCCTACTATTGTACTAGCCTTTGTCACGGCCTCACATTCAGTGTGCAGCCTACTGATCATCCATTAGGCAGTCAGAGTTAATCAACTTTTAAAAATGAATATTTATAAAACATGTATAACAAGGACAGTTGTTACAGAAACATCCCCCCAAAACTAGAGACACACTCTGCTATTGTACGCACAAGGTCCTTAGAAAGAGTCAACTCAGACTTAGAGAGCTTATGTGACCAAAAGATGAACTCATAGCTCTTGGTTTTGGGAAGTTCTTTTCTCCCTCCACTAAGTCCTCACAAAGTTCCCCTAAAGCAGAGGTGGGGAACCTGTGGCCTTGAGGCTACATGAGGCCTTCTAGAACCTCAAGTGTGGCTCTTTGACTGAATCCAGACTTCA
The DNA here is from genome assembly GCA_023548195.1 of Bettongia penicillata ogilbyi. Lineage (NCBI taxonomy): Eukaryota > Metazoa > Chordata > Mammalia > Diprotodontia > Potoroidae > Bettongia > Bettongia penicillata. The sequence continues at coordinate 22,683,253 of JAJHZJ010000292.1, read as the reverse complement.
CAGAACAAATCCCCTTAATAAAAGGATTTGTTCTGTAAAACTTAGATTCAGTCAAAAGGCAGCCCCCACGGACCTAGATACTTTGATACAAGATACTTTGAAAGTAATGCTCACTTCTGAGCTCCCTAGTCCTGCTTCCCTCTGCACTGAAGGGGTCAGACTGAAGCTGCCTTTCCAATTCTGCCTTCTCATTTACACTTTCTTGGCACTTGGATGAATGCATATTTGTTACTGGTCCAGTCTATCCAGTAATACGGTCGGGGGGGGGAATGGTTAAAGGGTGACAGGAAGTGTGACGCTCCCTCTAGACTCAGTCTCCCTCCCCAATGCCCTCTAGTAGAGGTACAAAGGAACTACCAAGTCAAGGTATTCCCTGAAGCTTGATAAATGTCTTGTTAGAATCCCTTCTCTGAGATATGTCTATATCTATATAGGGAGAAAGAGACAGATATAGACAAAGAGAGAGACAGAAAGAGAGAAAGAAAGAGAAAGAAACAGAATAGGGATATGGATAGGGATATATTCAGAGATACGTCTAATTCTTTCAACCAATAGCAATACATTTTCTGTGTTTCCAGACACTTCTAATTTCATCCAGTGGCTCCAAAGCACTTCACTCCTCCCAAATTAATTTAAAAAAATTGACTAAAGACTGGTTCTGTTTATGCCTAAAATTGATTCAGCTGAGAAGTCTGTATTTTTTATGTTTAATTGTGTGAGGAAGACTCCCACTCTTATATGTTCTAATAGAGTAAATCAATACATGTGGCTGAATGTTGGCCAAGAAAGGGAGTTTTGGTTTGGTGAGACACAGGAACAGCCAATGGAATCATAGGACAATCCATTGACACACCCTTTCTAAAAGCAATGGCATTGGTGCCATGCATTGATTTACCTTGAACAAGAGATGGAAAGCACTTGGTGGCGAAACAGATGGCAAGATGGACTGGTATACAGAATGTGAAGCATTGTCTTGTCTAGAGTCTCCTAGACATAGAAAGCCATGCACTCACTCAGTTCCCAACTGAAGTTCAGCCACAGGGCAAGAACCCCAAAGCCGAGCAGATTGACAGATGCTGATAACAGCTTAAAAGCAGTGCTCAAAAACTGAAAAGCCAAGTGATAAACTGAGCTTTGTGGAGAATTCACATTTTGCTGGAGCCATTGAAAATATGAAGACTGGTGTTTAGCTTTTTAAATTTAGGAATTCCCTTTTCCTAGTTTACCCAAGGATGATTAAGTGATCTGCCTCTGAGAAAGACCTTCACCCTAAACAAGGTTATGCCAAATTGTTAAATTGACAATGATATACAAAACTCCAAGAGAAAATGAATTCTTGTATTGATTCATTAGTGCATTGTCTGGCTAAAAGGAAATTCTACTTGGGAAATCGAGATAATATCAGACGATTGCTCTGTGAGCACAGAGTCAGAAAAAAAGGAGATAAATGAACTTAATGGAGAGTACCATCAATGACAGTCTTTTAATCTTCATCATCTTTTAATCTTTATCATCAGTACCTACCTAGCAGATCAGAACACTCATGTCCCTGTAGACATGGAGGCTGGATTAGAACAGAAAATTCTCCAACTCACCAAAAATATTATGATATAGAAACCAAAAACTTCAGAGTTTGCATGGACCTCAGTGACCACCAAGACTATACGTAAAAATAGAATTCTCTCTGTGAAATATCCAATGAGTGAACATTTAGTCTTTTTTTAAGACCTCCAATGAGAAGGGATCCCACACTTCTCAAGGCATCCTGTTCCAACATGGAACACTCCATATTATTAGTTTTCCTGACAGCAAGTTTAAATGTGCCTCTTTCCAACTCCCAGTTTTTTAACCTCATGCTATCATCTGGGTCCAAGCAAAACAAGACTAATCTTTCTTCCAAGTGACAGCCCTCCTTTTTTCCCTACCTTATGGAAGAGAGAAAGGTACCCATACTAAACCAATTGAGGAATATTATTCTAGATTATGGGTAAAATTTGTCCATTTTCCTACCAAGAAACATTGAAGATTGATTAATTATAACTAACACACATTACAGAAGTAAAGAAAGACCTAAGTAATTGGAGAGATATTAATTATTCATGACAATATAATAAAATGATACTATTTAATTTACAGATTTGACATTACGCTAAGTTAACAAGGAATTGTCATTTTATAGAGCTTGACAAAACAATAACAAAATCCATTTAGACGAATAAAAATTCTAAAGAACTGAGGCCCAGAGAGACAAAGTACCTTGCCCAAGGTCACACAGGTAGGAAGTAATAGAGTTAGGGTTTGAATTGAGGTCTTCTGACTCCAAATTCAGGACCCTTGTCACTATCTCTAATTTGCTGAGCAACAATCATTTATATTCTCTTCCTTTTCTTCTCATTCTCTAAAACAACCTTCCTAAACAAGGGATCACCAGGTTTCTACAATAAGCACTCAGACAATTCCATTTATGATATTTCAACTTCTCCCACAGTGCCTGTTATTGTATATTCCTATGGAAGTTGCTCAATGAACATATATGAATGAATTAGGAGATGAGGGAATGAATGAATTAAAAAATAAATGCGTGAATGGGTGAAAAAATATTAAGTGCTTACTATGCACAAAATACTATGCTAATCACTAGGGATACAAGGAGAAGAGTAAGATAGTCCCTACTCTGAAGGAGCTAGAGTAGTAATGGAGGCAATTCTATTCCCAAGGATCTTGGATTCAGGGGTCTAGACTATCTGCATGGGGTTTGAGGGGAGTGAGCAGCCAAGGGAGTGGTGGTGATGGTTTGACTTTACTTGGACATTACTCAACTGTTTTAGCCAGTATTCTTTGCCTGGCCCACGGGCGGCAGTTGGTTGGCATCAGTTGGGATGTCTGGCCCTTTTCCCAGATGATGGCTATAATGGTTGGACTGAAAGCAAGAGCTGCAGACTTGGGGAGAGAGGGGCCATTCCAAGGCTCTTATGCTTTTCTTATAGGGGAAAACTCACAAAGCACATGAAAGCTGTGATCAAGGATGTGAGCAGTCAGGTACAAGATGGACAAGGAAAATACACTTGTTCTGCTTGGCTCCAGAAGATGGTATGAAAAGCAATAAGAAATAGCAAAGAAGAGAATTTTAGCTTGATAGAAGGGAAAACTTTCTAACAATTAGGGCTATCCAAAAGTAGAAAGGGTTACTTTTGGAGGCAGAGGGTTCCTTCTAATGTTGGAAGTGTTAAGGCAAAGACTTTGTCAGGAATGTGTATGGTTAGGTCAGATAGTGAAACTTCCTCATCACAGGATCATGAGATCTTTGATTTAAAATGAGAAAGGACCTTAGAGGTCATCGGGTCCAACCTTCTTATTTTACAGAGAAGGAAACTGAGGCTGAGACTGATTTGCTTGGGGTAACACAACTAGTAAGTGACGGAGGCAGGATTTGAATCTAGGTCTCCCAGATTCCAAATGTTATAGAATATATTCTTATTCATGTATGATTTGGACTACATAGCCCTGAGATCCTTTCTAAGTCTGAGGATCTGTATTTCTATGATAATTAAGGTTAAAAATGAACAAGTCTTTTATCCAAATAATCATTTTAATAAGTTTCTCATATCACTTTTATTTCCCAACAAGCACCCTCCCATTAAATCCTTCATTATAGCAAAGGAAAATGGGGCAGGAGAAAACAGAATATGCAGTATCCCATTATACAAAATTTGGACTTTTAAATAAAGTGGGATTTTCATTACATAGGGAAGCTAATCTGGGACCACATAAAAGATGGACTGAAGAAGAAGGAAGAGAACAGAATAGCAATATAACAGAATCACAGATTTGGAGTTAAAAGGAACTTCAGAAGCCATCCAGGGCAACCTCCTCAATGGAGAAATAACAAAACTGAGTTTAGGTCCAGAGACTTGTCCAACTCCCACGAATAACAAGTTGTAGGGATGGGAAATGAACTAAGATCCTCCAACTCCAAATCCAGAACTTTCCACTGAATCACTAGTTACTAAGGGAATGAAATAATCTATGGGAGAATCAAGGAGATCTTATATTGCAATAGGGACAGTGCTATTGCATAAATAGAATTTGTAGGAATTAGAACCTTGTTGGATAGAAGAGGTAAGAAGTTCTCAAGCATGGTTACTGAAAAAGAAATGGTGGTGTCAACAAATAACCAATATTTATATAATACCTACTGTGTGCCAGGTACTGTGCTAAGCACTTTATAATTATTTGTAAATTTGACCCTCACAACAACCCTGAGAGGTAGGTACTTATATTATCCCCATTTCACAGATGAGGAAACTGAGACAAAAGAGGTTAAGTGACTTGTCCAGGGTCACACAGCTAATAAGTGTTAGAGTATAACAAATCTGAGGGAAAAAGAGGGGTTGGGAGGGAGATTTTGGAATTACAGGGACACAAATTTCAAGGTGGAAGGGACTTTAGACATCTAATCCATTCTGCTCATTTTACAGGTGAGGAACTAAGGCCTAGACTACTAAAGGAGCTTGCCCAAGATCATACATGTAGCCAGTCAAGGATTCGGATTCAAGTACTCTGACTTCAAACACAGCATTCTTTTCACTATAGCCCACTTTGCTTCTGTTGAGTTGCTGGAAGGCATGGGAGTAAAGATTTGGGGAGGAGGATTCCATTCTTCCACTCATCCCATGTACAACCATGTAACTGCCAATGGAATCTGAAGATGGATAGAGATTTCATTATCACTAACAAAGGATCATGACAACATTATTAATATGGAAATTGGATGGATGATAACTACACTCGTATGACAGGCATTTTTTTTCTGGTGGCTCTTCATGATTTAATCCATAGGATAAACCTGGCTTTCAGTTTTGCTTCAGAAGGAAATATTTTAAATCCTTGACTCACAGCATTGAATTTACATACCCAGCCCCAGAAAGAAAATTACTGCACGTGGCTTAACAGACCCTACAGGGAAATGTAATTTTTTTTCTGGAAATGCACTAAAAATAGAGTGCAGTGGGCCTACTACAGATGCCAGAGGCAACAAGAGTGAAGATTTTAGTTTTAAGGCATGAATTTGTTTTTAAAATATTGAGTCTCTTTTGTAGTCTTGAGAAGAAAAAATTGATTTTCTGGATAAGGCTATAAAACATGCCAGGAAATAACTTCTGAGCAAAGCAAAAGCAAATCATGAACTCTGATGTGACAGAAGAACCCAATCTATCCTATGTGGCTCTATTTATGGAAGTCAGGAAGTCTTTCCTAAACCAATTGCATATTTACTTTCCTGTGTGTTTCCTCCTTCAACCAATCAAAAAGACTAGCATGTAGGTTAAAAATGGAATTAAGATCAACTGCTTTAGTTCTAAGCCTTAAAAGTTCTGTACTTCTGGATGATCTCTAAAGTTCCTTCCAACTCTGAATATTTATGCTCTAAGGTCTCTCCCAGCTCTAAAATTCTTTCATGTTCTTTCTCCCAACTGTGGCTACCACTATCCTTAAACTAGATTCTACAAAGATTTATTTAGCACCTACCTAGTGCAAAGGACTTCCATCATCTTCAATCTCTTGAGGTCTGTTAGAGATGACTCTAAGACTAGAACTCTCCCAGTCTAGGTTCAATAAAAGGACCAAAATAAGACACTCTCAAGGTTTGATTTGCCCTAACACAGTAAAGATATGAAACAAGGATAGAGTGGCACTTAGCTTTTCTGGATGTTGTCTTCATATGGAAACTCATCTGGTCAATAGGGCAGGACATAGTGAAGGACATGGTAATTCAGTCTTCAGAAATGTACCAAGACTGAGAGATTCTGACTGCCTGTGGTGACTGTGCTTCTAGGGGACTAGGAAGCTGCACCAGGGAAGCCAGGGCTAGAGAACAGGTTTGTCTCCTTTTAGGAAAAACTAATCCTTATCTAAAGAGGGAAGGAGGAGGGTCTTGGGCCCTCCCTTGGGAGGGAAAGAAGATGCATCTGAGAAATGCTGCTAAATATTAATCGTCCATCACAAGGTCCATACAATCTACTTGTGCTTCTCTCTCCGTATTCCTGCTGCTGTCACCTACTGAAGTCCAAGTCAATTTTCTTAATTTTTTTCAATTACCTTAGTACTTGATTCATGGTCTTCCTGCCCACCCCATTGTCTGCCACCATCTGTAGATTTCAGTATTCATGTTGACAATCTCTTTGACAACTTTTGCACACAAATCCTTATAAAGAGCTTCACCACCCACGTCAGATATATTCTAACACAGCTGGACTGGAGTAAGGAGAAACCAGAAGGAGGTAAGCCAAGTAAGAGGCTATTATGATTAAAGGTGCAGGGAGGCGTTGATGAGAGCGTGAACTATGGTAGTAACTGAAATTGGAGACAATAGCAAAGATTCAGGAGATGGTGCGGAGGCAGAAACAGCACAACCTGAAAACTCCTTGAGTGGGAGAGAATTAGGAAAAAAGCAAAGTTGACGGTGATTGGTTGATTGTGCAAGTTCATTTTATTTTACTAAATGGATCCCTCAACAAGAAGCAAGTTTGGAGAAGGGACAGATGAATTATGCTTTGGACATGGAGAGTTTGAGACGCTTGAGAGACATCCAGGCAGAGATGTCCAACCAGCGATCAGTGATCCAAATCTAGAGCTCAATAGAGATAATAGGGCTGGATATATAGATCTGAGGATCACATACAAACAGCCATCATCTAATCTCCCAAAGACTACTTTTTATCGGGAAAAAGAAAATTCTCTGCTTACTAAGGACTCTGCTTTCTATCCACATCTACTCACAAAGTTCACGTCTGAAATGCTACCAATTTTATTTCATACCCCTTAGGATCTGTGTCTCAAGCAGCCCCTTAGGGTGTCCTATTAAGTCTTATTAATAGAAACATTAATAGAATTATTCATTATTCTTTTCTGCTATCCTCATATATACCAAGACCATAGAAATGATGTTTGTCTCAAACAACCACAAAAATAAAGCATCAAGAGAAAGGTAGAGCAGTTTTATGTTACCTATCATATTTTCATTTCTGTTCTAGTATATCAATTTGCTGTTTTGTTCTTTCAATTCATATGACCATGATCTCTGTAGAGATGTCTTAATGCAGGAGTTTTTTTTCCTTTCCTCTTATTTTGTGGTTTCCTACAGAAGAGTGGTCATTTGATTTTGAGAAGTGAAGTACCCAAGAATCTTGGACTGAGCCAAGTGAAAGGGTCCCAGGTGTCTGGGATTCACATTGAATCGCTGGTGCCCACTACTTGTGTCCCTCAACATGTCACATTCATTCCCAGTTCCCTGCCTTTGCTCATGGGGCATTACGTACCTGGAATGTTCACTCACTCCTTTTTGAATATTATCTCCCCTTTAGGCCCTAGCTCAAGTCTTACTTTCTCCCTGAAGAATTTCTTGACTTCTTTAACATTGATCTTCTGCACCACCTCTGGGCATCTGAGCAGACAAGACCCTGTATCACCATTCATCAGATCCCTGCATGCATGTCCCATATATGGCAAAGATTACTGTTCCATGACTGCTGTATTCTGAACCATAGATCATCAGAGCTCGAAAGGACCTTGCAGATCTACTGTAATCCAGTCCCTACATTTGACAGAAGAGAAAACCGAGGCCCAGAAATTTAGCCCAGATCATGTATTTTGCTAATGACAGAGTTGGAATTTTTGATCTCTTAAAGAGTACCAGGCTGGGAATCAGAAAACTCAGGTTCGAATTCTGTATAACCCTGAGCAAGTCACAACCTCTCTAGACCTGAATTTTCATTTCTATAAAATAGGGACATTAGATTAGACTATCTTCACAATCCCTCAAGATCTAAAATGTTATGATTTGGGTTCAAATTCTGTTTGTGCCACCTACAACCTATGCGATCACTCCCTCTACCTCTGTTTCCTCATTTGTAACATAGAAGCTATGAACAAAACAATCTCAAATGTCCCTTGAGTTCTAAATCCAAACATCTTCAGCTCTTTCCACAATAACACAGCTATCTATTTTTACCTTGTTCACCAGTTAGCCCTGGGCTGAGCAAACACTTGTTAAATTAAACTGAAGTGAACTGAATCTGGTAAAGGGCATCTCAGGAACTGACAAGGATTTGGACATTCAAAACTACTTTACTCTTTTCTTGCTGTTCTGCCAGAAACATTGACGAGCAAATATGTGACCTTTAACTTGCTAGTTCTTAGAAGGAGTGTGTTTCCACATTCAGAATTCGCTTACCCTAGTCTTCTCCTGGAGATGATTTAGCCACTACTAAATATCACAGACTGATGAGAAACATGGAATTAAATGAGACTGGGGGATGGGTGTGAGATGGAGAGGGGAGAAGAGTGGGGAATAATGAAGAGAGCTGGTGCCCACTGGGGTGTATAATGAAACTACAGATCAAATTAAGAGGTGGCTTTGTTTGCAATAATTATGCAATGGTTGGTTAATTTTTTCAAGACACTGAACGGGGTTTCCCATGGGCTACACTAATTGATTTTGATGATTACATTTCTTACTGCTGTCTGGAAATGTCTACTCGGACAACCTGCTGGTTCACTTTATAGAACATTCCTTTACATACTCACTCACGCACATACACACAGACATACGCAGACACTTTTTTTTCTCTCTTTAATTGATGGGTTTAAGTTGAGTGTGGAGCTTCTGGGAGTTGAGTGATTCTGCTGTGGGAGGCTATCCCTGCCTTTTCTGGTGCAGGGGAAACTGCACTGGTACATGGGACAGAATAGTGATAAGGAGAGAGAGAGATAGACAGAGATAGAGAGACAGAGACAGAGACAGAGAAGGAAACTGAGAACTGAAGATGGTCAGCAGAAGGGAAATTAGATCTCTCAGTTTTTTGTCACAGAGGCACTGCTGACACTCAGCAACAATCACTTTTAACCTTTTGTGTGTGTGTGTGTGTGTGTTCATCTTTTGTTGCCGAAGAAGACCATGCCATCAGAGAAATAATGACATGACTTGCACTTGACTTTGTTTTGAGTGAGGGAGGAAACCAGTCTCACTTCTCCTCCAAAGCCATCTGAATCCAGTGACAAGATATTCATCCGGATGACTGGAGATGACCCAGAATGAGGCAGTTGGGTTAAGTGACTTGCCCAAGGTCACACAGCTAGTGCGTGTCAAGTGTCTGAGGTGAGATTTGAACTCAGGTCCTCCTGACTCCTGCACTGGTGCTCTATCCACTGCATCACCTAGCTGCCCCTTAACCTTTTGTACTGATAAAGAAAAGCACTGTTTCTGAATCAGGGATGTGAACCTAGAGATCTGGGCTCAAATCCTGACTCTGCCACTATCTGTATGACTTTTGGCAGGTCATTTAACTTCTCCGGGATTCAGTTTCCTCATCGTATGCAAATAACCCCTGAGGTCCCTTCCAGGTCTAAATTTATGAGTCCATGAGTTTACGATCCTCTGATTTCTACTCTTTCCAATAGGAACCAACACCTCCCTGCCTGGATTTTATCCTCAAATCAATGAGGACAGCCTCTTGTAACCATAATAAATGATAATTATTATTAATATAATATTTTATTACATTATAATTATATTATATTATTATAATACAATAATATAATTATTATATTATGTTATAATTGTATAACAATAATTATGACACCCCTGATTTTATAACATCCTTCCAAGTTTACAAAATACTTTATATACATTATCTTTCTTGATCATTGCTCATATTTCTGTAGTGCCTTGAGAAAGACAGCATGGCATAGCACATAGAAACCTAAACCCTGAAGCTAGAAACAGCTAGATTCAAGTTCTCTCTTCTGACACATACTGGCTATGTGACTTTGGACAAACCAGTCAACCTCTCAATGCTGTAAACAATTGTCTAAGACTATAAATTGCTAATTTGCAATAGTGGAGGGAGTTTCCCCACATGGGAGTCCCATATACCAATGACATCACAGGTTCAGGCCTTTTCCCTTTAAGATTTACAAAGAGCTTTCCTCACAATGGTCTTGAGGTAGGGCAGTCCTACTATCACCACTTTATAGATGAAGAAGATGAGACTCAGGGAACCAGAGTGACTTTTTTCTTTTCCAGTAAAATACTTGACAAAGTCTTTTATGTTACCCTGGTGGATAAGAGGCAGGGATGTGTGACAGACGATAGCAGCTAGATGGATTTGGAACTAATTGACCGCCAGGATGCAAACAAACGTTGTTAATAAGTTAATGTTGACTTGCAAGCAGGATCCTAGAGGAGTAATGGCCCAGACGGTTCTCCTTGGCCTGGTACTTTATAACATTTTTGGATGAAGGCACAGACGGCACATTTGCCAAATTTGCTAATAGCACAAAGCTGGGAGAGATAATTAATATACTAGAGGAAAGAATCAGGATTCCAAAGGATCTCACCAGGTGGATTCAAACCCAACAACAATTATTAAATGCCTGCTGTATGTAAGACATTGTGCTAGGTACCAGAGATGGAAAAACAAAACAAAACGATCCCTGTCCTGGAGGAACTGACGTTCTGCTGACACAATGGCGTAGTTAGAAAACCCAAAATGTTCAATAAAAAATATGAATCAAGATAATAATAACTTAAGTAAGACAGTGGGATCTAAGACAATCACAGAATAATCATTAGTCTTTCTATGTTGCACTAGTAGAAGAAAAAAACTGGTAGAAAAATATTTGTAACAATGGGGAACATAATACATATTACCAAGGCATATAAAAGGCCAATATAAACATGACAGGAATTGAGGATTTTTAAATGCAGAGACTTTAATCTAATTAGACAAAATTTAAGTTTGAAAAATCAAGTTCATCAATATAAGATAGGGGGAAGTACGACTGGGTAACAATTTACTCAGAAAAGATTTTTAATAGATAGAAAACTGAATATGAATCAGTGGTATGACCAGATGTCAAAAGGCTACATACATGAACAGGTAAGAAGGTAACAGTGCTGCTGACTACCCTAGTCAGACCATATCTAAATTATGTTCAGGCCTGACACCACATTTTAGGAAGGGCTAAGAAGTCCCGAAAAAGGCTGTTCAGTGCAACAAAAGGCCTTGACATCAGGCCATATAAGAAACTGGGAAGGACTGGATATTTATCTGACTTGTTCATCAACAAAAGGGCAAACACTCAGCCAGTGTTGTTCACCAACTTTAAAAAGACTGACAAGCAAAGCTGGATGATCATTTCCTGGGGATTTTGGGAGACAGAATCATGTATCGGATAGAGTGCAGATTCTGCAGTTAGGAAGATCTGCGTTCAAATACTAGCTACGTAATCACATATCCTCTGAGACTCAATTTCCTCAGCTATAAAACAGGAGTAGGAATATATAACTCACATAATTGTTTTAAGCCTTAAAAGAGATAATGTATATAAAATGCTTTATAAATTTGAAAGTTATAAAGCTATATAAATTTTAGATGTTATTAATATAATATAGAAGGGATTCTTGATCAAGTATAGGTCAAATCATATGGCCTCTGAGCTTTCTTCCAACTCTGAGGTTCTGTGATCTTAGTTCATCCAAGGTTACATAACCAGAAAGTGTCATAATGAGGACATCAACCTTCATCTTGCCACCTTCAAGGCCCATACTCTTTCCACTATATTATATTAAGGAAACATAGAGGTGTGCTGGAGCCAGCTCAAAACAGCTGATTGTTAAATTTCCAGTGTGAGCACTTACACCTCAGATATCAGCAAACACTGATTTACTACTTCGTTGATTGTCTAGACTTAAGAAAGTGATGTAGAAAATGATAATAAAGTAGATTATGTTGAAAAGTATGTCATTTTTCAGAGAACTGATGGCTAAACATTTATCAACACACTCCAAAAGGCTTAAAAACATTAAGTCACTTGCCCACAGTCACACAGATGGAGAGTATCAGATCCAGGACTCTATTCCAGGCCTCTCATGGAAGGCTCATGTTCCTTCCATTACCATGGTATAGAGGAATCAGGACAAGGGTTTTAGATCTGATTCTGCCACTATCTTCATGACCTTGGGCGAATCATTTCTCCTTTTTAGATCCCAGATTCCTCTTCTTAAAAATATGGGAGTTCTCATGAATTTTCTTCAAGATCATCCCTATCTCCAACATTTACTGTTCTGTGGCCCAAGGGTCCTGCCAGCCCTGATACTCCATATTTTATTATTCCTTCCAGTTTTTACATTCTCTGATCTTCCAGCTTTCCCAGTCTCTGGGTTTTAAGTAGATAGAGGAACATTAACTGTTAATTTTGCTGGGCTCATAAGAAGCTATGGCCACACCATATTTCCTCCATCCCATGTTTATCCTCAGTAAGAGTCTTTGATATTATTCAATGATCCACCCAAATGACCCTGTTGCGTTCCAACTCTAGCTTCTAAAACACCGGGGTTAGGAATAATGAAAGGAGAGATTCAAGTCTCTATCAATAAAGCAGAGACTTCTCAAAGTAACCCTCATTATATCAGCTGGACAAAAATCACAGGGATAAGAGGTAAAGCCCTTCAGTTGCTGCCCATTACTTCCTTTCTGTGATCTGATGTAAAATCCCTCTTTGCTGCTCCCTTGAAGAAAAGAAGGGGATCTTTGGAACACCAATGTCCCAGAATTCTTAGCCTCCTACCCCAATCACCTCTTGAACAAATTTAACATAAAATAAAGTATATGATAGTTACTTGTGTTCATGTCACTGAATACCTGAAGTAATATTTTGAGATGTTAGGGACCTTAAAGGACATTATCATCATATCTAGCCCCTTATTGTACAGATGAAGACAAGGTATTCATCTCCACAGAACTGATGGTGAGAGGCTGAAGAGATCTAAGGAGTCATCTAGCCCAGCCCCTACCTATACAGCGAGCTCCTCTATGTCCCCAAATCAGACATCCAGACTCTCGTGATGTCCCAAAGCAGCCCATTCCAATAGTCTTATGAAAAGTCTAATGATTAAAAAGCTTTTCCTTGAAATGAACCAAAATTCAGCCAATCTCTCTGCAACTTTGGTCCTTGTTCTTCCCCAGGGGGATAACTAGAACAATTCTAATCCCTCTTTCACATGATGGTCATTCAAATAACTGCCTAAAATGGAGACACCCAAGAAGAAGACCCCCAGGTTGACTAATGCATGGATATTCTCCATTGGCTACACTGTAGCCAGTAGCAGTCTCTTTTCATTGGCTACAGAGCCAGAACTGCCCACATCTTTAAATCTACCAGACAGAGGAATAGTCAGTCTCTTCTCTGTGATTTTGTCCAGTGATCAAAAATTCCTTCCCTTACAACAGAGGACCCATGCAGTAAGCTGGGGAAGGGCCTAAAGGTCACTTACTTTTCCCTTTAGGCCTTGCGGCCCTGAGAAACAGGTCTGAGGTTTTGATCCTTTTCAGTTCTAAGTGCAGGGAATGGAGATCTAGACTCGGATCTTGAACCCTGGTGACCATGGAGACCAGGATTCCAGGAGGGGCACTGCTGCCAGAGGGCAGGTAAGTGGGTAGATCACTGGGCCTGGAATCAGGAAGACCTGAGTTCAAATCCAGCCTCAGACACTTACTAGAGGTGACCCTGGACAAGTCACTTAACTCTGTTTGCCTCAGTTTCCTCATCTATAAAATAAGCTGGAGAAGGAAATGGCAAACTGCTCCAGTATCTTTGCCAGGAATACTCCAAATTGGATCATGAAGAGTCAGACAACAATAAAAACAGCTGCTACCAGCCTGGCACAGAAGTCCTGGTCAGATGTCTACTAAGTATGAGAGGTAGAATTCAAATGCAGGTCTCTCCTAACTCCAGCTCCGGTGATCTTTCCGTTGAGTCACGCTTTCTCATTAATTCCTAGAATATGAGATGACTGGTCAAAGTGAAACCATGTAGGATGCCAAGTATCAGAAGAAAGCAGGACTCAGTCTGGAAAGCAAATTCAGGTGGTATGGTCTGACTTTGGAAGAAAACAGGTATTACCCGTGGTGTTGAACAGTTCAGGCTGCAGTAGCCCAAGCCAAGAGAGGGCCTTGCCTGCCAACCACTCTGGCTCTGAAAGTTAGCCAGCTTGTCCCCATTTGGCATGCCAGAAGATCATCAGACAGGGTGGGGTTTTTGAGGAGACTGAGGAGGTGGCTGCCTCTGCTAACAGACATAAGCAGCCACAAGGAAGGTCCCACTGCCAAACCCCCAGATTGAGCAAGTAAGATACCTGGAATGTCAGTATTAAAGAAAGGGTTTCTCAGCCCCTGATTAAAATGTAAATGCCCTTGAGGACTGGAGGAAATAGCACAAACTTTTTTCAATTAAATAAGCCTTACTTATCATGTTTTTCAAATTTCCTAGGTCATTGAGGACAAGACCTTATCAGCATAGAATAATGGATTTTAATCTGAAAATTCCCTTAGAGTTTGTTGAGCCTAAACCTTCATTTTACAGATGAAAAACTAAGACCCAGAGAAATATCCTTTCCCAGCATCACACAAGTAGAGAGAGAGCCAAGACTGTCACTCAGGTCTCTGGACTCCAAATACACTCTCTTTTCCATTGCATCATGAGATAGCACTAGAAGAGTTGGGATAAGGAATGGAAGGAAGGACAATCTATAGCAAAAATAGGTGAAAGTCCTGAAAAGGAAGTTTGATGGGAGCCAAAGAAAATTCCCCCACTTCAGAATTGAGGCCAGTTTTAAGGACAGGGGAGTCAAGATTCATACAGTAAGAAGAGGCCTGAGTTGAGAGACAAGAAAACTGGGTTCTAGTACTGATTCTATCCCTAAGTGATTATGTGCCCTTGGGTTAGTCCCTTCTACTTTCTAGGCCTCAGTTTTATTGAATAATATATTCTTATTAAATTCCTATTCAGCTCCAGAAATCTCTGATTAATGCTATGAAATTCCTTCTAGATGAGAAGCAGAGACAGTTATACTGAGATTGGCAGAGCTCCTATCCTTCCCTTTCTGGGCTGGCACAAGAACCAACGATGTAAGGAAGGCTCATGAGACGTGGGATTATGGGACTAGTCATGGGACTAGAGCTGGAAGAGACCTCGTAGGTCATTGAGTCCAGACGCTTTGTTTTATAGATAAGGAAAATCAGGCCCAGGAAGGTTAACTTATTTGCCCAAGTCACACAGGGATTAAGTATCAGAGATAGGACAGAAACCTGGGTCTTCTGATTGTAGAAGCAGTATTCCTTCCACTATCCCATAAGCAAGGAGTCCAGTCGACAGAAAGGGAGAACTAGTTCTTCTCTGCATAATCAAAGGGTCGTAATAGTGCCAGGAAGTAGAAAGGAAACAGTCACAATCACTAACAGAGAATTACTGAGCAGTGAGGGGTGGGGGAGAGAAAAACAGCACAGAGAAAATGCTTTCCATCTACAAACCTAACACAGTGCAATTAAACTGCAAGTAAGATCAGATGGGCCATATTCTAGCATAACACCACCAAGCAATGCTTCTCTTCCCTGTCCTCTCTTTCCCAGTGCCAGGGAATTGCTCCATTTGGGCCTGTGGAACAACACAACATTATCAAGCTTTATTCATTTCAATCAGCTCCCATGGAAGCTCTAATCAGTCACCTCAACCAGCAACCTGCTTCATATCCTCAGGCCAGCAGTTATAGATTAAGCCATGGGCGCCTTCACCGCAGCTGCTGCCCCTGCCACTGAGTCATGACAAATGGGTCCATTGCCCTTCTAGCCATTCATCCTGAAGACAGACAGATCCTGGGCCCAGAATCTGCAACCAGACTCACTTGCTCACAGTCCCTTCTGAAGCTTGCTCTGTGCTTCTTCTGAATCCCCACAAATCTCACATTTTTATTTGGTGGAGGGCAAAACAGGTCCAGAAATTTGACTGGGCATAGCCACTGAGTTAGTAAACTGTGCCAGGAAATGGGTCTCCTGGCTGGGGGCTGTAATGCAAAGAGCACTAGAGATGTAGTCTAGTCCAAATTCTCATTTTATAGATGAAGAAACCAAGGATTTGCCCAAGGCCTAGCAGATAACAAGGAACAGAGCCAGGATTTAAATCCAAGCTGTCTAACTCTAAATCTTGTATCCTCTGGACTGAACCATGCTGCTTCCCAAGTGACCTTGAACAAGTCAAATTTCTTCCCTTGTCATCTGGCTCTTCATCTATAAAACAAAAGTGTTAGACTACATGATCTTCAAGTATCTCTTCTATCTGTAAGTACTATAATCTCACTCTCTTTCCACTAAGTCACAGAATCATGTATTTATTTTGCATATGGCCTAGCACTGAGTTGATCAAATAAAAATGGAATGGAATCACACTCTATCAGCCCCTCTAGATTCATAACACTTATTCTCTGAGACTTGAACTTCTCTTTGAAAAGAAATCAAGTTCAGGTTGCTAAATCCTATGACATTCTAGTGAGTCTCATCTAGTTTTTCTCATCTAGGGGATGCAGATAAGGCCCTAGCCTTACAGTATTATTCCCACTCCTGGAAAGAAAATGAGCTTTGGAATCATTGAGAAGAAACAAATTCCCTACTGGACTTACACTGTCCAAATAATTCACAATTATTTGGATTCATAATTAATAGCAATAATAATAATTTTATTACTTTACATGGTTTCTTATTGATTTTCCAATTCAGCAGCCATGCTTATGATCCTCTTCTCTGTAAGAAGCTGGTGCTACCCATGATTGCCCCTGTTTTTTTTGATAGAAGACTTGATTCTGGGACTCTCAAAGTTGGGGTTTCTAAAGAAATTGCACTGTCCCTGATAGAGAACTCCCTCTTCTCTATCTAGAAGGCTGAGTCCTCAGACTCTCCAGGAAATCCCCCAACCTCTATGCATGTGGCTGGGGTTCAGGAGCTCCCATCACTTACTATATGTTTTTCCTTTCCTGAGGCCATATGGTTGAGAAATTATGAATTAAAATATGCCTCTGCTGCTACCTTCCAATAGCTGAGCCCAAGAATCCCAGGTCAAGGAACTTTTGCTCTTCCATCACCATCCCTAGATGCTATTATCTCTGGGGCTGAGATGCTACCATCTCTGGGGTTCAAGGGAAGAATGATCACTAGGGATCTAGAGGACTATGCCAAAGCATAGGTGCCATCCAGGGACCAAAGTCCACTCACAGGTCTCTGAGCTTACTCTGGAGGTCATTCAATCATCCCAAGCATTTAGTAAGTGCTTACTATGTGCAGGTACTGTGTTAAGTGCAGGGGATTCAAAGAAAGGTAAAAACAGTCCTTGCATTCATGGTGCTCACATTCCAATGGAATAGACACATAAATATCCAGATCCATAGAATAAATTAGAGGTCATATCATAAGGTAATCAGCTGGGGAGACATGGAAAGGCCTCCTGCAGAAAGTGGGATTTAAGCTGAGATTTAAAGGATAATAGGGAACCAAGAGATGAAGGATAGGAGGAAGAGCATTGGGCATGGGGAAGGGGGATGGCAGCCAATGCAAAGGGCATGGGGATGAGAAAGGGTTCATTGTATGCAAGAAATAGCAAGTGGGCCAGTGTGGACAGACCTTAAAGAGTATGGATAGAAGTAAACTATAGGGAAAATGCAAAGATAAGAAGGAGGCAGATTGTACAGAGCTTTAAACGCCAAATAGGAAGTCTTCCATTCAATCTCATGATATTTAGAGAGTATTGAAGAGCCTGAATTTGATTGGTAGTTGTGTGGATTAAAAGAAGGATATACATTTGTATATGTATATATATATACAAACATACATACACATATACACATATCTGAACACACACACATATACACACACATACACACCTAGATATATACACATATACATGTATGTGTTGTACGTATATATACATGTGTGAGAGAGATCAAGATTTGACAATGGATTGTATATGTGGAGTGGATGAGAGTGAGGAATTAAAGATGACACTAAGGTTGGGAGTCCAGAAGGATGGTAGTATCCTCAACAATATAGGAAAATTGATAAGAAAAGGTTTGGAAGGAAAGATGATGAGTTCTGGTTTGCACATCTTCAGATTAAAATGTTAACAAGCCACCCAGCTTGAGATGCCAAAAAGTCAGTGATGCAGGACTTGTGCTCAGGAAAAGACTACATCAATCTAGAGACAGAGCTCTAGGAATCATCTGCACAAAGTTGATCACTGAACCCATGGGAGCCGATAGATAATCAAGTGATATAATACAGAGGGGAATGAGAAGAGGGCCTAGAAAATATACTTAAGGGAAGTCCAAGATAGTGGGGGTGATGTAGATGAAGACCCAGCAAAGAAGCTGAGGAGTAATCATACAAAGAACCAGGAAAGAGCAGTAACACAAAAGGTTAAAGAAGAGATTATCCAGGAGGCAAAAACAATAAACAGTGTTAAGTGCTGCAGAAAGGTCAAGAAGGATGGGGGCTGAGAAAAAGTCATTAGAGCTGATGATTAGAGACCGTGGGTAACTTTAGAGAGAGCAGTTTCAGTTCAATTGTAAGGTCAGTCAGATTGCAGAGGGTTTAAAATAGATTGAGAGGAGAAGAATTGAAGGCATTGATTGTAGACAGCTTTCTCAGGGAGTTTAGCGAAGAAGGTAAGGTTAAACGTGGTAGGATGGTAGAATCATATGATGTTTGTTTGATTTTTGAAGACTCGAGGAAATATGGACATATTTGTGGTAGCAAGGAAACAAAGAACCAGTAACTTAAGACTGCAGGTAAGAGAGTTGTGATAGTGGGCACGATCTGCTGGAAAAGATGGGATAGGAGGGGATCAAGGGTGCATGTAGAGGAGTTGGCTTTAGTGAAGAGAAGGGCCACCCCTTCATCTGAAACCAGAATGAAGGAGGAGAAAATAGAAGATGTCTAAATAATATAATGCAGTTGTGTTTGTCTTTTGTTTTTGAAGAGGACCATGACACCAGGAAAATGATGATGACATGATTTACAGATGACTTTGAGTTGAGTGAGGAAGGGCTGTGCAAGGTCACCAGCCTCATTTCTCCTTCAGAGCCATCTTCTTTCAATGGCCTAACATTCATCAGGACAACTGGAGATGGCCCAGGATGAATGGGGGACTTTTAGGCTAAGGCCTTTTCAGGTTCTCATTTTGAGTGAGGTTAATATCCATTCAGTGA
This sequence comes from Bettongia penicillata ogilbyi, assembly GCA_023548195.1. Classification (NCBI taxonomy): domain Eukaryota; kingdom Metazoa; phylum Chordata; class Mammalia; order Diprotodontia; family Potoroidae; genus Bettongia; species Bettongia penicillata. Next base: position 22,664,166 of record JAJHZJ010000292.1, on the reverse strand, counting down.
ATATGCCTCTTTAAGAAGTCAGTCAAGGGATTGCCCCTTTAATTGGAAGAAAGAAAAATATATATAATGAAGAAGAGGAGGAGAAAAGAGGAATCTCTTATTAAATGACCTTATTTTGAAGGGGGGCAAAATATGGTATGTGATCCTCAGAAAAGAGTCAGGGAGGGGTGCTGTTGAAGGCTTGAAAAGATATAAGAAGGTTTGAAACAGGCACCATGGAAACTGGGCTAGAAAACTGATATCAGAGGAACAGAATGATTGTCTTGCTATAGTGAAAGCAGCACTGGAAATGAATGTGGGGTCAGTTATGTAATGAAAGAGAAGAATAACCAGTAGATAGCTAGTATTTACGCAATTTCCAAAGACTTAAAGGACGGTAGCTAGCACATTGGATAGACCTGCTATGAAGGATTTAGTGGGAAGACAAAACAAGAGTGGCATAGGATGAAAAGGTGTGGATGGGCTGCAAACCATATCAATGAAGGAAGAAGCCTCGTCAAAGAGATCACATTTCCTCTGAAGTTTCAAAGACTCATTCTGGAGAAGTGTTGTGTCATAGTGGATTGAGAACTGGAACTGGTTCTGAGTCTCTGGTTTAATTTGACCTTAGGTAAGTCATTTCCAGCACTGGAGAAGGAAAAGCGGGGAGCTGGATCCCTTTATTGAGAAAATTATAACTAGAAGAGATTCTAGGAATCATTTATTCCAACTTATATTTATTATATTATTTTATATTTATTTCAATATATTTATTATAGTTTTATTAAATATATTTGTTCCAACTATAACACAGTCAATCACGTCTGTCTTCTCTCCTCAATGAAAGTGTGTAATTTCTTCAAAAGAAGAATTCGATCTCCTCATATACGCTCCTCCCCATCCCATATTTCTAACAACATGTAGCACATCATAGGCTCTTAATTAATACTTCCTGCATGAATCTTAATTAATACCTTCATAGACAGGGTCTTTGTTGTACAGACAATAGCTGCAAATAACTGCTCTGAGCTCCCCAAAGGACCCTGAATAGTCCAGGCAGAGAAGGGTCCTGATAGGTGCTATCTATGTAATGCTAAATTCAATGTTGCCTGTCTGTTTTTCTTAGCTAGCCCAGAAACAAAGGTCTGTGTTAATTAAAGTGTCTCAGATGTTTCAAAATGGCCTTTGTGAAGTGATCTATTCACAAGATCCAGAGAACTGCCTTTCCCACTCAAGTCAGTCAAAGCAATCCCTCAGACAAGCAGAATTGTGTAAGGAAATCAGAGAACACAAGGTTCATAAAAATTATGGTAAAATTGGAACAGAAGCAAATAACAAACACACTTATATGTCTTTTTTTTTCTCCTTGTGACTGTTTTTTGAAATTTCATTACAAGAAGTGATAAAATGCCCTATTGAGTCATTGGGAGATATTGACTGAAGTTTTCCAGAGGCCAAATACAAGGTTAGATCCATAAAATGCCAGTGTTGTAAAGGACCTTAGAACAGAGAATGTCAGAGCTCTATTGATCAAGTAAGCAATCAAGCATCATTTATTAAGCCTGTGCTGCTAGGTACTAGGCACTGCATTAGGCACTAGAGACACAAATAGAAAAAGTGAAACAATCTCTAATTCTCAAGGTGTTGACATGCTAAGAGAAGAGCATTGTATATATGTAACATAGAGCATTAGTACTGTAGGTATGCCAACAACCTCATTCTGTGGACCCCAGAGAGGGGACATGACATCTCAGATCACATACTTAGTCAGTGGCAGAACCACATCTTCTGGAACTCAGTTCAGCATAGTAACAGAAAGATCACTTACTTTTGAGGCAAAAGATCTATTCGTCTCATCCCCACTAATTACAAAAGACTTAGTGTGGCATGAAAATGGTGGTGATATTTGTGACAAGGATTTTATTTTTCTTTCTCCAGAGGGAGAGGGAGAAGATGGGAGTGAAAGAAAATAAATGCCTGTTAACTGAAAATAATAATAATTTTTTAAAGAGTGCTTGACATAGGAATCAGAAGAAAGCTGGGTTCAAAACCAATCTTTAACGTTTATGAGCTATATAAATGCCAGCGGCTCTTTTTCTTTTATTCCCCATGTGACCCAGGGAAGAAAACTCCCTGTCTCTGGGCTTAAGGTTCTGAATCTATAAAATTATAGTAATAATACAGAACATATATTGCTTCATTGATGGGGTTTTTGATGCAAAGAAAGCATTTTGTAACTTGTGAAGCAAAAAATGAATGTGTGTATATATTTCCCACTATTCTGCCTTGACTCACTGATTCAAAAGACAGCGGAATTAAGACCCCATCACCATCTCACTGCCTTTCCCACTGCTAGTGAAAGTTCCTCAAAACATTCATTTACCCCTGGGTCCCATTGGTTTCCTTCTGGGTAACTCTCAATGCCTAAGAAAACAGATCAGCATGCAGCACTATAGTGGTTCCTATAGTTTCAATTTCTTCTTCAGGTGAAATGCATCAAAGGAGAAGGACTTCTAAAATAAATGTGGATCTGGATAAATTGCATCTGTCTCTTTGAATTCCTCCTTTGGGTGCTGCTGGATGTTCTTCGTTTCTCAAGGTACATTTGAAGGTTCTTCTCAGAGCAACAGAAGACATTCCCCCACCTCCACCCTTCTCCTCCCAGAGATGCAGCTTGGGATAATTGAAACCCAGCTGGACTTGGGAGGAAGGAGCTAGGTTGTACTCCCACCTCCATTACCACCTCACTATGTGTCATCGGGCAAGACACTTCCCTGCTCCAGACCTCAGTTTTCTCTTCTCTAGACTTAGAGACAGAAAGCCTGGATTCAAATTTTGACTGTTAATCAGGACCTAAACAAGTCACTTAATTTCTCTGGGACTCAGTTTCTTCATGTGCAAAATGAGAAAGTTGAAATAGCTGATTTCTAAATGGTCCCTTCTAGCTCCAAAATCCCTTGATCCTAGACAAAATGAACCCTAAGACCTCTCCCCAGTTCCAACATTCTATCGTTCCACAAGCTTGCCATCACATAGAGGAAATTTCCAAACACCTTTTCCTGTCTCTGTCATGGATTCTCCTAGTGAAAGAGATTCCTCTTTCATCTTTGACATCAGATGGTCCCATCTCCCCCTAGGAGGATGTAATCTTCTGAAGGGAAGGAACTACAGTTATCCCTCCCACAATGTGACTTTCTCCATCACAGTTTCAATATATCATGGATCATCATATGAAATTACATTGTGGAATTTGGGGATTTAGGGAGAGTTTTGCAGAAGCTTCAGATGGCACTTGAAGGCCAGCAGATGACACAGGGCCTATCACCAAATACTTAACCCAAATTTTACAATAAGGTCCTGTAAATACCCCATCATAGAAAAAGAAAAAATTCACACTTCTCTAGTATTGAAGAGAGGACCAAAAAATTTTACACAGATTTTCCAAATCACAGGAAGGGACAGCAACCCTGTGATGTGGAAGATAGAGATGTATTATGCTTTTATATAGTTAAAAACAGCACCTAACATATTAGATCTTTAATAAATCTTTGTTGAATCAAAGAATTTCTACTAAGTAACTACTGGGTGCTTAGTCTTATGATTATGAGCCACAAAGGAAAATATAACATAGTTCCTGCCTTCAAGGAGCTCAGAGCCTACAAGAAGTTCTTAACTTTTGTATGTCATGGATCCCTTTTACAGACTTGGGATGCCTATGTAATCCTTCTCAAAATAATGTTTTTAAATGCATAAAAATAGATAGGATTATAAGGGAAAATAATTATATTTAAATAAAATTAATAAGATTTTTAAATATGCTTACGAATCTCAGGTTAAGAACCCCTGGCTTAGATGAAATAAGAAAACTTAAACAAAAAAAATCTATATTGTCAAAATTAGTTATTCATTAGTATGAATGAAAAACAGCTAGAATTCAAGGGGTAAAAGAAACCGGTATAATTCACAGCAAAGTAACTTAAATTCTCCTGGGGAGACCACACTGCAAGGGCTTTTGAATTTAAGCTACCAATATCATGCCAAATATTCAGATGAAAGATGAATGATCCATTCCTCCAGATGTTTTAGCTCCCTAAAGCAGATGGACTGAATTTCACATTTTTCGTGATTATATGTTTGGGGATAGATTCATATAGAATTGAGCAAACTGCTTCAGTCTCATTCCTAGTAGATAAAAACAAAAACAAATGTGCTAAGTACCTCTACATAAGGTGTTATTTTCAGTCCTTGGGATACACATTGTAAGCACGATCCACTCCATTTTATCATGGGAGAGACCACCCCCAGCAGTGAAAGTCAACACAGTAAACTGCTTAGCACTCTGGGTAAGAGAAATGGTTAGCAGGTCCTAAAAATATCATCCTCATTGGATACTGTCTGAACAAGACAGAGCAAGATAAAGTAGAAGAGGTTTCCATACTGTTGACTTGCCCTATGCATGAGAAGGTTCTCCAATAACTGGGGCAATAAACTCCACCCAAATAGTTCTATGTTGAGGAAATGACTTTATACATCTCAAAGCATCACATCAAGGTAAGTTACTACAACTGAGGTCGCTTAACCTGGAGTAATAAAAATGTAACAAGGTAAGGACAACTGCCTCCAAGATTGAAGGGTTGTCATGTAGGGAAGGGATTAAAGTCATTTTGTGGCCCCAGAAAGCAGCTAAGACCAATGGATGGAAGTTTATAAAGGAAACAGATCTCAGCCTAATGTAACCCAAGACACATAGAAAATAATAGTTCTAGGGTTACATGGTTTGATCTTTGCAGTTTCTCTCCAGCTCATATCCCCTAGGAATGTCAGAATTAGCTCATTTTGTCCCAACTTGAGGTTTCCCCAAGGTTAATCATGTGCATGTAAGTGCATACATATGTGTATACATTATGCAAATACTATGTAGACACGTGCCCATATATGCATACACATATGCATCTGTACATGCATTCATCATATATGCACATGTGTATACATACATACATACATACATACCTTCAGCTCCCTTGAAAAGCAGTATGATGTAATATATAGAATACTAGATTTGAGAATACCGAGTTTGAATCCCACTTCAGACATTTATTAACAGTGTTCCCTGGGCAAGTCATTTAATTTCTCTTTTCCTCCCTTTCTCATCTACAAAATGAGGACTGAATGATCTGTAAGGCCTGTTACAGGTCCAAATCTATGCTCCTATGATGCCAATAACTCATCCAGCTATGATTTTATTTGAGTACTCAGAATAATGATGCATCAGATATAAGATAGACTTTACTTAATCCTACAAAAATGTGTGAATGCACAGCTCTATCTCCAGGGAACCAAGTCCGAGCCTGCATTTCTCTGTTCTAGCTCTCTAGCCTCTGGAATCCATGTGTAGCCTATTTTTAAAAGTCAAGTCCAAGGGCATAGCTTTGCTACATGAACTAGCTATGGATCTTTAGTCATCATTCATGTGGTATCAAAGGGGCAACAAGCACCCCACACAATACAAATTCCAAGAGACAACACCAGTACCAAAACAAAGTCCTCATCAATGGGACAACAATAAGAATTCAGGATAATTCTTGCACTGTAATTAGAAAGAACTTTCTAATGATTGGAGCAGAACAACAACAGAGAGGGCTACTTTGTGAGATAGAGGGTCACCTATCATTGAAAATTCCAAAACAGTGTGAGGCAGTAGAAAGAGCACTGGTTCTGGAGTCAAAGGTCCTGAGTTCAAATGCCAACTTTATCGAAGGCAAGTCCCTGGCTCTCAGATTCCTCATCTCTAAAACAAACAAGTCAGACTAAATGACCTCTCAAGTCCCTTTCAGTTCTAAGTCTATGATCCTATGAGGGTGTGTTGAAGCAGGAACAGGGAACTCTTCATGGGTAGGAGACTAGACTGGATAGATTGGATCCCTTTCAATTCCAAGATTCGGTGATGCTATGGTTTCCTTCCATTGGGCAGTTTTTAGAAAATATATAAATACTTCTCCTGCCATCTCCAGAGGACTATTCTCTGGCATGAATTTCTCTGCGTACATATTGGGGGCATGGTTTAATAGAAAGAGCTCTAGATTTATAGCCAAAGGAGTTGAGGTAAAAATCTGAACTACCTAGGTAGTAATTGTATGATATCAGACCAATCACTTTTCCAATCTGAGACTCAGTATCCTGACCTACAAGGTCATGGACTAACGATCTCTAAAATCCCTTTTATCTCTAAGTCCCATGGATTGAAAAAAAATTAACAAAAACAATTCCCATTACATCCTCCTGCTGCCTCACATTTGGTCTCCAGATTCCTACCTCCTTGTTAGAAAGGGATCTTTTGCAGGTAATATTCCAGAAATACTTTCATTTTCTTTTGAGAGAAGAAAGTGAGGAGTAAGAGCTTGAGCCACCATTTCAACCTTGATATCAACCCGGGGAAAATGAAGAAACATAGTTCAAACTAAATGATATCACTTTGAGGGCCAGGGTCAATAACATCACAGCTGCTATCCTAGAAGCTTCTCCTGCCTCTGCAAAGTACAATGGCAATCATTGATGTGCTACATGGGTCGTCACTGAAAGCTCTTCCTAACACACTAAGAATCATGGTATCATAGAATGTCAAAGCTGGAGGAGATCAGATCTGGGCACCTTTGGAAGAAAGAGTCCTTGAACTTAGAACAAAGAATGTCAGAGATGAAAAAAATCTTAGAACACATTTTCAGAGCTTGGAAGAGGCCTTAGAATATAGAGCACTGGATGTCAAAGTTGGAAGAGCAATACGTGAGCAGGAAGAAATCTTCAGAGACTTTAGACAACAGAATAAGTCTAAAAGGCACCTTAAAGCAAAAATTATGAAATGTCAGAACTGGAAAGGACCCTAAAACATTGAACATATAACATTAGAACTGGAAGGGATCCTGGAAGACAGTATGTCTGGGCTGAAAATGCCCTTACGGTATATAAAGTTTGAGATGGTTTTTAACCCCCTCATAGAATGATCAAAAAAGATAACACATGTAAGGCACTTTCCAAACCTTAAGTACTATGTAAATGCAAGCTATTATTAATGTTATTATTACTTTAAAACACATAAAGAAACTGAAACCTAGAGAGGATCCACCTGCCCAAATTGGCCCAGCAACTGAATGTGGCTCTGGCCTCCTGACACACAGTTCAGTACTTTTTTTACTACACTGGTGTCCTTGGTACCATGCTGAAAATTTCTTACAGCAAGGAAACTGTTCCTACATGTCCCCAGCCCTGAAAAAACCTGCCTGGAATAAATCAGAACCCACACTGTATATGCAATAAGTGTCTGTTTCCAAAGGAAAAGGGGAATGTGGAACTATAATATTTCTTTTTTTTCTTTTTGCTGCAAGGCAATTGGTGGACACATCTGCCCTTACCAGTAATAAAGCATTCCTCTAATTATCAGTTTGGAACTGAGTCCAAAATGCTATTTCCTTCCATTCTGAGCACTACTGTAGTCTGAAAATGAAAAGCCTTGGTTTCAAAAGCCTGCACTTATTCAGAGCTGGGGGCACCTGGAGAGACATCTCTCCAAGGGAAGTTGAACCCCGAGTCACTCACAAGGGATAGCAGCAGCCCAAGCTGCAATCATGACACCCGTGTATCTCTTCATTATTATAGTCAGAGAAATGGTCCCATTGCTATTCATCAGTCTTTCCTTCTCCCCTGCCTCAGGCCTGCAAATTGGTGTTTCTATCTAAAAGGATGAATAGCCCTTTTTGGAAAGGGTCATCTACCATGGGAGGTCAGGGATAGTTTTGTTCAGCCTCTATCACCTGGCAAAATTTGTCATCACAGTTTGAAGGATTTGCCCTAAGATTTCTCAGCGATTAGCATAATGTGAGGTTGACTTGAACTAACAAAGCACAGCTCAGTTTAGGGTGACATCAACCATTTCTCTTCTCCCGTATCACGTGGAGGGACTGGGATCAGCTGCTTCTCTGCTGAAAGAAGGATCATCCCTTAGATCATCCCCCTCCATCTGTTGAATGAGTGCATGTCTCTCCTCCTTGTGCACAAACAGATCATAGAATGCTGGAATGATAGCGATGGAAGGAACAGGCAGTGTGGTACAAGGCAATGAGCACTTGATTTGGAGTCAGAGGGTGACAGTTTGAACCACTGGAAATCAGGCAAGGCTGATAGGATTCACCTTCATTGATTCATTTGATTCATTCATTTTCCCCATTTTAAGAGAGAAAACAATTAGCAGCCCAGGTCATACAATGAACATAGCTGAAGCCCAAGGAAGGACTCCTCTCTGGGCCTCAGTTTCCTCACCTGTGTTGATTTCTGCTGTGTAAATGCTCACTCTACCCAATCAGTTCTCAGCCCACGCCAGCTGACTCCAGTACAACCCTGCTCACACCTGACTAATGTTGTGTTTGTCAATATTCAGGGATTCCCACCAATCCTTCACAGCCAGAGGCTGGACTGGGGATTGTGGGATTGTGGAGGTCTCCACTCCTTCCCACCCCACCCCATCCTTGTCAGACTTTCAGGTGAACGATTAAGATAAAAGACTGAGAAAACTTGGCCAAGATAGAAAGAAGAGACTACCTGTCAGAGGTGAAAGGGACTGGTACTGGGGAAGAAACTGAAGCCCAGGTCAAAGACCTGGCCAAGATCACACAGCAGTCAGTGGCCCAGCTGGGGATGAAACCCAGGAGTTTCAGAATCACTGAGCTTGGGAAGTGACAAGATGGTAGCACCTATCCATCCCACCCCATCCCTACAGAAGGCACAGGATTAATGGCCATTAAGTCTATACCTGAAGATCTCCTGAGATTTTCCTCTCCCCTGCCTCCTGGGAGAGATCTGTGAAGCCCTTTCTCCAGCTTCAGTGTTAGAGAGGGGGGGAGGGCTCCTGAGAAGGGAGAAGAGGAAGACTATGGTCCTGGGCAAGGCCTTTCTGTTTTCTGGGACTGTTTCCTCTATAAAATGAGGGATTTGCCCCAAAAGACTTCTGAGGTCCCCTCCAGCTCTTTCTATAACCTGAACTGAGCTGGTAGCACCCCATGGCCAGACCCTGCCTTCATCTCCTCTTTCAGCTCTTGGCGGTCATTTGAGGAAGTAAAGTCAACAGGCAGAAAATAAACTTCAGTGGAAGAAAGTCAGAGGACCCAAGTTTCTAGATTTAGAGTCATGGGGGACCCAGAGGCCATCTAATCCAACCCTGGGGAAAGAGGAACATCTATTGATGCATTGTCATTGTTGTTCAGTTGTGTTCAAGTTTTTGTAACCTAATTTGGGGTTTTCTCTTGGCAAAAATACTAGAGTGATTTGCCATTTCCTTCTTCATTAGATTACGGCAAAGAGAGGTTAAGTGACTTGCCCAGGGTCTCATAGGTAGTAAGTGCCTGAGGCTGAATTTGAATTCAGGTCTTCCTGACTCCAAGCCCAGTACTCTATCCACTTAAGTCACTCTATCGACATATTACAGAAGAGGAAATTGTGACTTATAGAGATTAACTGACTTACTTAAGGTCATATACATAGTTGCAGAGAAAAGATTTGAACACAAGTCTTTTGATTCCAAACCCAGGGTTCTTTCCATTTTATTATGGTGCTTCTCTGAGGAAGTAAATACGCAGGGCATGTGAGTAAGAGGAATAAGCATGAAAAAAACAGGAGTCAGGCTTGGGAAGAAAACGAGATCTATAGCTCTAAGCTAAGAGAAGTACTTAGAAGTCATCTAGTCGAACTCTCACTTTACAGATGAAAAAACTGAAGCCTTAAATGACTTAAACTAAACTTAACTGAAGGTTAAATGACTTGCCCAAGGTCACTTAGACTCAAACTCAGGTCTCTTGATTCCAAATAAAATAAACAAAATATTTAAAATAGTTTTAAATATTTAAATAATTAATAATTTTTAGTTGATAAATAACTAATGAATGAATTTAAATTAGAATTTTAAAATGAGCACTTTTCCCTCTTCCTGCATGGCTTGAAGAATCACAAAAAGAGGAACCTGAGGGAGTTGGAGGATCTCTACTAATAGCACCTTGGGAACTAAAGGTGGTCAGAGGTATGGATGACTTCAAATACTAGAGAAATAGAGAAATAGAGATTTGAAGGTGCTGAGTTTCCTCTCACAACAGAGGACAGAAAAAGTCCTCCAAAGCCTCTGGGACCTCAGCAGGCTGCACAATATGTGCTTATGTCTCTCTAGCACAACTAATCATTCACATGTCACTGTCACTGTGACCCTTCAAAACCCTCTAATGGCTTTTAATTACTTTGACTTTTTGCTTTCCTTATGTATTCTCTGCTGCTGATCTCACTTTTCCCAAGATTGTTATGAACTCTGGGAGTCAATGCTGAGTCAGGTTTTGCCATGAAATACTCTGGCCCAACATTCTCCCAAATGGGGTGCCTTGCAGGGAATAAAGCATTGGACCTGGAGTCAGGAAGACCAGAATTCAAATTCAGCCTCAGAAGTTTCCTAGCTGGGAGACCCTGGGTAAGTCAATGAACCTATGTCTGCCTCGGTTTCTTCATATATAAAATAGGGTTGATGATCATAATAGCACCTGTCTCCCAGGGTTATTGGAAGATCAAATGAGATAATAGTTGTAAAGTGATTAACATAGTGCCTGCACCTAATAGGTACTTAATAAATGCTTGTTTATTTTTTTTTAACTAGGAAGTGAAAAGAATCTAAAATCCTGGTCATGGCACTAATGCCCTGTGTGGTCTTGAACAAGTAAATTCCTTTCTCAGAGCCTCAATTTCTTCAGCTCTGAAATGGGAGGATTCTATTAGGTGATCTCGACAATCCCTTGTAATTGTAATATTCTGTGACTGCATGAATTGGAGCAAAAGGATGGTCAGATGTGAGCAAGAAACATGAAATGATATGACACCGACAGAAACCTAAAAAGTGCTAGAGGAAGAAAGACAACCTGGCCCCACCCCCCAAATATGTCCCATTAGGTTGTATATACCATGGGCTGACACAGTGCTTGGATCATCCCTCTGCCTACCATTTGCCCTGCATACAATAAGTACTGAAATTTGAGGATTTTGAAGTATGTTAATGACAGGACCACAGATTTAGAGCTGAAAAGGACTTTAGAGGTATCCTATATAACCCCCTCATTTTACAGATAAGAAAGCTAAGGCCCAGAGAACTTCAGTGACTGGTCCAATGTCATATGTATCAAGTAACAGAGGCAAAATTTGAACTCAGGTCCTCTGACTCCAAAACCAGTGATTTTGCCTTTGTACCATATTGCCTCAATCCTCTGAAGATAGGATCCCTACAAGTCCTTCCTATCTCTGTAATCCTATAAAAATAAATCCTCATAATATATTACATTTACATACTTTACCCTTAAATAGTATATTACTTACATTACCTCTTAAGCATCCTCTGTGAAGGAGGCAGCATACTATTATTATTCCTATTTTCTATATGGGAAAACCAAAGGTCAAAGAGGTTAAATGATTTAATCAAGGTCCCAATGTTAGTATGTGGTAGAACCAGGATTCAAAACCATCGAATCATCTGATCTGAGTTGGAAAGTTTCCGCAGAAAACATCTTGTTCAATGTATATTGAGAAAGAATTGTCTTTACAACAGGCCCAACGAATGGTTATATGGTCTCTGTTTGAAGACCTTTAGATAGTGGGAAACTCTCTACTAAGGCAGCCTATTCCAGTTTGGAACTTAATTGTTAAGAAATCTTTCCTTATATCACATCTATTTGGCTTTGGATCAACCTCTTTAAAAATGTCTATCCATTGCCTCTAGGTTTACTGACTGGGAACAAGTAAAATTATGAAAAATCCTATGGGAAAGGAAGGTGGAAGGGAAGATTGACTGTAATAAGCCCAATCTTCATGAACATGTGCAGTGTACTCTGCTAGTGAATCCCCATGTAGACTTTGAAGCATGCACATACATTCTGTAACAAGTTCCAGGCACTTACAACATGGTAAAGAGATAGATTTTCAATTGGCTACTGAACCACATCTGGGGTGCACCTAAGAGGTTTTCATTGGTCAATAGAGCTACTTGACGTAGCTAGCTATCTGAACAATTCAGTGCCTCCACTTTCTCCCTCCCTTTTGAAACACTGTTCAATCTGTTTCCTGATCTCAAAATTTGATAGAAATTGCTCTAATGTTGCCAGTAATTTTCCTATTTGACAAATCAATTGGCCTTTTTTTCAGTCCTCATGCTTCTGGACCTTTCTGCAGTTTTTGACTATCTCAATTATCTTTTCTCTCCTCCTGAATGTTCTTCCTCTCTAGGTTTTCATGACATTGCTCTCTTTCGGTTCTTTTCCCACCTGTCTGACCACTCTTCATTCTCCTTTGCTGGATTTTTACCTAAGTTATGCCCACTAACTGTGGATATCTCACAAGGCTTGCCCTGGGACCCCTTCTCTTCTCCTTCTCTACAGTCTTGCTTTATGATCATATCAGCTCCCATGGGTTTGATTATCATCTCAATGCACATGACTCCTAGGTCAATATAGCTAACCCTAAAGTCTCTCCTGAGTTCCAGAGTCTTATCACCCAATGTTTCTTGGATATCATAACTTGGAAGTCCTATGGGCATCTGAAAAATGTCCAAAACAGAACTCCTGTCTTTCCCTTAGGACCATTCCCTCTCCCAGACTTCATCTTTCATTCAAATAAGGGCACCACCCACCATCCAATCACCCAAGATCACAACCTCATTGATATCTTCAACTCACTTGCACTCATCCTACATATCAAATTTGTTGCCAACCCTTCTGATTGCTATATTTACTAAATCTCGCATATAAGTCCACTTCTCACTACTCACACAGCACTGCCCTGGTACAAACTCATCATCTTACTCCTAGATCCCTTAATAAAAGAATTCGTTCTGTGAAGTTTGGATTCAGTCAGAGGGTCACACTTGAGGACCTAGAGGGTCACAAGTGGCCTTGGGGTCACAGGTTTCCCACCCCTTTTCTAGACTATTGCAATAGCCTTCTGATTGGGTTCCTGACTCAAGTCTCTTCCTGCTCTAATCTATTCTCCACTCAGTTGCCAAAGTTATTTTCCTAAAGTTCAGAGTTCACTATATCATCCTCCCTATTTAATAAACTGGTGTTGTTAAGTCATTTTTAAGTTGTGTCCAACTGTCCATGACCCCATTTGGGGTTTTCTTGACAGAGACACTAAAGTGGTTTGCCATTTCCTTCTCCAGTTCATTTTACAGATGAGGAAACTAAGGCAAACAGGGTTGAATGACTTGCCCAGGGTCACATAACTGGTAAGTATCTGAGACCAGATTTGAACTCAAGAGGCTTCCTGACTCCAGGTTCAGCAGCACTCTATCCACTGTGCCACCTAGCTGCCCCCCAGTAAATTCTAGTGGTACCCTATTATCTCTAGGATATAACAGAAAATCCTTTATTTGACATTGAAAGCCTTTCACAACCCTGCCCTTCGTGATTTCTGGAAAGTCTTTACTCCACATACTCTAAGATTGAGCTACGCTGGACTACTTATTGTTTCTCATGTATAACACTTCCTCTCCCAGCTGCACCTTTTCACTGACTGTCTACCATTTCTAGAATACTCCCTCCTTATCTCCACCTACTGATTTCCTTCAAATCTCAGCTCAGAGACTACCATGTGCAGGACACCTTTCCTTCGTTCCTCTCTGCTAGAGCCTTCCCTCTGGGATTACTTTATATTTACTGTATATTTCTTTAATGTACAAAATTGTTTAAATGTCGATTTCCTCATTAGAATGTAAATTCCATATACATAACCAGAAAGAAAAACCACATGCAAAAAAATCAAAAGCAAATGTCGCAAAATTAGAAAGCAAAGCTTGAAAGAAGAGATATGAGAAGACACTCCCACTCTACCCTTTTGCAGAGGCGAGAGGTCCATAAGTGTTGAACATTGTACATATTTGCAGACCACTGTGATATATTGAGCAGTTATACTGATTTTTTTTCTCTTTTTCTTTTTTTGTTAAAAAAATATTCATTCAGTGGGATAGCTTTCTGGGAAGGGGAGGAGAAGGGATATTTATTTATTTAGAATTACAAGTCACAATCCTCAGCAAAGAGGGGATAGAAGATGCCTCAGGAGGGAAACTGGGGAAAACTATAAGGACAGAAAAAAGACATCAATAAAAACTTATTTACAAAAGAATATAAACTCGCAAAGTGCTCCCAGAAGCCAGGGACTTGATGGTAACGTTTTTTGTAATCCTAGCTTTTGGCACAGTGCCTGATACATAGTGCTTAATAAATACCTGTTAACTGACTGACCAACTGACAGCTGCTACCTATCTCCCCACTGAGGTTCCCATGTGTCCTGTGAATACAAAGCCCTCTGTTCATTGCTTCGGTATTTATTCTTTTCCTGATTGAGGTAAAGGAGTATTGGAGAATTCTGGTGCCCGGGAACTTGAGTCCATGCCAGGATTTGCATGGGTGAAGCAACAGCCAATTCCCTGAAAAGTGGTCTGCTTAAGCCAGCTCAATAGCAGAAAACAACATGCCCACTGGCCATGCCACATCCCGAAGTGAGAAGGGTAGGTGAATGCTTTGTAGAAACCACTGTAAATCTGAGCTGAGAAATCCCAGGAACTGAGAAGATTGATAGAGAGTGTGACCCGCCCCTCCCAACCAACTTCTTTCAGTGGAGAATACTTTGTCACTTCTCTTCTTACTTTATCTTTGCAGTAAATATCCCTTTGTTTTACAAATTTATTAATGGGTGGTAATTGGTCAAATTATGCTGAGGCACTAATCACTCTTGGAATAGCAGGCTGAAAAGGATACTCTCAGTACTTTAGGGGTATCCCCAGAACTCTGAGGAGCAGCTGTACCCTTGTGATGGGAGACATATCATCTTTATTTGGGCTACACTCCTTAAAGCCTGGGTCTGCTTGGCTTTTGTTTTTGTTTCCCAGAGCCTAGCCCAGATCCTTGCTCATAGCAATTGTTTGTTGAGATTGTTCAAATGAACAAATCTAATCCATCTTCCACACGTAATCCTTCAAAAATCTGATGATATAGTGAACTCTGAACTTTAGCTTAAACCTTTATTTCTCCAAGCTAAATACAACAAATTCCTTCTAAAGATCTTTGTATGGCATGACATCAGGGACCCCTCACCATCATCATTTTTCTCCTCTGAATTAACTCCAGTTTCTCAAATTTCTTCCTAAAATGCAGTGCACAGAGCAAGGCACATTAGAATCTCATCTCTGATGCTTACTGTCTGTGACTGCTGGCATCAAGGCTACTGGGGAAAGAGGCTGAGGGAATTGACCCCTTTCATGTATTTGACTTCCAAACCTATTTGTCAACACAACCCAACAACAAAATCCAACTCTAGCAAGGATGAAAGTCATTCAACACCCTTCACAGAATCAGAGAATCTCAGAATTGGAGCTGGAATGGAACCATACCGTCCAACCTATATCCAAAGCAAACACATTCCCAGCAAGCAGTCACCCAACCCCCGCACTGAACACGTACAATGATAGCATGGTATAGATGAGAATAGAGTAGGGGACTCCTAATCAAGTAAACCTGAACTCACATTCTAGCTCCAACATTTAATACTGTACAATAATGAGCAATGCATCTCTCAGCCTCAGTTTCCTAATCTGTGAAATGGAGATAATGATACCAGCACTGCCTACCTCCCAAAGCTATTGTGAGAAAAGTGCTTTGTATACCTTAAAGCACTACACCTCAGAAATGGAAGTCACTATTACCTCCAGCCCATTTCTCTATTGGGCAGCCCTAATTATCAGAAAGTTCTTTCTTCTGAGCCAAAATCTGCCCCCCAAAAAAACTAGTACCTATCTATCAAGCACTACTATGTGTATACAGCCTAATGCTGAGCCCTGTAGGATAAAACACTAGAAATAGAATTATAATTAGAAAACTTGTTTCTTGAACTCAAGGAGCTTCTAATGTCAGAGAACACTTAAAAATCAATGTAGCTACTTAGACAAATTAAACATAGCAACAACTGAGTGCCTAAATATTGGGGTTGGGAAGGAAACAGGTCCACAGAACAAGCCACCAGGAAGGCAAGTAGACTGGCGATCAGGCCATATCCTCATATAAATGATTTAAAGGCACTGGGCATGTTTAGCCTGGAGAAGAGAAAACCTGGAGAAGAGATGGGGGGAAAGAGGAATGGACATGATAGTTGTCTTCACATATCTGAAGGGCAGCTGGGGGCACAATGGAGAGTACAGGGCTTAGAATCAGGAATTCATGAGTTCCAGTCCTCTCTCACTATGTGACCTTGAGCAAGTCACTTTCCTTTCCCATTTCCTTTAGTTTCCTGTAAAATGAGTTGGAGAAGGAAATGGCCAAACTCTGCAGTATCTTTGCCAAGAAAACCCCATATGGGGTCATGAAGAGATGGACATGACTGAAACAACTGAACAAATGAATCACGTTTGAAGGACTGTTATGTGGAAGAGGAAGTAATCTTGTTCTGCTCAGCCCCAGGAGGCAGGACTAGGAATGCTGAAAAGTTATGGAGGGGAAGATTTCAACTTCATTTAAGGAAAAAACTCCCTGACAATTAGAGTTATT
Organism: Bettongia penicillata ogilbyi; assembly: GCA_023548195.1. NCBI lineage: Eukaryota > Metazoa > Chordata > Mammalia > Diprotodontia > Potoroidae > Bettongia > Bettongia penicillata. The sequence continues at coordinate 22,647,586 of JAJHZJ010000292.1, read as the reverse complement.
TGTTCCAAACAGAATTGTTTGTTACCAAAGTGGAATGGGTTGCCTTGGGAGGTAGTTGGCTCCCTGTTGACTGCAAGCATTTCAGCAAAAGATGGATTCTTTGTAGGGAGCAGTGAATGTACTTCATTTTAGAGGAAACTGTTCTGAAAACCAAGGCAACAGAAATGAAAAAAAGTCCAGTGGAGATTTGGTGACCGCCCATTCATTTGATGTGTGTAGACAGCCATATCTGAGATATACTTCAAGGCCTGAATTATCTGATTGGACTACCCACAGATTAAGTCAACTGGATAACTGCTAAATTTCCATGTCAGCTTGTGCTATATGAATTCAGTCATAAGTGGACAATTTTGATTTAGGAATTCACTCCTGAGGAAAAGCCAAAAATGGAGGCCTGAGGCTTACTGGAAATCCACATGCCTGGAGTCCTGATTTTTAATTATCTAGATAATCTAAATAGTTCATAAGATGCCAGATATGATCATAGCTCTAGGTAGAATAGGAAGGGACCTTAGCAATCATGTAGCCCAATCCCCCACATTTTCTTGATGAGGAAATTAAGATGAGATGAAGTGACATATTCTAAGAATGCCCAGAGAGAAGAACTGAAATTCAAATTCAGATCCTCTGATTTAAAAGTTAACCCTTTTTCTACTCGGTGCTGCCCTCTTGAGAATAGCAACTCTGGATGAGAGGCAAAAACAAGGGAAATGGACAAGTCTATTTGTAAACCCTTGTCCAGTCTCTGACATAACCCGAATGAGCCAGAACAATTCTCTCACACCCACCAAATTGTATGACCACAAAGATTCCAGTAGCCAAAGGGTTATAGGGCCCAGAAGGGACACCTCCGATAATGGCCTATTCTGATGCCTCATCAAAGGTGAAGCCTGGGATTCGCAAAGACCATCCCAGCAGGATTTAAGGTAGGTGGCTCAGTAGCTAGAACACTAAGCCTGGAATCAGAAAGACCTAAATTCAAATCTATCCCTAGTCACTAGTGGTATGACCCTGAGCAAGTCACATACTCTCTATTTGCCTTGGTTTCTTTATCTATAAAATAGGAATAATATTAGCATTATCTCCCTCGGTTGTTATGAGGATCAAATAAGATGATATTTGTAAAAATTTGTAAAAAAAAAAATTTGTAAAATTTTACTGACTGCAAGGCCAGCAGTCTATTCAGTCCTGTTAGATCTAGAAAGAAGAGTAAAATGCAGAATGTTTGATCTAAAAGGGGATCTTAGAATGTAGAAATTTAGAATATCATTGCAGTTAAGAAAAATTGAGTTCAAATTCTGTCTCTGAAATTTAATTGTATGACTTTAGAAAAGTCATTTAAACTCTCAATTTTATCATCTATAAAGTAAAGGGATGCTCAGGCATCTATGACCTTTGTCTTGTTTTGTTTCACATTTTGATAACTTCTCAATATAATTGGTATCCCTTGTAATCCTGTGTATTCTATTTTATTCATTTTAAAATGTTATTCTGTGAAGTGGTTCGTAAGTTTCACTGGACTGCTATAGGGCTCCATGACATGAAGAAGGTTAGAAACTTCTGGATTAGCTAGCCTCTAACATTCTTTACAATTCAAATCCACTGTGATCCAATGAATGTTTGACCTAGAAGGAATTTTAGAACATGGAACCACGTTGAGCAGGAACAGACCTTAGAATGGGAAATGTTTGGGCTAGAGGGAATCGTAGATGGTAGAACATTTGACCTCGAAGAGGTCTTAGAACCCAGAACCTAGAATGTTAGGCCTGAAGGGACCTTAAAATACAGAGTTGAAGGACATTTGAGCTGAAAGAGACATTAAAGGTTAGAACATATTGTAGCACTTATTTAAACTGTGGAGGGGCAGGGGGAGTGGAGAGGGAAGGAGAGTCCTTATTCTAGCTCCTACTCTCACTGATGAACAGGTGCCTTAGAGCAGAGCTTTTTTTAATTAATTTATTTTTAGTTTCCAACATTCACTTCCATAAGATTTTGAGTTCCAAATTTTCTCCCCATCTTTCCCTTCCCCCCACCCCAAGATGGTGTATAAATTGATATAGGCACAACATATACAATTCATATTAAACCTATTTTCACATCAGACATGTTGTAAAGAAGAATTAGAATCAATAGGAGAACTCACAAGAAAGAAGAAACAGAAAAAAAATAGAGTAAGAGCAAATAACATGCTTCCATCTGCATTCAGACTCCATAGTTCTTTCTCGGCATGTGGGTAGCATTTTCCATCAAGAGTCCTTTGGAGTTGTCTTGGACCCTTGCATTGCTAAGAAGAGATAAGTATATCCGTTAGTCATCACATAATGTGGCTGTTACTTCTTAAACTTTTCCCATTCCTGACCCCTTTTTGGGTTTAGGCAGCCTTCACTAGCTGAGGGCATGCACAGTACAAAGTGCACATGCTTAGTGTTCAAGACCAAGGCTGCAGTGAAGTTGGGCAATAAAACACAGGCAAGTGTTGCCAGAAACACTCATTATGAGTTTGATTTTTAATTGATTTTTGGTCATTTCACGTTCAGCGACCTTTGACTGCTGCCAAATTTTTCTTGACCCCAAATTGGGTTGAGACCATAGTTTAAGAAGCGCTACCTAGAGCAAAGTGGGTTACATCTTCCCCTCAGGGGTACAGGATACCACTGAGGGGTTGGAGATGTCTTTCTACTACAGTAGTTCATGAGCTTCCTCCACTGTTTCCTGCCAAGGTAGATTATCTGGGTCAGCCAGGCTTAAGTAGCTTTTAGGAAGGGGTTTTTGCTAAGGTGGTTCAGTAAGAATGGCTAGTACAAAATATTTCATGCCCTCTAAAAAATATTGTTTATGACAATGTCCCATAAGTATATACAGAATCCAGGGAAAGCAGGTTTAAACTTTAAAAGCACATGTGACAATGTGGGGGTTAACAGCTTCTAATTAATGAAAGTCCTTTCCTCCCCTTCATGGGGTGCTCAAGAAATCTTCCTTGGGTATAACGGACCATTTTGCTGGAGTCCTGGTACAGAAAAGACAATGTCCAGTCTGTGCTTGTTTCCCAATGCAAACACTGCTGCCAGCCATTCTGGAGACACTGCTGGGATGCTGAGGGGAAGACAGGAAATACTCCAGGCCTCCAAAGATTGAAAGGTCCTCATCAAATCAAGATGGAGAAGGGAGAAAGGAGGCTGAGGTCAAACGCCAAGGCACTCTTCATCCCCTCAGTCAATTCTTTCTCAGAGACAGCTCTTTCTCCTCTTCTTCACCAGATGATGTCTCAATTACAAATGCTTCTTGGGGCTGACCTGGCTTGATATTTTACAGGAAATTCCTAGGATATTAGGGAAAGAGAATAAGCAAGTGTGTAGTAAGCACCTGAACTATGCGCCAGGCACAGTGCTAAGTGCTTTACAAATATAATTTCACAACAACTTTGGGAGGGAGGAGCTATTATTAGGCCCATTTTACAGGTGAAAAAACTGAGGTAGACCACAGTTAAATGACTTTCCCCCGGGGTCACACAGTAAGTGTCTGAGGCTAGGTTTAAACTCAGGTCATCATGAATCCAGGCCGTCTTCAACACACCATGTCACTTAACAGTCAAATTTCTTCAAGCAATCTAAACATTCTTCCTGTTCAGTTACTTCCATTTCATCTACCAACTCATAAAAGATCTAATTTGATCAAAATCTTTCCAAGCAGAGTAGGAATGCTTTTGATTGATATGACTCAATAGAGAGGCATTCCTACCTGGTTAAGGTACCAGGGAATAATAGCACTTTATCTCTTATGTCAGGTAATTTGATTTATTCAATTGACTTCACCCTACACACACACACACACACACACACACACACACACACACTGCCCTTGAACATAAAATATCAATGTTAGATATGGAACATGAAAAGTCAGAGCTGAAATTTACCTTAGAATAAGAGCAGGAAGGGCCCTAAAGATGTCTGGACTCCAAATCTCTCCTCTCTCAGAGGATAGCCTGAGAGGTAACATAGGGAGTTCATACTATGGCTATTACTGTGCTATTTTATTAAAAACAGTGACTAGATTAGACACCCAGAACCCAATATTCCTACTCTCAATCTACACAACCTTCCTAAGCGTTGAGATTTGGAGTAGTGGTCTCACGTTCTTCTTTTACTTCTAACAACTTCCATCTCCTGAAAGCAAAAAGCAGGATTAAGCCAGTCAGTGTAAAACAATGGCAGGGAACTGAAAGACACCAGGTAGGGTAATTGCCAGTTAATTCACAGTTGGAATCAGCTTTCTCACTTGGGTTTCTGCTGTAGCAAATGTGACAACTGATTAGTCTTCACAGTCCTCCATCCCTCAGCTGTGCTTTTCAATTATCAAAGCCTACGGCAGAACCTGGCACATTAGCTCACACTGTGCTGCATTCACCAACCAGCACAATTACCGTTGACTTTAAAGCAGGAACATGTATCTTGACTCAAGCGATGCCAATTCAACATAAGTTCCCAGAGCCCCCACTATATGCCATCCCGTATGAGGCACCTAGAAACTAGAGAGAAGCAGAAGAGACTGAATTCATCACCAAATTTTCCCTGCCTCTCAATATTCCTGTTTCTGCGATCGGTACCCCCATCCTCCCAGTCAGTCAGAATCAAACTTCAGCATCATCCTGATTCTCTCTTGTTCATCCTTCATTTTCAGAGGACCAGTTACATCATGGGTGATGTCTTGACTACAGCATGAACTGGATTTAATTGAGACTGAGTTGTACAGTCATCAATCTCACTCTCCCTTCCTGGGTCATCAAAGTCCATCGGCAAGACAAAAGTCAAGATGACTGGAGGTGGCCCAGGATGCAGCGGATGTCCTCTACCTTAGCCCTAGACAGCCAATCCATTGCTCAGTCTCATCTATTCTATCTCCCCCTGGAGCACCCCTCATCTTCATCTCCCCTTCACTCACATGGTTACCATGTTTCAGGTCCCATCACCTCACCTCGGTTATTGTAATGGTCCTCAGCGTTCTCTTCCTAGTTCATTCTTCAGGTTACTGCCAAAATAACATTCTCAAGGTACTGCTCTGACCGCATTGCTCCTTCACTTGATAAGTTTTAATAGCTCTCTACTGCCCACACAACATCCAATGACTAGTTGAGGAGTGTGAACAGTGATGGTGAATAAAAGAGCCCTCACCCTTTATTTGTCTGCCCCCAACTCCTTCTACCCTATGCATTTCTCTGGGGTTCTTTCACCCCAGAAGCAAAACAAATGGCCTTAGGTTCATTCTCCTTAGCAGAAATAGATGCAGCTGCATTGACATCCTATGGCGTATAAGGGATTATAGGATCATAGACCGGGGCAGCCAGGTATTGCAGTGGACAGAGTGTGGGGCCTACAGTTAGAAAGACTCCTCTTCCTGAGTTCAAATCTAGTCTCAGACACTTCCTAGCCATGTGACCCTGGGCAAGTCACTTAACCTTGTTTGCTTCAGGTCTTCATCTGTCTAAAAAAAATAAAAAGGAACTGGATAAGGAAATGAAAAACCACTCTAGTATTTCTCCCAAGAAAACCCCAAAAGATTCAGACTCAACTAAAATGGCTGAACAACAATGGACTTATTATTTCTGTGTTTTCCACCCAACAACCCTATGAGGTAGGGAGTACTTTTATTGTTATTATTGTTATTATTATTATTTTCATTTTACAAATGAGGAAACTGAAATGAACAGAGAGGTGAAATGACTTGGCCAAGGTCACACAACTGGTAGAACAAGCTTGGACTTGACCTCTAGATGCAACATTGACTTTAAGGTGTCCAATAAATCCAGTTCAATAAAACTCTCACTCCAGTCTTATCCCTTCCTATTCTCTCAGTGGAAGTATAACAGGGGATTCAATGCAGCTGATGCAGCTCCCCTTCCCAGACTCATGATGCACAATGGCAGTGCCTTAGAAAAAATTAGGAGCATACATAAACATTCTTTAACTTGTTCCAATTGGCCAACCTCACAGCAAGTAGGAGACTTCTTGATTGTCTCCAGAAATATTCAGCAGCACATTGGTTGACCTCACCTCTCTCTTAATCAGCAAATTCTCTTGGTTTATCAGAAATTTCTTTTCTTCTGGTGACTTCCTCCCAATCAGTGGCATCCAGTGAGAGACAACACTAAAAAGGGATGCCATATTACACTCATACTCTAAAGGGATAGACCTCAGACTTTCTACCCCTCATAGATGAAAATGTGGCCCTGTGAATATAGGCCTTGGTTCTTTGTTGGCCTCAGTTTTTCTTTTTGTTTTTAGAGAAACGAAATTAGAAGTCAAATTTCTGAGTTTCAAAAAGGAAGAAGAAGGAAGAAGCCAGCTAGAAATCTAGGAGTTCAGGAGGATGGGAATCAAATTTTACAACCAGTACAGCATCAATTCCCTGAGAAGCAAACTTTGTGACTCAGTCCAGAGATAGCTGAAATTTCATTCAATGCCTATGCCTCATTGGGATAGGACATTGGTAGGACTAGTGCTATGTAGCAAATGTGCCAAGTTTGAGTCCAACCTCCCAAAAGACCAAGTTGGTATAGAGAAGAGTGCCACATTTCCATTCTTGCTATACACACAAAAAAAGAACCCTTTGTGTTTAAAAAAAAAAAACCCTAACTTATGTTATTTAAATGAAACCAGGGAACTAGTCACTGATACCAACCAGTGAGGGGGCTTAAGAGGAAAGATACCCAAAATAGGCTGTCAAGTCAAAAGCATTAAAGAAATACCCAAAGATATCACTAAAACCTTAAAAGTGAGATGTAGCAAGTCAGATTCAGGTATGAATCTAGAGAGCTACTCATTACAGAAGCATTTAAAAAATAACAAGTTTTCAGTTACATTAAAATAAGCTGGAGCTAATAAAATTCCCAGTTTTTAAAAAAGGATCATTTTGCAGGACACTGGATAACTCAGTTGTCATTTCCCCTGCAAGTTTTGGAGCCTCACAAACATGGATTTTTCCATTAAAAACTGATCTGTTGGTTGTTAAGTGCTTTGTTTTAAAGAGATTATAAATACCTAAACTATCAAGATCTTTTTAGATTATTACTGACCAGCAAATAAAATATCTTCTGGCATTCCATCTGAAAACCCTGAAGAGTTCTTGCTGCTTAGTATTCAATTCATCTAAATTCAATCACTGACTACATATACAAAGCTCTTTGCTAAGCCAGGGGTATAATGATAAAAAGACAACACAGTCCCTGCCCTCCGCAAGCTTTGCTCTAACAGGAATGTGACATATATAGAAATAAGCAGAGTGAGATATGGACCAATGGCAGCTAGAGACAGGGGCTCTAGCAAAATTAGAGGATGGACAGGTCACATCCAGCTGGGAAGGCTTCATCAAGTGAGTAACATCTGAGCTTGAAGGAAGAGGGATTTTAAGTCTAGAGATGAGGTCAGGGCACATTCCAGGTGTAAATTATTATTCCTTTCATATGTGAACATTTTAATTGCTGAAAGGGACAGAAAAAGAACATTGTTGAAAGGAAATAACTTGAGTAGAAACACAATCTCTGAAGTAATATGTTGAGGACAAACACAGCCTGTTCTGAGGACCACAGAGAGAACTCCCTCAAATTGTTGTACTGAGAGAACCCATTTGCAGATTAAATACTAAAAAAAATGGTTACAGGGCACTGTGGTCATTATGCATCACTTAGCACAGTGCCTGGCACCTAGTAGGGGCTTAATAAAAATTTATGGACTGACTAGTTGATCAGCTAATTTACAAGGGATTATTTTCCAAATGTCAAAGGTTATAATTGAGAAAGTAGAAATCAATTGATCATGTGGGGACTATGAAAAGATTATGTAAAAATTGTTGGAGTCACACAACAAGGTTGATGTTTTTAGTTTTTCTTCACAAATTAGAACTGGATCATTACTTATGAGGAGGACCTGATTGGAGAAGGAAAAAAGAAGGAGGAAGAAGATGAGGAGGAAAGAGAAGAAGGAGGAAGATAGGGAAAAGAGGAGGAGGGGGAGGAGAAGAAGAGGAAGAAGGAGAAGAAAAAGTTGAAGGAGAAGGAGGAGAAGGAGAAGAGGAAGAAGGAGAAGAAAAAGTTGAAGGAGAAGAAGGAGGAGAAGGAGAAGAAGGAGGAGGAGGAGGAGCAGAAGAATGCAGTAGGTGTCAGGATAGAAGGCACAGAAGGTGGTAAGAAAAGCTGCTCAGAGAACAAAGAATATATGATCTGAGCTGACGGAAAAGAAAGCTTTGTGGCTATTTGGGAGCTAGGCTAGTTGGAAGAAATACCTGACTTTTCTGAGAGCTGATTGACTCATTGGAACAAGCCCAATCCTACTTCTGTGTGTCAGAGGGGAAACCTCATGACGGGGAGAGGGTGTCTGTGTTGCCCTCTAGTGCCTGTCTTTGTTGGAGAGGGAGAAGCAGACTGAGAAAGACAAGCTTTGCCTCCATTTTGGTGTGAGAAGAGGCTTGGTTTTCCTGAGCGATTATTGTTACATTCATCCTTCGTTGCCAAAGAAGACCATGCCATCAAAGGAATGATGACATGACTTGCACTTGACTTTGTTTTGAGCGAGGGAGGGCTGTGCAGGTCACCAGCCTTACTTCTCCTCCAGAGGCATCTGAATCCAGTGACCAGATATTCATCAGGATGACTGGAGATGACCCAGGATGCACTGGGAGACCTTGGACTCCTTAGGCCAAGGTCTATGCAGGAACTCACGGTGTGGCACAGGCATGGCCCCTTTAATGAGGCAAAGAAAAGAAAGAAATCAGGCTGGAAGGGAAACAGCAACAATTACTATTGATAATCACTCTGAAGCCAGGAGGGTCCAGAAGAGAGCCTTCAGGCAGGTGGCAGGGCCCCATGGTGTATGAGTTTCACAGTGCGGTAGGTTTAAGAGGAAGGTGAGGAGAGGGGAGGGGAGGGAAGGGGAACTAGCCAGTAAAACCCAAGTCAACTGGACAAAACTGATTTCCCTGATGTTTGAAGAGGTGGCTAGATGAAGGTTGTATGGTCCTATTGCTGTCTGCAATAGGGTGAGAGGGAACAAACCCTCAGTGTCCCAGAGTAGATCTAAAGAGATTGACAGTTGTCAAGGATAAGAGCTCATTGCTGAAAGAGTGTAACACTTTCTTAGCACCCTATCAAGGGTAGCTGAATGCTAAAAGAACATGTCACTACTTCATCAGCGTCAAAGTACCAGAAAATCAACTTTGTCCAACAGGAGCACTGTAAGGACCAGAAGGTAGCTGGCAGCAGTTTGGCAAGACTGGGGGAGACTGATGTAGACTCTTCCCTAAAGAGGCACAGGACATTAAAGCTTCAGAGTCATGAGCTCACTTGAGTACATAGGTTTCCCTAGGCATATGCCTCCCTGCTAGGTTTCTCAGAGTATGTGCCCACTCTCACCCGCAGAAATTATATGCATTTAGTGGGAGTATATGACCCAGATTTATGAGTGGACTACTATATATTGGTTGTTCTTGCTGTTACCTCTATTAACTGTTATGAGTATTCATACTAGATAGAGACAGATAGATGATTAATAGATACATAGGTTAAAAATGATGGATTATTGAGAGATGAAAGACAGACAAGCAGATAGATAGATCTATAAAGGGAACACTTATTAAGTAGTTCCTGTGTTCCAGATAGTCATTTTGCTAGGTTCTAGAGATACAAACTCACAGTGTTCCCTATCCTCAAGGAGCTTACATTCTGATGGGGAAGACAACTCATAAAAGAAATCTTATAAGTAGGAAGGAATATACCTCCTGAGAGACTGGCTATCTGGGAGGAGGGTACCCAGACAAATTTTGTAGGTAGGATGGAGGGTGTACCAGAAATGGAAATTAAACAGTGGGATAGGGCCTTCACATGATAAGTTCATTGCAGACAGGGGCTCACCAATGACTGAATCAGCTTCAGGTAAAGTCATCCCTAGGAATGATTTGTCATTAGAACTTCCTAATCATTAAGTAAATCTTTCATGTTTAAAAGTCAGTTGTGTTAGGAGGGAGGAAGAGAACTGGGAAAGAGTTTTTACAATGTCTCTGATAAAGGCTTCATTTCTAAAATATAGAGAAAATTGAGTCAAATATCTAAGAATGCAAGTCATTCCCCAATTGATAAATGGTCAAAGGATCTGAACAGACAGTTTTCAGATCAAGAAATTAAAGCTATCTATATGAAAAAAAGGCTCTAAATCACTATTGATTAGAGAAATGCAAATCAAAACAACTCCTAGGTACCACATCACACCTATCAGATTGGCTAACATGACAAAACAGGGAAATTATAAATGCTTGAGAAGATGTGGGAAAATTGGAACATTAATGCATTGTTGGTGGAGCTGTAAACTGATCCAATCATTTTAGAGAACAATTTGGAACTATGCCCAAATAGCTATAAGAATGTGCATACCTTTTGCAATACCACTTCTAGGGCTCTATCCCAAAGAGATCATAAAAATGGGAAAAGGACCCATATGTATAATATTTATAGCAGTTCTTTCTGTAATGGCAAAGAATTAGAAATTGAGGGGAAGCCCATCATTTGGGGAATTACTGAACAGTTTGTGGTATATGAATGTAATGGAATACAATTGATTCATAAGAAATGATGAACAGTCAGACTTCAGAAAACCTGAAAAGATTTATATGAATTGATGCTGAGTGAAGTGATCAGAATCAGGTGAACACTGTACACAGTTACAGCCATATTGTGGGATGACTAACTTTGATAGACCTAGGTCTTCTCAGCAATGCAAGTATCTAAGACAACTCCAAAAGGCTCATGATGGAAAATGTTAACCACATCGAGAGAAAGAACTGTGGAGTCTGAATGTAGATGGAAGCAGAGTATTTGTTCTTTCTTTCTTTTTTTGTTTTGTTTCTTCTTTCTTGTGGTTCATCCCTTTAGCTCTAATTCTTCTTTACAACATAACTAATGTGAAAATACATTTCATATGAATGTATATGTAGAACCTATATCAGATAGCATGCCATCTTGGGGAGAGGGAAGGGGAGGGGGGCAGAGAAAATTTAAAACTCAAAAGCTTGTGGAACTGAATGTTGAAAATTAAAAATAAATTAATTTTTTTAAAAGAGTCAATGATGGCTAATTTTATGTAAATCAGAACAATATCTGCCAGGGACTCTATCTCTGTCTCTGTCTCTGTCTCTCTCTGTCTCTCTCTCTCTCTCTCTCTCTCTCTTTCTCTCTCTCTCTCTCTCTCTCTCTCACACACACACACACACACACACACACACACACACACACACACACACACACACAATTAATCCAAGTACCCTGAAAGAAAATTTGAGTAGTAGCTGCATGGTCATGACTGTCGCCAGCCCTCCTCTTGCAAAACCCCTTAGACTTAATATGTGAGGGCAGGTTGGTGGAACATAAGCTCCCAGAGACACAGAAGGGGTAGTAGGTTTAGGTGCCGTGTTAACTGCCACATCCAACTACATGGCCACGAGGAACAACCAGTACAAATGTACAGAGGCAGGAGATAGCATTTTGAGTCTGGGAACCAGTCGTTATTCTAAGTTGTCTAATAACTAAAGTACAAAAAAGAGAGTAATGTGGACAAGGTTAGAATGGCAGATTATAGACTTAATGTGGTGCTGTTCAGTCATTTCAGTCCAGTCGGACTCTTCATGACCCCATTTGGAAGATTTCTTGGCAAAAATATTGGAGCAGTTTGCCATTTCCTTTTCCAGTTCATTGAGATGAGGAAACTTAGGCAAACAGGGTTAAGTGACTTACCTAGGGTTTCACAGCTAGTAAGTGTCTGAGGCCAGATTTAAACTCAGGAAGATGAATCTTCTCTACTTTCTATCTACTGCACCACCTAGCTGCCCTGAAAAAAATACTGTGGAAGGCTTTAAATTCTAGACTAAAAAGGTTCTATTTTATCCTCTATGAAATAGTAAACTGAAAGTTTTTGAGCTAGCGATTAGCATGGTTACATCTGTGCAGTGTTTTATAGAACAAACCACACTGAACGAGATCTAAAACAGGAAAAACAGAATATCAGATTCTTAGCAGGGACTGAAGTGTGTCTGGAGCCCAGTAGGGGTACAGGTGGAGGATGAGCTCTTGGGAATATTAGAGCTACAAGAGACCTTAGAGGTCATCTAATCAGTGCATCTCAGAATTAGAAGACTTGTAAGGACCTCTACAACATCCCTGACCAGAGGTCATCCATCCTCTGCTAGAAGACCTCCAATGATGGGTAGCTCGCTACCTCATGAGGAAGTCCATTCTACTTTAGGACAGTGGTTTGTTTGGTTTTCTTCCTGAACATTAAACCAAAATCTTCTTCCCTAGGGCTTCCACTCACTATTCCTCATTCTGTCTCCTGGGACCAAAGAGAACAACTCTAATCTGTCATCCAAATGACAGCCCTTCAAATACTTGAGAAAAGCCATTATGCACTCATAATTCTTCTCCAGGCTTCCTTCCTTTGCTTCCTTCCTTTGACACATGCCTTGGATTTGAGCCCCTTTCCAAACTAGTTGCCTTCATCTGGATGGGTTCCTGCTTATCAACATCCTGCCTAAAATGTGGCACCCAGAAGTAAAGGGAATATTCCAGATGGGATATGACCAAAACTGCCCCTCATTTTAAACAAAGAAGGAAACTGAGGCCCAGAAAGGGGAAGTAAATTGCCTACACAGCAAGTTAATAGCAGAAGCAGGACTACTGCAACAACCTCCCAGGTAGCTAGGTGGTGCAGTGGATAAAACCCTGGACCTGGAGTTAAGCCTCAGATACCACCTAGCTCTATGACCCTGGGCAAGTTACATAAGCTTGCCTGCATCAGTTTCCTCAACTGTAAAATGGAGATCATAATAGCACCTACTTTGAATGGTCCTTGTGAAGATGAAATAATATTTGTAACATGCTTTGCAAACCGTAAAACACAATATTGTTGTCATTTTCGTTCACTTGCGTCTGACTCCTCATCACCCCATGGGCCATAGCACACAAGTACAGTCCATGGTGTTTTCTTGGCAGAAATACTAGAGTGGTTTACCATTTCCTTCTCCAGTGGATTAAGGTAAACAGAGGTCAAGTGACATGCCCAGGTCACACAACCAGTCTGAGGCCATATTTGAACTCAGAACTTCCTCACTCCAGGTCTAGTGTTCTATCCACTGAACTACCCAATTGCCTCCAAAATACTACATAAATGTTAGCTTTTATTAGTAGCATTCATTGGTCTTCTTTCCTCAAGTCTATCTCTCTTCAAATCATACTTCATAAAGCCTCCAAAGTAATTTTCCTGAAGTTCAGGTATAGTCATGTTATCTCTCTGCCCAATAAACTCCAGCAGTATTTTTTGCCTCCAGTATAGTATCAAACATAAACACTTTTTGATATTTAAATTTCTTTACAACCTCTTCTTCCCTTTCTAGTTTCCTTACACATTACACCGCTCTTCAAATTCTACAATCCTACAAATCTACAATACAATCTACTCAGTGTTCTACAGGATGCTACATCTCATTCCTGCTTTGCACCAGGTGATCCCTCTGCCAGGAATAAACTCCCTCCTCACTTCAGGCCTTCTGCCTGGTTGCTTTTAAGACTAGCCAAAGGGCCTTTCTACAAGTGGCCATTCTTGATCCCCTAAAGCTGCTAATGTACTAGCCCCCAAAATTATCTTTAATTTTTTCACATATTAAGATATTCTAACTCTTATTTTTTATTTTTCAAATAATATATATAAATATATATATTTCATATATAAAAAAATGCTCTAAATCACTATTGATTACAGAAATGCATATTAAAACAACTCTGAGATACCAGCTCATACCTATCAGATTAGAGAGGTTAGACAGATTAAACCTAAAAGTTGGAGGGGATGTGAGAAAATTAGGAGACTAAAGCACTGTTAGTGGAATTGTGAACTAATCCAACCATTCTGGAGAGCAATTTGGTACCATGTCCAAAGGGCTATCAAACTGTGATCCAACAATATCACTGCTGGGTCTGTATCACAAATAGATCCTTCCCAAACAGAAAAGAACCTATTTGTGCAAAAATATTTATAGCAGCTCTTTTACAGTGGCTAAGAATTAGAAATCAAGGGACTGACCTAATTGGGGAAAGGCTGAACAAGTTGTGGTATATAATTGTAATGGAATACTATTGTGCTATGAGAAATGACAAGCAGGATGATTTCAGAAAAACCCGCAAAGACTTACATGAACTGATACAAAATGAAGTGAGCAGAAGCAGGAGAACATTGTACCCAATAATAGCAACATTGTGTTGACCAACTGTGAATGACTTTTCCATTCTAGGCAGTACAATGATACAAGATAGTTCCGAAGAACTCATGATAAAAAAATGCTATTCATATCTAGAGAAAGAACTGAAGTCTGAAACTAGATTGAAGCATACTATTTTTCACTTTATTTTTTGTGAGGTTTTTTTTTTTCCCTTTCAAGTCTGTCTTCTTTCACAACATGACTAATATGGAAATATGTTTTGCATGATTGCACATTTATAACCTATATCAAATTGCTTACTGTCTCAGGGAAGAGGGAGGTGAGAGAGGGAGGGAGAAAATTTGGAACTCAAAATTTTTAAAAAACATGTTAAAAATTGTCTTTACTTGTAATTAGGAAAAATAAAACATTATTTAAATTTTTTAATTAGACTGTTCCTCCCACTGCCCCAAAGTTAAAAAAAAAAATCCTGCAGTATATATCTACATAGTCTAGCAAAGCAAATTCTCACATTAGCCATATCTAAAAATGTATATTTCTTTCCATTTTTTAAGTTCATCACCTCTCAGGTAGCTATGTGATATAGTGAGTAAAGTGCTGGATCCAGAGGCAAGAAGATCTGAATTCACACATTCACTAGCTGATTCAGACACTTACTAGCTTTGTGACCCTTTAACCTCTGTCTGCCTCAGTTTCCTCAACTGTAAAATGAGGGTCATAATAGCACCTACCTCCAAAGGTTGCTATGAAAATCAAATTAGATAACATCAGTATTTTATACTAGGATATAGTAAATAATTAATGCTTGTTCCCTTTTACCTAATCTCCTTCCCTTCCCCCACCTGGAAGCAAGTAGCATGTTTCATCCTCATTCATTTTGTACTCATGATTTTTCATTGCATTAATAAAAATTATGAAGTCTCTCAAAGTTGTTTTCCCCTATAATGCTGTCACTGTAGAAAATCATTCTAGTTTTCTGCTTACTCCACTCTGCATCAGTTCAAAAATGTCTTCCACATTTCCTCTTGAATTGCACATTTCATCATTTCTTATAGCACAATAATATTCCCTTGCTTCTGTTTATCACAGTTTGTTTAACCATTGACCACTTAGTTTCCAACTTTTGCCTACCATAAAAAGAGTTGCCCGAAATTACCTTTATATGTATAGATGTACCTATTGTATATAAAGATGGATAGACCAATTCATAGCCGAATCAACAGTGCATCTGTTTTTCAGTCTGTTTTCTCATATCCCCCTCCCATATTTGCATTTTCTCTTTTAGCAAACTGCTTGTCAGTCTGATAGATGAGGTAGAGTCTCAAAGATACTTCAATTATAAGTGATTTAGAGGAAATTTTCCATATATTGGATCTCTCCTTTGAAAGCTGCCTGTTTGTATCCTTTGCCCTTTATCTATTGGAGAATAGCATTTAGTCTTATAAATTTGAATCAGTTCCACATCTGTGTGTATGTGTGTGTGTGTGTACGTAATGAGATCTTTATCAGAGAAACTTGCTGTAAAGATTTTTTCCCAATTACCCATTTCCCTTCTAATTTTTACTATTTTAGATTTGTTTCATTTTATTTATTTTAGATTTGTTTACATGAAACTTTTTATTTTCTATGATCAAAATTATCCATTTTATCTTGATTCTTTCTATCATAAGTTTAATCTTCTCTATGCGTAGATGCAAATGGTCATTTCTTATGTTGCCTCCCCATCAGAATATTAATTTTTTGAGAGCAGGGTTTGTTTCATTTTTGTCTTTGTACCCCCAGCACTTAGTACAATGCCTGGCATATGGTGAGCACTTAACATAACTGATCTAGTTGCATAATTACCCCCACTTCACAGAAGAAGAAACTATTCAGCAGACAGGTGTTTTATAAAGATCATGCTTTCCCTGGGGATATTGCACTCCCATCATTCCTAAATGCAATTACAAGACAATCTGATGCTGCTGTTGAACCCTCAATTCCAAAGCCTAGCTCTCCTCTGTCTCCCTGGATCTTAAAAGGTCACCTGAAAAATGAGGCCATCTTTTTGTCTCAATTCTTACCTAGCCCTTCATCATTGAATGGGCATTGCCTCAGACAAAGTAAAGCCTGAGAAAGATTTTAATACAGAAAGGCCAAGGTCATCCACTGCATCCCTGGTCATCACCAGTCTACTTGACTTTCGTCTTGCCACTGGACTTTGATGACTCTAAAGAAGACAGTGAGGCTGATGACTCTGCACAGCCCTGCCTCACTTAAATCCAATTCACATTCAAGTCCAATCACCGCATGATGTCATTGATCCTCTTGGAGAACAAAGGATGAACAACAAGAAGAAACTTCACTGGCCAGAGCAACTCCCCATCCCAACTACTGAGGGAGAAGAGAAATGATTAAGCATTTATACAGTGCCTACTGTGTGCCAGGTACTATGTTAAGCACTTTTTACAAATATTTCCTCATTTGGTCTTCACAGCAAGCCTGGGAGATAGCTGCTATTATTATCCCCATTTCAAAGTTGTGAAGACTAAGGCAGACAGAGGTTAAGTGATTTGCCCAGGGTTGCATAGCTAGTAAGTCTTTGAGAATGGATTTGAACTTAGGTCTTCCTGCTTTCAGGCCCAGCACTCTTTAAGTACTGTGCCATCAGCTGCCTCTGCATTATTAGTCGGGAAATGAATGCCATTTGTATCCAAATGAACATGAGAAGCCAAGTGTATTGCAATGTGTACCCTACCAATAGAGCCAGACTAGAGGCACTTGAATGTGGATCCCAACTCTGCTACTAATAACCTTGTGATCATGCACATCACCTTCCACCACCACCCTCCAACCTCAGTTTCTTCATCTGTAAAACATGAGAAGCCAAGTGTATTGCAATGTGTACCCTACCAATAGAGCCAGACTAGAGGCACTTGAATGTGGATCCCAACTCTGCTACTAATAACCTTGTGATCATGCACATCACCTTCCACCACCACCCTCCAACCTCAGTTTCTTCATCTGTAAAATGAAAGGGCAATCACCCCAGATGATCTTTAAGCTCACTTCCACTTCAAAATCCTAAGAAACCAATGGTTCTACTATATAACCACTTAGTATAGACAAAAATGTACATTTGAATAAACATTAACATCCAGCCTGAAGCACTTTCTTCCCCCTGAATGCATAAAAATTGCACACTTATGCCTTCAGTACCTTGTTTAGGCTTCTTTTATAACCAGAATGTCTTCCCTCCCTCTCTGCTCTACAGGAAGTGATGACAACCAGCCCACACATATCCAGACAGCAACCACCTAGAGAGGTCACTGAAGTCAAGTCAAAAGATGGTCATTAAAGGCACAGGGAGAAATGTCCCCACAAACCAGTAATTTTCTAAGGACTGATGCATCTGATTATTTTTCTCCCTTATATGCCATGGTGAGTATCAACTTCTAAGCAGAAGGAGGTGAGCTCCTCTGCTACAGAAAAATACTTCTGCCTTGGAAGGCTTAAGCATCAGTATTTGGAGGCCTAGAAACTGTAAATAACTCCTGGCACTATGGAAAGGGGAAAGGCAGAGTGGCGTAGTTGACAGAGATAGAGAGCTGGACTCGAAGCCAAGAAAAACTGGGCCTGAGTCCCACCACTGACATATACTGCATGTATGACCTGGATAAATCAGTCAGTCAGTCAACATGTATTTATTAAGCACCTACTATGTGCCAGGCACTGTGCTAAGTCCTGGAGATACAAGGGAAGGTAAGAGACAGTCCCTGCTCTAGAGGAACTCACAATCTAAAGTCATTTCATTTCTCAGGCTTCCAGACAGCTCTCAAAGATGAGCAGTTGAAGAGAGGGTGTCAATTTCCATTGGTTGAGGGAGTTTTCTCATCTGACAGTTCCCCACACAAAGGAAATCACAGGTCTAGTCCTTTGTCCCAAAAGGGAAAGAGTTGTAGGTTTGGAGGCAGAGACCTGACTTTAAGTTCAAATCTTCACCCTGCCATGTACTGCAAGGTATAATACTGAAACTGCCTGGGCCCAGGATTCCTTATCTGCAAAATGAAGCACAGCCCTAGATGATCCCACAAGTCATTTCCAGTGATAATCTAGGGAGTCTATGAACTCAGAGGAGGAGGGGGTCTTCTAAAGCATTTTCAAGCTGAACTTTTTCAGGGTGCAATAAATCCATTTCTCACAAACTGGTCAATCAACAAACCTTTATTAAGGCCCTGCTATATTCTAAGAACCATGGAAGGCATTAAGGGGCATAAAGAAAAAAGTGAAACAGTCCTTCCCCTCAAGGATATTATAATGTAGTCAAGGAAGAGAGAGAGAGAGAGAGAGAGAGAGAGAGAGAGAGAGAGAGAGAGAGAGAGAGAGAGAGAGAGAGAGAGAGAGAGAGAGAAGTTCTCATAAAGAAGGTTTGGGGGAAAGGTACCTGCATCTCGGATTTCAGAAAAGGTCTCATATAGAAGGTGGCACCTTACCTGGGGCTTGAAGAAAACAAAGGATTTCAACAGAGGTGGAGTTGAGAAAGAGGATATTCTAGACATGAGGACTAGACAGGTCAAAGGCACAGGGAGAGAACATAGAAGGTCAGCTATGAGGAACAGTAAGAAGGCCAAATTTCACCAAACTATAGGGGCCAGATTTTGGGCCAGATTGTGAAGGACTTTAAATATCATGTATTTAACAAACATTTAATAAGCAATTACTTTATACAAGGCAATATGCTAAACCCTGCTAAGGCAAGTTTTTTTTTTTAAGTTCTTACCTTCAAGGAGGTTATAGTTTAATGAGGGAGCAACATATAACTCTGTCTGTGTGTGTGATGTGTGTGTAGATAGATATATATATATATATGCACACACATATATACATACATAAAGATACATATAGAGTAGATAGAAAGTAATCTCAGAGGGAAAGACTGGGGAAAGTAGAGGGAGATACTAGGAAAAGGCCTTCTGTAAAAGGTAGGATTTGAATTCAATCTTGAAAGAAATCAAGAAAACAAAGATGCAGAAATGAGGAGAGAGAGCATTCCAGGCATGGGGAAGGGAAGAGCTGATATTTTATCGCAATGGTAATAGGGAGTCACTGGAGTTTATTGAGCTGGAGAGTGACACAATCTGCCACTTTTTAGGAAAATCACTTTGGCAGCTGAGTGGAAAATGAACTGGGGGTAGGGAGGAATACTTGAGGCAAGGGGGCCAATTAGAAAGCTACTAAAATAATCCAGGCAAAAAGCAAATATTAACCTGAACTATAAGTGATAACTGTGTGAGTGATGATAAAGACAAGTCCCCCTGACTCTGGGGCAACTAAATGGCGCAGTGGATACAGCATTGAGCTTGGAATCAAGAAAACAAGTCTTCCTGAGTCCAAATCTGACCTCAGACACTTAACAGTGTGACCCTGGACAAGTCATATAATCCTATTTGTCTCATTTTCCTCATATGTAAAATGACCTGGAGAAAGAAATGGAAAACCACTCCAGTATGCTTGCCAAGAAAAGCTCAAATGGGGTCATAAAGAGTCAGGCAAAACAAAAACTCCTGACTCTAGGGCCAGTGTTCTATCCAATTTACCACCTTCCTGTTCCCTGTTCCTAGTAAACAATTTTTTCTTCTAGTTCTTCATTCTATTCATAATTACACTTATTTTCAAGCCTTTCTTATCTCTCCTACTTGATGGAGAGCAGTGCTGAATCTCAATTTAATTCAAATTCATCAAACAGCAAGGCATGGTCCTTCATACAGGAGATGCGCAGACAAAAACGAAACAGTTCTTACTTTCAAGGAACTTACATTCTACTGAGTGGATCCAATATTGTATTACAAACAAGTAAATGCCAAGTATATACAAAAGAATTTCAGGAGGGAGAGAGTTTGCAACACCTGGAAAGATCGGAAGGGTTTCCTGTAGGAGGTGGCACTTGGGCAGAGCTTTGAAGTAATTTAAGAATTCCAAGAAGCAGAGATGATAAGGAATGTATTCCAGACATGGAAGACAGTTGGTGAAAAACAGTATTTGGCGAAAAAAGTTATTATTGTACAATTCTTTCAGTCACATCCAACTCTTCATGACCTCATTTGGGATTTTCTTGGCCAAGATACTAAAGTGGTTTACATTTCTTTCTGTAGCTCATTTTACAAATGAGGAAACTGAGGCAAATAGTTAAGCGACTTGCCCAGAGTTCACATAGCTACTAAGTGTCTGATGCCATGTTTGAACTCATGAAGATGAGTCTTCCTGACTCCAGGCCTGGCACTCAATCCACTGTACCACCTAGGGGACAGTTAACAGGACAGTTTGACTAGAACTGTCAAAAAAGGAAGCACTATGAAATGCAAGTGGAATGCTATGTGGAAATAGAAGTGGAAATCACATGGGGACCAGATTTTACATTCCAGGATAAGTATTTTATATTTTATCTTAGAGGCAATAGGGAGCAATAAAAGATTTGGGAGGGAGAGACAGCATGGTCAGTTCTGGTTTTTAGGAATCTCAGTTTGGTAGAAGACAGTTTGCATATTGCATGTTCCATGTCTTAAGGTCTCTTTTAGCTCTTACATTCCATCTTCTATGTTCAAAGATCCCTTCCGGCTCTGACAGTCTTTATTTTAGCATCCAAGGTCTGGTATTATGACACTGTTGGTGGTCACTCTGAGATAATTCAGTGAAGAGGAAGGAAAGTTGTTGGGGCTGGGGAGACCTAAGAAAATAAGAAGACAGATCTTTAAAGCCTGGGAGGAAATGGGGGGGGGATTGCAAAATGGCACTCTTCTCTCTCCTTGAATTAATCTGACTTTGAGGAAAAGAATATCCTAGAGGTAGAATGAGAAGCCGATTTTCCTCTGCCCAAGACTAATACTATTCCAGAAGAGTCACTTTCCAGAAAAAAAATTCCTGAAATCTGATCAGCTTGTCCAAAATCTCCTTTCTAAGAGCAATGGCAGAATCAGGAACCAAAGGTGAGTACTCAGAAGAAACAAAATAAGGAAAATATGATTCCTCCCACCCCTGGCTAATTAAATCTGCCCCAATGACTAACTTTTTTTTGAGATGATGGAAGTTAAGCATCTTGCCTAGGGTCACACAGCTAGGAAGTATCTGAGGCTGGATTTGAAGTCGGATCCTCTTGACTCCAGGGCTAATACGCTATCCATTGTGCCACCTGCTGCCCCTCAATTAAGTTATAAATACAGAGTTAGCTCCCTAGTGTTTACGCTGCTGCTCCTGTCAAGTGAGCTCTATTTGCATCCTCTCTCTGAGCCCAGGAAGAAGACAGTCCCCTTCATATGTTAACAGCCATCTCTTCTAAGATGATAGCACCCAGAGCATCAAATATTCTTCTCACTTGTTGGGCAGAAGGGAGAATAATTCATTTAGAAGAAAGTGCCAGATACTGGTATCATGGCATTTCAGAACTGAAAGGAGAACTAAGCAAAGATTTAGTCCAATCCCCTTTTTTGTAGAGGAGAAGTATAGTTTAATAGATGAGTTCTTAACCTTTTTTTGTCATGGACCTCTTTGGCAATCTGGTGAAGTTTATGTTCTTTCTCAAAATAACGTTTCTAAATACATAAAATGAAATACATAGGATTACCAAGGAAACCAAAGGTTAGTGAAAATAGATTTCTTTTTTTCCTCATCAAGTTGATAGACCCCCTAAAATCTATCCACAGACCCCTTGGATTTGTGGACCCCAGGTTAAGAAACCCTGTGCTACTGAAAAGATCTCAGAAATTGCGAGAAAACTTGGGTTCAAGTTTAATACTAGAAACACTGACTGACAAAGCATTTATTAAGTGGATTTACTTAGCACCAGTGATACAAATAGAAAAAGCAAAGGAGTCCCTGATATCAAGGAGCTAGAGAGGGAAGAAGATTCATTAAAAGACATCAAGGAAGGGAGGTAAATGATAGGAGAGCAGGTGTGGAAGCCTGATTCCAGGCAAGAGTAGACAAAAGTTTGCCAGGGAACCAAAGTCAGTCTGAGGCTGAAATATGGATACAAGACAGGGGAGAAGAGGGTGATGTCAGAGTATAGCCAGCATCATAAGGAAATGGGCAGGAAGTAGCAAAGAGGTCCAGTTTGAGGTAAGATAAGATAACCTATCATAGTTGAGGGACCCAGAAGTGGAATCCAAGAATTTGTAGGGAAGGAAAATAAAGATGATGACAGAAGTATAGACAGTATTGTAAAGAGATGGTTAGAAACCCTGCTTGTATGTTCTATGCAAATCATTTTACCTCTCAACCTCAGGCGTTGTTTTTTTTTTTTCATCAAAAAACTACAGCAAATATTACATGCAAATGTCTCACAGGACAGTCATGGGGAAAGCAGTTTGCAAACCTTAAAATCAGGCTATATAAATGTGGGTTATTACTACAGATACTCAAAGAAGGATCAGGGTTCTCATGACTATAGACAGAGTTAGGACCCAAATGAAAATCTCTTGGTCCAAGACTCTTTGCATTAGATCAAGCTGCCTCCTATTCAACAGCTTCTTGGTGGCCTTATGGTCCCAGCTTCAAAAGATAGACACAAGAGATGAGTTTATATAGCACAAAGTAGAGAACAGGTCATTATCAAGTTAACTTTTTTGTCTATTTTAGTGTTTTCTTCAGTCACGTCAGGCTCTTTGTGATCCCATTTGGGTTTTCATGGCAAAGAGAAAAAGTGGTTTGCTTTTCCATCTCCAGTCCATTTTACAGATTGAGGAAACTGAGGCAAACAGGGTCTTTTTCAGGGTCTCACATCTAGTGTCTGAGGCCACATTGCAACTCAGGTCTTCCTGACTCCATGTCTTGCACTCTCTGGTGTCTCCTAACTACCCTGAGTTAACTTAGATTAACCAAATTAACTTGGTCACCTCTAAAAATAACCATTCAGGGGAATGATAAGAATTAGCCATCTTTACTGAACAAGTGAACCAGTTAATTATCTGGGTTCACATTGTTTTTTGTATTGATACAGCCCCAGCCTTCCCCTGGTTCTGGGGAAACCAAAGTGAGTCTCTGCTACCCAATTATTAGGCTGCAAGTTCTATTATTCAGACTGTCAGCCTGAGATGCCTAGTAGAACCCTGCGATGCCACCATCCTGCATTGGTAAAGATATAATACAACATCTTTGAGAGGTGTTGACACCTTATTATTTAAATTCATAACACCTCCCTCTCTTAAAAATGTTGCATATTATATGTGGACTTTTTGAAAACCAAAGCGAATCCAAGTTATGTTTTGAGGACCTTATAAATATGTCATGAGACCCCTTGAGATCACTAGATACATGCATTAGTGGTTCCAAAACAAGAGAAGGAAATCGTTAATCATCACTAGCCCCAGGATGAGGTGCTGGGGCAGGCTCTATTCCAGCTCTGCTGCTAACTAGCTGTATGACTGGGTAAGATACTTCTCCTTCTCCACAAAATGGGGAAAATTTGCCTTCTCACAGGGTTACTGTGAGACTCAAATGAGAACATATGGATAGAAGCACTTTGAAAACTGTAAGGAAGGATATAATTGTAGAAAATTGTTATTATTGCATTTCCAAGCTTATTCCTGCTACCTACTCATTCTCACTTTACTCACTCTAAGCTCAAGCCAAAAAAGACAATTCTTTGTTTTGCCCTGTACTTTCTTGTATCTTCTTACAGCATTTCCTTTCTCCTTTCTCCAGTGATTAAATTACTACCCATTCTTTAAAGCTGAAATCAAATGCTCCCTTCTCCAGGAAGTCCTCCGTGATCCTACAACCTTCCCTCTTGATACCACATAGCACTTTTATCTTGTTCATCTCCAGCGTACTTTTCTATATTACTGTTTATTGTAGTTATCTCTAGTGTTGTTTTTATATTCTCCTTTCTAAGAGTAAGTTCCATGAGGGCATGATCCTGTGCTCTGCACACATTGAAGAAATTTGTTTGGCATAAATAAGTGGACTGAGTGAGTATTCAGAGATACCTCAGAGATTCTCTGGTCCAACACGTTCTCTTTACAAAGAAGACACTTGAGACCTGGAGACTTGCCCACAGCAAGTTAACGTTAAATCCAGTTGTTCAGTTGTGTATAATTCTTCTTGACTCCATTTGGGTTTCTCTTGGCAAAGACACTGGAGATTTGCCATTTCCTTCTCCAGCTCATTTTGCAGATGAGGAAACTGAAACAAACAGAGTTCAATGATTTGCCCAGGTTCACACAGTTGGTAAGTGTCTGATGCCAGTTTTGAACTCCTGAAGTTGGGTCTTTCTGATTCCACTGCCAGCATTCTGTGCACTATGGCGCCACCTAGCAGACCTTAGCATCCATTTCAGGGTTTTCCTATTACATCAGTGTGGAGTTATTTGTGTTTAATGTCTTATCTCAACCTATTAGACTGAAAGGTCCTTGAGGTTTTGGACTGCAATGTGGTTAAAACTTTCTCTTTTCCCCCAGTACTCAGTGTAAGACTTCATAGATAATGAATGATTAATGAATTTGCCAAATTGTTGAACTGTTATTCAGAAAAAAAATTAAAAAGTCTATCTGTAGAGGGGCAGACACAAACAAGGAAAAACGCTACCAGGGGAAAAGAACTCGTTCTGACTGTTTAGCTGATGTCCCAAAGGCTCAGCTTGGGAGAGTTCTCTGTTGCTAGGAAAGGAAGATGTGATCAGGCCTCAAGTCTGTCTCTTTGTGGAGGTCTGGAGGAGTATAGAGTGCTAGAAGCTGAAAGGATACAGTCTGGCTGTCAGCAACTCCAGGGCCTACCATCTTCACTCTCCCCTGGAAACAAATGGAAATAAGTGGCAGGCAGAGGAGGGCAAACCAGGCTTCCAATCAGAATGAAATAATAGGGAAAGCAGCCCAGAAGCAATGCAAAGTCATGACTGAGGGGACAGAAAATCTTCCACTGCAGCAATGCTAATTCTCCAAGTGGTGCAATGTGACTAGAACTTCGGGGCTAGAGCAGGTCTGGGTCCTCAGCAGAACCCGGAGAAGCCTTGAAGGGACTGATTCAAGAGCTTTGCCCTGTTGGTTTTAAGCACACTATCATTTATCTCTCTCTTCCTGTCTCTAAATCAAAACCAGCCTTCACAAATGGCAGTCCCAATGGCCTGCAGAGCATTAGCCTGGTGCCAAGAAATGAAAGCCTGGGATTCAACAAAGGACTGGCAGGAGGTAGAAATATCATTATTTTCAGGGATTAGAGCAAAGAATAGAAGTATTTCTTCTCCTTCTGGGGCAGAGAGGATACCATTTGTCAACACGTGAGACTTGAAGGATCAGAGAATCACAGGGGTCATGTAATTTACAACTATATGAGACCATACAAATCATTTAGTCTACCCCCTCCTACACACACACACTAAAGAGGACCAAAACGTAGAGTCCAGGGGAGGGAAAAGACAAGCCAGTCTTACTTACAAAAAGAAGATCCTGAATTCAGCCTCTCTTTCCATCCAAACAGACACATCTACTGTCCCTTGTTACAATTTCCCTCCTCTCAGCATTAAGCAAGTACTTTTAAAGTACCAGTTATGTGAATTATATATTCCTTGAGGATACCCGAACTTTGTATGTCCTTAGCACCTATAGTATTTTATTCATAGTACCAAAGATAATGAATCTTTTATAATTTTGGCATGGCAGCTCCCTCTCTCCTCTCCACAACTGAGCAGACTTGTTTATGAGTTGCTACAGCTACATACATTTATTGCCTAGAAGCCAAATCTATGGCCAAGCTTGTAGTTTGTTTTTGTAAGTTTTGTTCAAGGAACACATCACTAAGCCTTCCCAGGAAAGTACTCTAAGGCTAGATTTCAACATGGATGTTCTGAGGCAAGATAGAGGTCCATGGAAGAGAGAAGAGGTGTTGTCTTAATGGTTTATTATGAACATAATATCTATAAAGACCTGAAAAGGTCAAAGGGAGAGAAGGATTCTGGGATCAAGCTGTGTTGATATGACTGAACACTGATCAAGAAAAATGAGTTGGAGACAGTGTTGTGTAATGGAAAGAGCATGTGACAGTTTAGTTCAATACAGGTATTTATTAGCCCCTATTGTGTGCAAGACACTATTCTAGACTCCAGAGATACAAAGATGAAACATGCTTCCTTTCTTCAGTAGCTTACATTCTTTTAGAGCATTAGAGGTAGGGAATAAAAGCCTTAGATTCCTCTCCCTATTCCACTGCTACCTAGCTGTTTAAACTTGAGCAAATTATTTTCCCGCTATGGACTTTGGTTTCCCCATCTGTAAAACCAGGAAGTTAGACTAGATGATCTCAAAAGTCTTGTCCCATTCTAGTATTTCATGTCCTAAAGTCCCATCCAATTCTGGCATTCCACTATCTTATAATTTAGTACTAGTAATTATAAGTATGTACTATGTGCCTAGACCAGTGCTTGGTACCAGAGCGGGGCAAAAAGAGGAGCAAGAGAGAGAGATGGGAAAAAAATGCCACAGAGTTCCTTTCAGAGTCTCTTTGAGGGGGATCAAGACTAACATAAGTGAAACCATTAGAAAACAATATAGGGTAGGATATAACTTAGTGCTTATGCTGTGCAATGTAGTTTCTAAGGGAGGTGAACAGAAAAAGGAGAAAGGCCTGGAATAGTCAGGCAAAATGTTGTAGGAGAGGCGAGACCTAGTCTAGGCCTTGAAAAATTATTCATTTACATAGGCAGAGGAGAGGGAAAAAGCCAAAGGCCAAAAGTCTAATGAACTGCCTCAACAGGTAACAAGTCTCCTGGGGCTGGAGGTCCTCAAGCAGGAGCGGGGCTACCACTTATCAGGGAAGAAATAGAGAAGAGTCGTGTTCAGACAAGTGTGTCCTCTGGGGTCTCTTACCACTTTGGGATTCTGTACCCTGCTTAGGCAAGAGAAACGTGGAAGCAAAGACACAGTCAGGAATAAGCCTGGAGCAGAGGGAAGGAAGAGATTGTAAGACTAGTTTGATTAAAGCAAAACCAGAGAGTCTTTTGGGCAAATTGAGAATTACCAAGGAAAGAATAATATGAGTATTGCAGGCTAAAGTTTGGATCTAAAATATAACACTGCAGCACTCTCTTCAGGAAGAATCTGTTAAGATCTAACATCATACCAGGCTGAGGGAAATTGAAGGCAGTTTCAAAGATCCAGTGTTTTCCTGAGAAACAGCACCAGGTTAAAAACTTTTCAAATGTCCTGTCATCAAACAGGAGTTGTTTCTGAAAAAACAAACAAAAAAGCCACTTGCATCTGGGAAGGTAAGGAACTCTAAACAGAAGTGCCATGGGTAAAAGGGAAACTCAAGGTTCACTATTAAAACGAGGTGACAGGTGAGGAAACTGAGCCACAGATGGGCGAAGTGACGTCCCCAGGGTCACTGATCTGTGTGTTGCTACTCAGTAGAAGCGTGAGATGAGAGAAGATGCATCACAGACTGTCGAGAGTTGGAAATGACATCAGAAATCACGTAGTTTTAGACCAATCACTCTCTATCAGAAACTCCCCCAGGTAGAGCTCCAAAATTACAAGTGTTCCTCCCTCAACCTTACCAGAGGCAATTCCATTATTGAAACAGCTCTGATTATTAGGAAGATCCCAAAGCATAATAAAGCAGTCTTAAGGTACTTCTCTAGAGACTAGCAACTAAGATTTTACCTGTAGAGAATCCTCATTACAATATTCAAATCACTTTTATCTACACTGTCTCCACAGATTCTTAACCTGAGGCCCAAGGGATAGATTTCAGGGGGTCTGTGAACCTAGATGGAAAAAACTTACATCTTTATTTTCACTAATCTTTGGTTTCCCTTGTACTCCTATATATTTTATTTTATGCATTAAAAAAAATTATTCTGAGACAGGGATCCATTGGTTTCATCAGACTGCCAAAGGGTCTGTTGTTTCTGAGTTGTTTTCTGGCTCTTTGTGACCCCAGTTGGGGGTTTCACGGCAAAGATGCTGGAGTCGTTTCTTCTTCAGCTCACCTTACAGATGAGGAACTAAGACAAACAAGGTCAAGTGATTTGCCTAGCATCCCACAGCTAGCAAGTGTTCGAGACCAGATCTGGACTCAGAAATGACTCCAGGCCCAGTTCTCCATCCACTTTGCCATCTAGTCACATCCACCAAACAGGTTATGAATCCTACATTTCTAGATAATATCCTAGCGAGGAAAACTTTTTGGGAGGGAAGTATATGACCCTGGATATGTATTTGATTCTGTTTGAATTATGTTATAGGAAGGGAGTGCTTTTAAAGTAGAAATTATTTAATGAATTTATAATATACTCTCATTTATCATTAATGATTCATTTATATAGTGCTTCATATTTCACAAAGTGTTTGCTTCACCACCTGGCTATGAGATAAATAGTGTAATTCCTATTATATCCATTTTACAGATGAGAAAACTGAGACTCAGAGAAGTGAAGTGACTCACTGAAACAATAACCATAACATGTAAACTCAGTGTTCATTTCATTATTCTATATTCCATTTGTAGCTAAAGCTGTTCTATAGTAATAATCTAACTTCCTAGACATTGTAATTCCATTCTCTAATCTCCAATCCTATCCCTAATCTCATAAAAATTCTAGAACTCTAGACCTAGAAGGAATTTTTTTTATCGCTTCATTTTGGAAAGAGAGCAAGTCATTTAATCTCCTTGAGTGTTAATTTCTTCATCTATAAAAGAAGGTGGTTGGATAAGATGACCTGTAAGATCTGACACAACTCAAGATCTATGTCCCAAGAATACAGAATATCAGGGCTAGAACAGATAAAAGATTATTTAGTTCAGTCCTTTCATTTTACTGATGAAAAAACTCAGTTCCAAAGAAGCAAGATGAAATGGCCAAGGTCACGCAGATAATCAATGACTTTATTTTGTGTAGACTCAAAAAGAAACATTCTGCTGGTTGCTGAAAAACCTCCTTTCCAGTTCTCCAATAAATGCAAAAACATTATGCCAAGCATGATTTTTTAAATGAATTTTTCTGGATCTGTTTCTGCTTTCTGAACAAAGGAAAATGAAGGAGAAAGAAGGAGGGAAAGAAAGAAAATGACAGGAGGGAAGAAGAATAAAGAGAAGGAGGAAAAGAGGAAGAAAAGGGAAGTGAGGAATGAGAGGCGATGGCAGGAGAAGGGAAGAAACAGGGACAAGAAGAAGGGAGAGAAAGAAGAAGGAGAGGAAAGAATGAGGGAAAGGGAAAGAAGAGGGGAAAGGAAAATGGGAAGAAGGAAGAGAGAAAGGGGAAAGAAGTAGAGAAGTAGAAGGATGAAAGGAAGGTAGGATGGGGAAGGGAAAGAGAGATAAAAGGAGGGGAGGCGGGGGAAGAGGAAGAGCGGAAGGAAACAATGGGAGGGGGAAAGGAGAATGGACAGAGGAAGAGTGGGAAAGATGAGAGAATGGGGAAGGGAAAGTGGAGGAAGAAAGAGGGAGGAGGGAAATCTGGAAGGGAGGAAAGAGAGGATGAAGATAGGAGGCACAGGAGAACAACGGAGGGAAGTAAGGATTGGGAACAATGAGGAAGAATGGGGAGGAAAGGTAAAAGAGAGGAGGGAAAAGGTGGAAAGGAGGAGGGAGAGGAGAAACGAGAGAGGATGAGTCAAAAGAAAGGGAGGAAGGAGGATGAAGCGAAGGGAGAGGGAGAAAAGGAAGGCTGGGAACACACGTAATGGAGGGAAAATGACAGGATAGGAAAGAAGAGTGGGGGAAAGAAGGAGAGGAGGAAAGGCAAGAGGAAGAGGGGGAGGGAAAAAGCACGAGGAAAGAGGAAGGAGGGGAGAAGAAAAGGGGAGAGAAAGGGAGGGAAAGGAGGAAGGCGGAACAGAGCACGGGAAAAGAGGAGGCTGAGAGAAGGCTAAGCGAAGGATGGGGTAAGGCAAACGAGAGGGTAAGAATAGAAGGGAGAAAAAGGGGAAAAGATGGAAGCGGACGATGCAAGAGGAGGGAGGATGAACAGAGGAGGAAGGGAGAAAAATGATGGGAAAGAAGAGAAAGAAGAGGAAAAGGCGAGAAGGTGGTAGAGGAGAGGAAGGAGGGAGGAGAAAGGAGAGGAGGGAGGAGAGAGGGATGGGGAGGGGAGGAGGGGCGACACGCACCCTTCAGGTGGCCCCGTGATTTCTCACCTCCCCGACGCCCAGCTCCAGAGCGCTCCCTGCGGGGTCGGCGAGAAAGGCCGGAGAAGCGCCGGTCCTCCGGCTCCTTCCTACCGAGTCCCGGACTCACTGGCTTCGCTCCTCACCCCTAACAACTTGACACTGAGCAGCGGCGGCGGCGCCTGTGCCGAGCCAGCGCAGCGAGCAAAGCAACAGTTTCCAGGGGAGGAGACCTGTCCGGGACAGGGACCCGCGGTGCGGCGGCTGGAGCCGAGCTCCGGCCGGTGGCCTGGGAATCGGTCCCGCAGGCTCGGACCGCTCTGGGGGCTGGGGTCAGTGCCACATCCTGGGAGCTAGGAGCTAGGAGCGGGTGGGTCTGCATGCCTACGCGCATCCCGCCCTGCTGGGGATGGGGGTGGGGGGAACGGAAGAGGGGGGTGGTGATGGAGCCCTGGGACTCTTGCCAAGAGCCCACGCAGGTGTGAGCACGTGCTGGGAGGGCTGAAGCAGCCCGGCTGTCCGAGCGTCGGGGCCCCCGGAGCGGGACAAGCTCAGGTCCCTGGGCGCTGCCCCCTCCAGCACTCCCCCCTCCCTCCTCTCCCAGCGCTCAGTCCCCAGCCTCTTTCCCCCTCCCTCTCCTCCTCCTCCCCCTAGCCTGCCTCCACGCCTGGAGCTGCGGCTCCCTCCCAGAGCAGTGCAGAGCCGAGCCCGGAGCAGGGAGCAGAGCAGAACCGGGCGGGGCAGGGCAGGGGCACCCGCTGCCTCCCGGACACCACGCCCGCCGTGGCTGGAGCCTCTCAGGGAAGAAGCTGGGAGCCCTCCTATTCACCTCCGCCTTCTCCTGTGCCGAGCATAAGCCGGGAAAGTTTTCCCGCGGGTAAGAAGCTCTTCCCAAGACTAGGGGAGGGACAAGGAAGGTGGTCCAGGCGTCTGACCTGCGCCCCCAACCCTCACATCTGGCCTTCTGGACCTTCATCTCTAAATGTCTGATTACCCGGGATCAAGATCTTTTAGAACTTAGCATTGGGGGAATTGGGGTGGAGGGGGAGAAACCACAGGTTTGGTGAAACCCTCCCCCCAGGCGTCCGAAATTGGAGGCTGCGGTGTTCATAGGTTCAAGAGTGGCCAGAGAGAGAAAGAAACATATGGTTTCAACTTTGAGCGGGTGACCACCTGCGCTCCGGTTCCTGCCTCTCTATTTCTATGGCAAAGCTGTTAGTCTGTCCAGAGGTCTTTGTGCACGTTTACTGATGGAGCCTTCCCTTTCAATATTGTTTTCCCTTTATTTTTACGGTTGACCCGGGGATTATCAGTCTTTTCCTCTCTTTACTAACCTAACCTACCTGGTGATGAGATTCGAGTTCCTGCAAAAATGATCCCTCCGTCCTTTCGGGTGGTTTGGATTTAACTTGGCTGTTGTTTTACTCAACGTTCTTGTCTGTCTACCTGCGGAGTAAAATGGGGTCTTTCTATCCAGATTTCCAGAAAAAGAAGGCATACTCCTCCCCCAACCTTGAGAGAGCCCTTCCTCTTGGGTATTTATTTCCCCCCTGAAGATGGAAAGACAGTCTTCCTCAATGGGGGAAAGGTGAGGGAGCTGAGCTTGGTGGAGCTAATTTGGTTTGCTAGAGGCTACTTTGGGGAAACTTAAAGACTCTTACGATGTTGGTGCTGGAAAGGACCTTCGAGCATAAAATATCAGAGCTGGAAGGGACCTTAGAGCATAAGGTATTAGGACTCAAGTGGATCTTGGGGATCACCTAAGATTATTTTACAGATTAGGAAACCGGAGCCCAGAGAGGGGAAGTGATTTGTCCAGGGAAGGGCTCCGTTTCGGGGTTGGATCTGCCCCTGTGGAGAGCCCTGTTTGTAGAGTAGGAGGAAAGCTGTGGCTGTTAGCGTAGTTATTGGAGAAGAGGCAAACAATGGAATAGGAGGAAAAGACCCCTATCTTAGCTGTTGTTGCCTGAGATTTCTCAGTCCAGACTACGCACTGCTAGGAAAAGGGTCCTATGTAACTGTTTGAGGGCAGCCTTACCTAGTGTGAGCAAGGCATAGGCAACTGTTAGGCAGTAGTAGCCAAGGCTGCAGATCTGGACAAATGTTTGTGAATTAAAGATTTTCTCCTCTCCTAAATGAATAGATTTTAAAATCTATTCTTGTTTTAGACCCACCCACCCCCCAAAAAGATTTCTTTGCATTTGGTAAATATAAATCATATACGGAGGTATTGTGCCCCTAGAAAAATGTAGTCTTGTAGGCAAGAGTTGTTTTCATTTTTGTCTCTGTACTATCTCCAGAGCCTTGCACAACATATAGGTACTCATTATGTGCTTGCTGAATTAAAATACTTATTGAAGGCCTTGATGGAAAAGACAAAGTCTGAAAAGCCTTTTGCAGTATAAATTGAATATAACGCATAGTATGACAGAAACAACACTGAAGTGAGAGTTCGGAAGACCCAGGATTATGGTACTAGGTCTGTCACTGACTCTGTATAACCTTAGACACACCTCCTGTGAACATCAGTTTCCTAGTCTGTAAAATTCGGAAGTTGGACTAGCTGACTATCAAGGTCTCTTTGAGCTCTGATAGTCTGAGTCTATGTTGAATATGGTATGAAAGATTTCAGGAGAATGGTTTTCATACTGACCAGCTGACATTGGGACTTGTGAATTTGGGACTTCCCCTTGTGCTAAACTCGAGTTCAAAAAGCTGTTGTTTCCCTGAGATAGTCCTGTAGAGATAACTATACCAAGGAGAAATGGGAAAGAGGAGAGTGATCTTAAAAGAGATGTAAGAAAAGAATAAGCCTTGATCTGGCGTGCATCTATCCCCTTACTGTTTATATGAGGAAAATCAGAAATGTTGGGAAAGGGTTTATCATGAAAGAGAATTGAAATCAAGGTAGCACATACTATAAGTTGGAGTAAACTTGCATAAATCTGGAGTAGTTTGGGAGGAAAGAGTTAAGACTTAATGATACATGCTATCAGTGAAGTTCAATTAAACAAAGGATAACAAATGGCATGCTATGTGCTAGACACTGGGGATAAAAAAAAAAACTGAAACAGACCCTGACCTCAAGCAACTTATATTCTGCTGGGGATAAAACTGGTATGCAGAGAAATAAATACAAGGTGATCTGAATCAGTGAAACAAACAACTAGCATTTATTAAGCACCTAACTTCGCGCCAGGCACTGTGCTAAGTGCTAAGACACTTGGACTAATGTGAAATAGGTCTGGCCTGCAAGGACTTACATTCTAACAACAGAAGGAGAGGGATAGAAAAGTAAAAATTTGGAATGGGAGGAGGAAATGAAAAAAGGTGATATCTGAATAAAAACATGAAGACATGCAAAAAGGTAAGAGAGAAACATTTCTGGCATTACAGATATGTACTAGAAAACGGAACTGTAGAATTCAGGGAGCTGATAATAATAACTAGTATAAGGTGCACAAAATACTTTACAAATATTATCTCTTTTCATCCTCAGAATTTTTACAAAAGAGGAAACTGAGAAAGATGGAAGTTATTTGACTTGCCCCAGCATCACACAGCTAAGTGTCTGAGGCTGGATTTGAACTCAGGTTTTACTAACTCCTGGCCCAGTGCTCTATCTATTGTGCTACCTAGCTGCCTCTTAGCTGGTGGTCCTTCATGAAGACTATCATGGTTTCTCTCCTACCCTACCCCATCCCACTCCCTACTCAAACAGTAGCTAGGGAATATTTCCTCAAAAAAGAAAACAAAACCACCTTACATTTCATTTTGTATATATTCTGGATGTGTGTGTGTTGTCATCTTCTCACTAAGAATATAAGTCCCCTGAGGAAAGTGACTTTCTTATTTGATTACCAGCACTTAGGATAGTGCCTCTTATACTTATTCATGCTTATTGATTAATTCATCTAGAATATAGAGTACGTGAAAGGAAGTAACATGAAATGTCCGGAAAGGTAGGCTAGAGGCATAGAGCACTTTATCCTAGAAATAGTAAGTAGTCACTGAAGGTGACTGGCTACCACTTGAAACTTCCTTCTCCAAGCAGACACGCTTTAGGGAGAGGGTTTTTATTAAAAGGCTAAGAAAGTTCTATTGTAAAGAACTAAAGAGAAAATGTAGCAGGGGATCACAGGAAAAGGGTTGAGTAGTGTAACAGCAAGCACTTAGCATACCCAGGATGACTGATAGCACAGGTTCTTAGATCTGCTTTAATAGGAAAGATAGTATTTAAGGGGTCAACAGTCTTTTTTAATTACATTCTCTAGTTCAGGGGAAAAGTCAGCACCCTGAACTTCAGAGAAATATAAGCAGAGAAATAAAGACCAGCAGAAATGGCCTTACTGCCTGAATCAAAGCAATATTGGTATACATTTTACATTTATCCTTGGATCTAGAGGGCCTTTACATCTGAGCATATGAGTTCAGAACATTTGGCCACTCAGAGTCTCAACCAGGGAATCACAAGGTCCTTCTCATAAGCAAGCCCCAAAAGCAAAATACCAACTCAGAGTGTATATGTATATGTATAGATATATAGATATATACACACACACATAATTCTCAGAGCCAGAAGACATCACAATCCTCATGACTCAGTGCCTAATTAGAAATTAGCAAAAGGTGTGACAGCCTTCAAGCAAGCCAGCCTCCTCTAAGCAAGCTTCCCTTAATGGGCTCCCTATGAGGCCTATTATTGAGAGGGGAAGACCCTAAATCCCATTAACATTGCAGGTAGGGAGGAAGGGATTTAACCTTCTGATCTCCACAAGATCTGTTGATCTCTTCCCTTGTGCATATCCCCAGTTCTATATCCCCATTCTAGTCTCCATTCAGGAAGAATAGTATATATGAAAACCTGTGACCTTGGTCAAGTCACCTGATGTCTTTAAGCCTCAATTTCCTCATTTGCAAAATGAGACTAAAAATACTCTACCTACCTCCCAGGGTTCTTGTGGGGAAATCATCTTGTAAACTTTAAAGTATTGTTTCTTTGTGAGTTCTTGTCCAGCATTTTCTAAAGCTCACAAATGTATGTGTAGGAACTATGAATTTGTTCTACCTTAATGCCTCATCAGTTAATAATGGATGGTTTCCCCCAAGGATGGAAAATGCATAACAGAAAAGTCTCATTTTAGTAGACCCATAAAACTAAAGCTACTATACACAACTCTGTGAATGTACTTTAAGCATCTATGATTTCACTGCTATCAGAGTTCCTTCCTTTGACCACACCTTTGGAGACAATCTTCATGACTTTCTGTGGTTGAAAAACAGCATGCCTGTGGCCACCCTTCTGGCAGTGAGTCAATGCCCTCTTCTTGACATTTATCTTTAGACAAAAGAGCTGTGATTGGGCTCGTACTCTGAACCTTTCTAGCTTGATGTTATTTTTTCCCCTCTGACTCTTAGTGACCCCATTTAGGGGTCTCGAGTCTTGGCAGAGATACTGGAGTGATTTGTCATTTCCTTCTCCAGCTCATTTTACAGATGAGGAAACTGAGGCAAATAGGGTTAAGGGACTTACCCAGCATCACACAGCTAGTAAGTGACTTCAGCCAAATTTGAACTCAGGAAGAGTAGTCTTTCTGACTCCAGACTTGGTGCTCTACCCATTGCACCAACTAGCTGCCTCACTTCTAGCTTGATAGGAACTGCTAGAATTTGCATTCTGCCAGGAGAGGACCTGGTGTCGTTGACATAAGATCAAAGGATTTAGAGGCAGGAGGGGCCTCAGAGAGAAGCTAGTCTGGTCCCCTCACCTTACAGATGAGGCCCAGAGAAGGAAAATTACTTGCATAGTCATCCAACTAACAAATGTCAAAACTAAGACCCAAACTCTGACCTTTTGACTCCAAATCCATTGTTCTTTCTACTACCTCATTCTGCCTCCCCTTTGTGCCATAATAAAATACCTAAATAGGGTTTTTAGTCCACATTTCTGTGGAGTTTTACAGTTTAAAGAGTGCTTTCTGTACCAAAAAAATCACCCCAAAACCCCACAACCCTTAGACAGGTGATAGAAGAAATATTATGTCCATCTGACATATGAAGAAACTAAGGATAAGAAAGATCCCATAACTTGTCCAGGGTCATGCAAATTATATCAGAACTAGGATTTGAAGGGTTCTCCCAACCCAACTGTGCAAGGTGGCACAGTGTGATAGAGCACCAGACCTGGAGTCAAGAAGACTCATCTTCCTGAGTTCAAATCTGGCCTTGGATACTTACTAGCTATGTGACCCTGAGCAAGTCACTTAACCCTGTTTGCCTCAATTCCTTATATGTAAAATGAGTTGCAGAAGGAAATGGCAAATCACTCCAATATCTTCACCAAGGAATCTTCATGTGGGGTCATGAAGAGTCAAACGGGTTTGAACCACAAAACCCAACAATAATTTCCATCACATCACACAAATTTAAAAAAAAAAAATCAGTTAAAAAAAAAAGATGAACTGATCATCTTTTCCCAAACAAGTACTTCAGTTGTATGGTGACACATATTACTAGGTAGTCACTCTTGGGTAGCTGTGTGACCTTGGGCAAGTCATTTAGTTTCTTTGTGCCTTGTTTTCCTCATCTGTCAAATCGAATGATAATAATAGTAGATCTATTATCTGGCAGTGTTGATGTAGGGTCCAAGATAAGATAATCTCCTAAGTCTCCAAGTACCATATAAATGTGAGCTTTTGTTATGCATCATCTATACATATATATACTTTTCTTCCTCCTACCTTCATAGGCTTACCATTTTAAATTTTAAGTAGTTGGAAAGTGGTATCATTAGGGACAACAGGAGAAAACAGTGATCTTTTGGTGAGAAAAGTAGGGGCTTTGGCAAAGATTGTTTCTCAGCTTGGATGTGACTACCTTCTATCTTTGGAAAGAGGACCATATGGTCAAATGTGGAGTTAAGAGAGGAATGATACAGACTTGACCCCAGCTTCTTTGATGAGTCATCGCATTCCCTTGAACTGCCTTTGTTGTTCCAGTCCTGTTCAACCCTTCATGACCCCATTTGAGATTTTCTTGGCAAAGATAATGGAGTGGTGTGCCATTTCCTTCTCCAGCTCATTTTACAGATGAGGAAATTGAGGCAAGCAGTGACTTGCCCAGGGTCACACAGTAAGTGTCTGAAGCTGGATTTAAACTCAAGAAGATGAGTGTTTCTTATTCTCAATTCCATACTCTATCCACTGCACCACCTAGCTGCCCTGGATTCCTTACTGGAACTACATAAGAGAGCGGTAATAACATAGCTTGTCTGTGTCTTCGAGGAGGTGCCTATTACAATCAGAATGGATTTGTTACGCACATTTGGCAGCACTGAGCTAGGGCAGCCGCACAGAAAACCTCACTTCCTTCTATCTGAACCAAAGCTGGATTCTTTTCTCATGTGTTCTTTGAAAGGCAGCATCCTCATCCACTCACCCTGGACCACACTTTGGTAGATTAATATCTTGTCTTTCATAGACTGATACATGGGAGTCTGTAAAGACTATACTAATCAAACTGCCCATTCATCACTTCAGAAAGATAAAGACAGTGAGAGGAAGGCATAAAGTCAGGATCATAGACTTGCAAGGTCCCTCAGGGACCTTTCATTTTCCTGAAATAAGTCCTAAACAGGTTGAGTGACTTATCCAAGGTATAGTCAGTAAACATTTGAGAGATTTGAACCCAGCTCCCCTGACTCAGAGCCAGCGTTCTTGGTACTGTATCATGCTGCCTCCCACCCTACTACACCTTTGGTCAGGGGCCTAGGTAACATTTAATATCAAGATCCTTTCATTGCTATCAGAAATTACTCCATATCCCCTTGCCTTGGTAGATGAAATCACACGGGCTTCCAATTAAATTAACCTAGGAGTAACAACGAAGAGATAATTCAATACAATTCATTAGGTATGTATTAAGGCTAGTCTGTGGGCAAGGCTTTGTGCTAGGCACAGAAACAAATAAAAATCCCTGCCCTCATGGAGCTTATATTCTACTCAGAGAAAATCCTGTGTCCAGAGATAAGTAAAAACAAACTATATACAAAGTTATGGTGAGGGAAGGTAGAAGGAGGCAAATAGTACCAACTGGAGGGGTCAAGACAGGCCTGATATAGGTGAGGACCTTTGAGGGTAGCAAGGAAGCTTCTCAGAAAGCCAGGGCCTTGAAGGAAGCTGGGGATTCCAAGAAAGCAGAGGTGAGTTGGAGAGCCATGCGAGCATGGGGGGCTGCCTGCACGAAGACACGCAAGTGAGAGCTGGAATGGTTTTATACAGGAAAGGGCAAATAGGCCAGTTTGCCGGAAGATAAATCACATTGGGTTGAGGGAGGAGGAGGAGGAATGTCACACCAGCCTGGAATGGCATGTTGGAGCCAGTTTATGAAGAATGAAGGGCTCCACTGAAATTATTGAAGGGACATTGGGGGTGGGGGAGGGGGAATGTCTGATGTGGTCAGACCTGTGCTTTAAGAATGTCCTTTTGGCAACAGTGTGGAGGATGAATTGAAGAGGAAAGAAATTTGGGGCATGGGGATCAGCTAAGAGAGTATTGCAGTAGCCCAGAAAATAAGGTCTTAAAATGGGATGCTAGCCTTGTGAGCAGAGAGATGGGGATGGATGAGAGATATACTGTGGATGGAGAAACAGTCAGACCTGCTCATTGGATATATCTATGGGGTGAGGAAGAGTGAAGAGCTGAGACTCCAAGGTTATAAACTTGGGTGACTGGAATGATAGTCATGCCCTCAATAGAAGCACAGGAGTCAGGAAGATAGGGCAGGAGATAGAGTTCCATTGTGGACACACGGAGTTTGAGACGCCAATGGAATGTACAGGTGGAGATGTTCAGCAAGTGCTTGGTGATGAGCGATGAGCTTGGGAAAGATAATAGTCAGATGGTAGATTTGGCAGTCATCTGCATAGTGATGGTAACTGAGCTGCAGAAAGAGAATGTGGCAAGAGGCAAGGACCCAGGATAGAGCTCTGAGAAACGCCTACACAAAGGGGACAGAATCTGGGTGGTCATCCAGAAAAAGAGACTGAGAAGGAGCTGTCACACAGGTAGGAGAGGAAGCAGGTAAAAGCAGGGTCACAAAAAACGAGGGAGGAGAGAGTATCCGGAGTCATGGCTGGCTATCTAGAATTCCATGGGTGACATGGTAGTGC
The DNA here is from genome assembly GCA_023548195.1 of Bettongia penicillata ogilbyi. Taxonomy (NCBI): domain Eukaryota; kingdom Metazoa; phylum Chordata; class Mammalia; order Diprotodontia; family Potoroidae; genus Bettongia; species Bettongia penicillata. The sequence goes on along the minus strand of JAJHZJ010000292.1, from coordinate 22,608,097 downwards.
ATCTTGCATCATACACACACACACACACACACACACACACACACAGTTTCTGTTTCTTTCTCTACTCTTCCCCTTCCCCTCTCTCTTTTGTGTCTCTGTCTCTCCATCTCTCTCTCCCCCGCTTCTTTCTCCCTCTCCTCCTCTTGTGTCTCTGTATGTTAATCTCTCTCTCTCTCTCTCATATGCATACACACACATCTGTCTCTGTCCCTCTCTTCCCCTCTCTCTTTTGTGTCTATGTCTCTGTCTCCCTATCTCCCTCCCCCCACCTTCTTTCTCATTCTCCCTCTTTCCCTTGTGCCTGTCTCACATACATTTTTCCTATCTCTTTTTCTCCCTCCCTTCCCCTCCCCCTCTCTTTTGTGTCTCTGTCTCTCTATCTCTCTCTCTCCTCCCTTCTTTCTCCCTCTCCTGTCTCATGTCTTTGTGTTTCTGTCTCACACACACACAAGGAGCTAAAACATTTTAATGTTTTCTATGGGAAAGTTTCCTTAGTTTGTCAAAGTAACAGGTTGTGGGTTTATTAATAAATTAATAGAATGTAGAACATCAAAGCTGTAAGCAACCTTACAGCATAGCATGTCAGAACATAGAAGGGATCTTCGCATACAGAATAAGAGCTAGAAAGAACCTTAGATCATAGAAGGTTAAAAACTATAAGAGACCTTAGTAATCAACCCATTCATTTTGTAAATAAGGAAATTAAGACTTAGGAATATTAAATAACCTAACCAAGGTCATACAGCTGATTTATGGGAGAACCAGGAGCTAGGATTCAGATCTTCCACATAGTAACTTAGCAAAAGCTGAGGCTTACTGTCCTCCAAATCTGTATTATAACCACGGTGCCCAATTTAAAAGATTCATATTGAACTAAACCTAATGCCATTCAACCAGTCTGAACATAGGAAAGTCAATTGACATGACTAAGAAGTGGCACAAACAACAGTTTAACTTCTTGGATGGCACTGAGACATGCTGTTTAAGGGCATGGTGCGGTCTTTTCCCAAAGTTACATTATAGGGGCATCCTCCTTTCAATCTGCTGCACCATCTGTAATAGATAGCCAAAAACCCAAAGTATGCTGCGCTGTTCTGAACAGCGTAAGTCAGTGTTAACTAACGAACTTCAAAGGTGTCATTGAGACGTGGATGCGCCCCAGTCCTTGAAGACTGCCAGGAAAGTCCAAGCTCTGGCAGGTCCCATCGAGTTGGAAAGGCTTGGCTTCAATACAGATGCCATTGGGCAGCCTGCCTGTTGTCCGAAGATCGCCTAGCTCAGTCCCAAAAGACTCATCACTATATGGGGTGGAATGATAAATTTTGGTGGCTGTTGTTCAGTCATGTCCAACTCTTCGTGACCTCATTTGGGGTTTTCTTGGCAAAGATGCTGGAGTCGTTTGCCATTTCCTTGTCCAGCTCATTTTATAGATGAGGAAACTGAGGCAAAGAGGGTTAAGTGGCTTGCCCAGGATCACAGAGCTAGTAAGTGTCTGAGGCTGGATTTGAATTCAGGTCTTGGGCCCCAGCAGTTTCAAAGTCGGTCCACTGAGAATGGTGACAAATGGTAGGATATAAGCATCTCCAGGAGAATACAAGGTCTTAGGAAGCAGGTACTTCAGAAAAATATTAGTCTCTACTGCACCCCTAAGCACTTGGCTCCAGTGCCTTGAACATAGTGTAAGGATAGGAACTGAACTTGGTGTTAAATTGTTATAGGAAACTCTCAGATGAAGAAATTTCTTCTACTCAAGTAAGTTGGCACTTTCTCCACCACATAAAGGCTTAGGACTTGCCTAGGGCCCTGAGAAGTTAAGTGACTTGTCCAAAGTCACAGAGTCAGTATGTATCAGAGACAGAAGTTGAACCCAGTTCTTCCTGATTTCAAGCCCATCCTGCCCACTATACATTACTGTAGAGTAGGTACTTATTAAATATTTATTGGATTGAATTAATTGAATCTACCTTGATGGAGAAGTTGCCTACCCTGATGAAATCCATGGATCCTTGAAGCATTAATAAACATGGTGTAAAGTTGTCTAGAGTAAGGAAATCTAATTGAGTTGGAGAAGCTTCAGTAAATACCTCATTAGGGTGGCTAGGTTGTGCAGTGGATAGGGCCTAGAATCAAGAAGATCTGAGTTCAAGTTCAACCTCAGACACTTACTGACTTTGTGACCCTGGGAAAGTCACTTAAGCCTATTTACCTTAGTTTCCTCATCTGTAAAGTGAGCTGGAGAAAAAAATGATAAAACTACTCCAGTATCTTTGCCAAGAAAATCCCAAATGGTGTCACAAAGAGTAGGACACAATTGCAATGACTGAACAGTAACAAACAAAAATACCTCTTTTCCCCAGCATTATGAGGGAATAAGGTGCACCGTGAAGATAGGGAAGAACGCACTCCTCCAACAGAGTTCCCAAAGAATTGACCCCTTTTCACAAGTCAGACACTGAGAAAGCCTATAAGGTTGTGATCATCCTTCATTTTCGAAAACCATGATGTCTTAGAAATAATGACATGACTTGCACTTTACTTTGTTTTGAGTAAGGGAGGGCTGTGCAAGGTTACCAGCCTCACTTTCTCCTCCTGAACCATCTGGGTCCAGTGACCAGATATTCATTAGGATGACAGGAGATGGCACATCAAAACAAGGGGAGTTATCGCGGCATAGTAGTCCAAGCAATCAAGACAAGCCTCCCAGGGAATTTGCTACTGCCAAAACTGTTCCATGACCTGAGATGCCAAGCCTGAGAAGCAGGGCCTCAGCTCTCATTGACTGCTGGAGCCCCCTGGCTAGGCTCAAAGTGAAGCAGAGTACACTTGAGTGTACTTCAGCACCAATCCAGTAGCAATTCTCTACAGGTCCCTGCCCATGTCTTTCTCAAGGATCGACTCTTTCTGGCACATTTGAGTAGCTACCAAAGGGACCTGGATGGACCATTCACTTATAAAGTATTTTAAAGTTAGTTGTGGAAGGTGGGAGATGGAAATGACATAAAGAAGATGTAGAAAGTAGAATAACAGGATAATAAGACTGTCCTTGGATCAGGGAGATAGGCTGCCCTATTGGAGAGTTGATGGCCATTTTATACTGGCAACAGAAACCAGAATTTCCATATATAAAATACTATCCTAACCATGCATGTCACTACTTACTTCTGGTCAAAAAACAAAATTGGCCTGTCCTCAGAGACAGCTTTCTCAGGGGTCTTAGCCTACCCTAATGAAATCCATGGATCCTCAAAGTATAAATAAACATGGTGTAAAGTTATCAAGAATAAGGAAATCCAACTGCGTTGAAGAAGCTTGACTTTTCTTTAGTAAATAACTCATTAGGGTGGCTAGGTGGTGCAGTGCATAGGGCCTGGAGTCAGGAAGACCTGAGTTCACTTTGGGTTGAGTGGGTAACTTTGCCACACAAAGGTAGTACAAACATGATTACTCCATTTTACAGATGAACAAACTGAGTTTCCCTGAGGCAAAATGACTTGTTCGGTCACTCAGGTCTAACTGACTAGTAACAAACTGAGGCTGAGCAAGGTTCATTGAATTGTATAGGTCATATAACTAGCAACTATCTCAGGTAGGATTAAAACTCAGGTCAAAAAAAATGTAAAAAGCTGAAATCCATATTTTCTGACTAAGTCCAGCACTCTTTCCCAGACAGACTTTTTTTCTCTCAGGGACCTATGTCTCACAAACTTCTGTAGTAGCACTTGGACACCACAGTCTCCACCCTGCATTAATCAGGGTGTGTCACTTTGATTAGTGACCCATAGACTCTTTACTTTCCAAATCTATACAGAGTTTCAATCCCGTCATTAATATTTTATCACCTACCCAACATAATCCCATCAACTCCTTCCTGGAAAGAGCCTACCTTGACCAGCCATCTCTTTCAACATTAGATTCAGATTCCTTACTTTTAATTCCCTTGACCAAATTTTACCTTTATGCAGCCCATCCAGCTCCCTTCACTCCCCTGGTGAGGAAAACCTCCTCTTGTCCACTTCTGCCCTCCATACCTTCCCTAATTCCTAAAGATAACACACCCATAACCTTTGCTTCATCCCCATCCCTAATCTCTCTTTCTGTTTTACCCTCATAAGTGAGTCCTGATTCCACCAAGAGCCTAAGGATGGATACTTTAGGGGCCTTATTAAAACTGGTACTTTAGTGGTAACTAAGGAGAAACTTTAGTCTTGGTATGAGGCTGGGTTGAAGTAGTTATTTTAATGTTTAGGGAACTTTAATTCTGGTACAAGAGAATTAGCATTGCAAATAATTAGTTTGTCTAGTTAAACTTTAGTTCAGAGATGAAACAAAATCTTATTCGCACACAGATACATTGGACATGAGTTGAATTGTGAGCTAAAAAGAATTAGTGCCCCATCCTCATTTAGCAAATTACAGTCTTTCACCATCTCTAGGGAGCCTTGTGCTGGAAGACTGGAATATAAAATATGTATCATCCCTTGGTGAGCTGATAGCCAGGAATGAGCGTGACTTTTTTTCCATATTAAATTGTCTGCCGAGACAGGATAACTTTTCATAGAGGATGACGATGCTCTAATTCATGACAGGGATGTGCCTGTGATGGAAAGAAATGGGAAATATCTAATTGGGGAAACCATCTGCTGGAAGGAACGTCAGAAGGGTTGAAGCACTATGAGAGACTGAGAAAGAAGAGGTGATTACCATTCTGACTGTTTCCTAAGAGTTCTTTCACTGGTTGTAAAGATAGAACAATATTCATTTGCCTCTGTCACTGTCCTTATTAACAAAAATGATATTTTTCTCCTTGCCATAATGTAAAGGAAAAATTGTTCTAGATCTGAAAAGAAACATTACTGATGTGAAATGCATAGAATGTGATTGTCCAAACACTTTTCCTATAGAATCCTGATAGTGTCACCAAAGTTCTGGTCACCATTTTTATATAAAGTTTAAAACACTTGCTAGGAAGTCAGTATTCATAGGATCACAAGATCATAAATCAGGAGCTGGAAGGATTTTAAGGGTCATCTAGTCCAACTTCCTGATGTTACAGATAAGGAAACTGAGGCACGGAGGGCAGAGAAGTGTCTTGCCCAAGATCACATGGGTAGTCAGCATCAGAGCTGGTACCTGAACCAATGTTGAATTCAGTTACAACTATAATCATCTTTTTAAAAGAAACTTAACCTGGAAAGAGGAGAAAATAAGCATTTCTCAAGAACCTACTATGTGCCAGACAGTATGCTAAGTGCTTTACAAATATTAGCTCCATAAAAAGAGTTTGTCTATTACAGAGTATAAAGTTTGAAGGAATTTGAGAGTTCAACTTTTCAAACCAACTCATTTACAGAGAAGGAAACAGGACAAGAGGAGCTTGAGGTTACATAGATATTACCAGCAGATCCAAGATTGAAACCTTGGTTCACTGACTTAAAATCTAATATTCTTTTTAATCGACGCCATGCTGAAAAATCCAGTTTTCACAAAAGGTAATGAATGGGATAGCTAATCCATTTTTGAATGAATTCACAATCATTGAACTAGGAACTTTCCCCTTGCATGTGTGACATTAGATTTATACACAGCCTTGGGAACAAAGCTGTTCCACACAGTGAGGCATTCCTGTGCTAAATCTCTCTTTTCATTCTTAATGAGTATTGTAAAACTTGTTTCCACAAGGAACGCAAAAAGAAAATAAAAGGTTTTACATTTTTGTTCTTCCTCTGGAAATTCACACACTATTTGGGGTCTTTGGTTGCCCTGAGCAAACAGGTTTCCCTCCCAGTTACACCAGGACAAAGCATTCGTAAGCCCCTAAACAAGATTTGAAAATTGCACCCCTTGTGTGTTACTTTCACTAATTGACAGATCTTGGACTAGATGGGACCTCGAAAAGCATGTTGTCCAACTTTCATTTTACAGGTGAGTCACCTCAGGCCCAGGGAGTTTAAATCATCTTTCTAAATTCACAAAGGTAGTTAAGTATCTTGGGCAAGATTTCAACTCAGATCCTCTGATACCAGAGCTGTGATCCTCTCCATAGTACCACTTAACTTCCCCTGGATACCCAGAGCTTTTATTGGAATTCTTGCCATTGGACTTCTTCAAGACAATACCTACCAGCCATGTAGACTTGAATTTCCTAGCATTAAAAATAAATGCATATTTTTAAAAAAATAACAAAAAAGATAATAAATGAGTAGGGCATCTAGGTGACCCAGTATGTACTGGGTTTGAAGTCCAGAAGACTCATCTTCCTGAGTTCAAATCTAGCCTCAAATACTTATTAATTGTGTGAACCTGGGCAAGTCACTTAACCCTATTTGCCTGAGTTTCTTCATCTGTAAAATGAGCTAGACAAGGAAATGGCAAACCACTCCACTATCTTTGCCAAGAAAGCTCTAAATGGGGTCTCAAAGAGTCAAACATGACTGATACAACTGAATAATAGTTACAAATAAATGAGCAACCTCAGTATGGAACTATACCCTTGAGAAATTCAAAGAACCAGAGTATGGAGGACCTCTATAAATGGGTATGGACTGGGTTCCAGGGTATGATGAGAAGGTGTCACTGAGGCATACTGGCACCTGGGGAATAAGCACTACCACCGGTGAAGATCACAGAGCCATTGAGATTCAAACAGTCTCTTTAAAAGTATCTCTTGTTACATTCTCTTCTTCTGATGCCCTCCCCCTCCCCCTAATTTTGAGCCTTTGATAGCTGCCTATCCCTCTATCTGCTTCTGTAAGCTTTCATTCTCTGCCTTGATTATTTGCTGAATATCCTTCCCAAACATGTGGAGAGGGTGAGCCCAAACAACCACAGGTTTTATTTTTGTTGCTCAGTAATCCAAGATGTATGATCTTGGGTGAGTGACTTCCATGGGCCTCGGTTTCTTTATCTGCAAAATGAAGGGTTTAGATTATGTCATCTAGAAGAAGATAAATCATCTAGCTAGATGGACCCTAAGGTCCATTTAAGGAGGAAGCATAGTACAGTGGGAAAAGTATTGGATGATCTGGGGTTTGAGGACCTAGCTTCAAATGCCAGCTCTGAAACTTGCTATGGATGTGACCTTGGACAAGTCACTTAATCTCCTTGGTTCCTAGATTTCTTGTTCATAAAATAGGGAGGTTGGACAAATAGTCACTGCAGAGGCCCTTCCATCCCTAAAATTAAGATCCTAAAAACTAGACTATTTAAACTCAAAGGGAGTCTTGGAACACAGAAACTCAGAAAAGGGCCTAAAATAGGGGCTCTTGACCTAGACAGAGACTATCTGCGATGGATGGATGGACGGATGGACGGACGGATGGACGGACGGATGGATGGATGGATGGATGGATGGATGATAGAAACCATTTCATTATAATTGGCTTCCTTTGTGATCCTGCATATGTTATTTTATACTTTTAAAAACATTATTCTGAAGAGTTCATGGACTTCACTAAACTGCCAAAAGGGCCCAAGACACACAAAAAGTTAAGAACGCCTGCTTAATGGTTCTTCAGATTCTAATGATCCATTTGTATCCTCAGCCCTTTTCATCTCATGGTGCAGTGTTCTAAGGTACTTTCTAGATTTAATATCCTGTGCACTAGGTCACCTAGCAAAAATATTATATATTCTATGTTGCAAAATTCCTTCTAGCTCCCCCATTCCACCTTCTATATTCTAAGGTCCCTTCCAGCTCTCACATTCTAGGGGACTTTTTACACTAAAATTTTGTGGTTCAAAGTCACATACAGTTGAATCTCCAAAACGGTCCTTGTAGTTTGGGCAAATGGATGAATAATTGGATGCTTAAATAAAAACCACCTTTCAAGTCTTATTTCCATTATTCCCCTTCACATTCTACAGTCACACTGACCTTGCCTACTAGTTATCCTTCACACTCAATAGCTAATCTCTTTCTGAGCCTTTGTACAGGCTGTCTCTCATGCCTAGAGTGTAGTTTGTCCTCACATTGGCTTTTTAGAGTCCCTAGTGGACTTCAAAGCTTAGCTCAAACACTCACAGTCCTATAGCACTGTGAGTCAGGCATCTATGAAGTGCTTACTATGTGATAGGCACTGTGGTAAATGCTGAAAATATAAGTACAAGCAAGGAGAAACTTTATATTCTTCTGGGCAAAGATAATACCAGAAATGAAGTGGGAGGTGGGGTAGAGATAATGCCAACGTCCAGGAAGTCAGAATACAAGCCAAGATGACTCTGAAGGGCCTGAGGCCCTTCCTTAAACCTCCTTAAAGAGGTTCTGGCAAGATCTCACCAATCCCCAACTGCAAGGGTAGAAGGATACCTTAGGGTGAGAAGGCTGCAGGAACAAAGGGTTGAAATCTTTATGATTTTCTTTTTTATTAATGAGCTTAACTATCAAACATTTCTAAGTACAAAGAAAAGAGGATCATGTATGATCCTCTGTTTTCTGTTACATAAAATCTTTTTTCATGTTTATTAAATTTAATACGGTAGTATCAACACTGCCCTCTTTATATGTGTCACTTTCTGAACTTGCTTCTAACTTATGTGTATTTTTTTTACTGTTTCATTGATGCTCTTTTCTTATCTTTTTTTTTTGTTTTTGTTCACTGCCCACCAACTTCCTCTTCCCTTTCCAAAAATAAAGTCTTCCTTTTGTAACAAATCAGTCAAACAAAACAGCTCATCACATTGGCTGCATCTGAAAATATGTGTTTGGTTCTTCACCTCTCTAGTCCATCACCCCACTGTCAAGAGGTGGGGAAGTGTGACTCATCATTAGTATTCTGAAGTCATGATTATCCATTATGCTGAATAGTGTTGAAGTCTTTCAGTGGTAATTTTTCTTTTCATTATTGTGTTGTTTGTCTGACTCTTCCTGACCCCATTTGGGGTTATGTTGGCAAAGATACTAGAGTGGTTTACCATTTCCTTCTCTAGCTCATTTTACAGATGAGGAAACTGAGGTAAACAGGGTTAAATGACTTGCCCAGGGTTGAACAGCCAGTAAGTCCCAGGACAGATTCAAACTCAGACCGTCCTTATTCCAAACTGTAATGGAAAGCACCCCAACATACACAAGGATCCTGCTATCTCAGGATCTTAGATCTGCATTTATAGAAGGAAAGCAACTTTTGAGAGGTCCACTAAATCATTCATTTAGTTCAGGGGAAAAAGTCAGCACCCTGAACTTCAGAGAAAATACAGAGAAATCAAATATCAACAGACAGGCTTCCAGCTGCCTGACACATCAACAGACAAAGGCAACTGCCTGACCATACATACGTAGTTACCAGAGAGGAAAAACTAATGTCTGAGTTTTCAAACTTGGGGGCCTCTTTAGCAGCTTCTCAAGTCTCATTTGGACAAACAAAACACTTCCAGTCAAAGCCCCAAAATAAAACCTCACCCTCATTTTTTTAGAGCCAGAGGGCATCACAACCCTTGAGAACCAGTGCCTCATTAGAAACGTAACCAAGTCTCCCTACAAATCTTCCCAGGCCTGTTAATGGGTGGGGAAGATCTTTAATCACATTAAAATAATTAATAATTAATAATACAAATACTTATACTGTTTCTATACTAATTCTATTCTATTCTTTACTACTAACAAAGTCTCTTGGTTGATAAAGGCAAGATTCAATCTGAGGCACGTGATTACACTAAAACAAAAACAGCAAAAGATCCTACTTTGCTTGCCATTACACAGGCCCAGTGCTCTATACACTACACCACCCAGCTACTCTTTGATATGTATCAGGTACTTAGTTAAAGCTTGTTGATTGATTGAGAGGCAGTGAGCTGTAGTCAGAAGACTGATAGATTCAAATCCCAGTTCTGATGCTTGTGTGCTCATCTTTCATTGCCCAAAGAAGACCATGCCATCAGAGAAATAATGACATGACTTGCACTTGACTTTGTTTTGAGTAAGGGAGGGCTGTGCAGGTCCCCAGCCTCACTTCTCCTCCAGAGCCATCTGAATCCAGTGACCATATATTCATCAAGATGACTAGAGATGACCCAGGATGAGGCAATTGGGGTTAAGTAACTTGCCCAATGTCACACTGCTAGTGAGGATCTAGTGTCTGAGGTGAGATTTGAACTCAGGTCCTCCTGACTCCTGCACTGGTGCTCTATCCATTGCATCACTTAGCTGCCTCTAGGATGCTTACATGACTTTAAGCAAAGCACTGAATCTTCTAGGTCCTCTGTTTTCTCATCTGTAAAATGGAAGGGGTACACTAGATGACCTCTGAAGTCCCTTCTTGTTCTAGATGTATGATCCTGTGACTCACTTGCTTCTAAGTTTCCTTCTAGCCCTGAATCTTGGCATCTTGGGAGTACAGTGGATTCAACATTTGAAGTCAGAAGCATTTAAGTACAAATCCTGCCTTGGCCACATACTAGCTGTGGACACTGGGCAAGTTGCTTAACCTTTCCTACCCTCAGTTTCCTCATCTGTAAAATAGGAATGATAACACCTACTTCACAGGGTTATTTTGAGGATAAATGGCATATATAAAGTGCTTCTCTAGCTTTAAAGTGTTATATAAATGCTGCTTTATTATTATCCTATTGATTGATCATTATAGGAAAGATGTGATTCCCCCCTCTTCTTTCTTTCCCCATTACAGATTTTCATCGCTGACCCATCCAAGTGATGTTAAGTTACCAAAATGACCCTCTTGCCTGGAGAAAACTCCGATTATGATTACAGTGCCCTGAGCTGCACCTCGGATGCCTCCTTCAGTCATCCGCATGCATTCTTTCCGCGGTCTGAGTCCCTCAAGGGAGTGTTTTACCGAAGAGCCAAGAGACTTCATCCCAAAGACAATGTCCACCCCAGCAGTCAGCCTGAGGACCGAAAGAGGCAGATCATCATTAACGTGGGGGGGATCAAGTACCTGCTGCCTTGGACTACTCTGGACGAGTTTCCCCTGACCCGGTTGGGCCAGCTGAAGTCCTGCACCAACTTCGATGATATCCTCAACGTCTGCGATGACTATGATGTGACCTGCAATGAGTTCTTCTTCGACCGCAACCCCGGGGCCTTCCGGACGATCTTGACTTTCCTCCGGGTGGGGAAGCTCCGGCTGCTCAGGGAGATGTGCGCCCTCTCTTTCCAGGAGGAGCTCCTGTACTGGGGCATCGAGGAGGACAACCTGGACTGGTGCTGCCGGCGGCGATACCTGCAGAAGATTGAGGAGTTTGCGGAGATGAACGAAAGGGAGTCTGACCTGCTGGAGAGCGAGAGCCCTGGGGAGATGGCGGAGGAGACTGGGCTGGGCCGGTGCATGAAGAGGCTGCAGGACATGGTGGAGAGGCCCCATTCTGGGCTGCCGGGGAAGGTGTTTGCCTGTCTGTCTGTGCTGTTTGTGACCATCACTGCGGTGAATCTGTCTATCAGCACCATGCCCAGCCTGAGGGAAGAGGAAGAACAAGTAAGTTCCTTCTAGTACAGAGAAAGATTTACCTGCAGGGAAATCCAAAGACTAGTTCTTTGGTCTTTAGGTCTCTGGAAGTATACCAGGGGAGGCATAGATTCTAAAATCCTTTGCATTCATAGCGTTATAGTATCATAGAGATGGAAGGGACTTCAGAGATTCTTTATTCTGACCTCCCACTTAGGATCATATGTTTAGAGTTTGAAAAGCCCTCAAAGTTATCAATTCCAACCCCTTATTTTACAAATGAGGGAACTGAAACTTAGAGAAGCTAAGTGACTTACCTGAGGTGAGACAAGCAGTACTTAAGTCAAAGGACCTAGGATTTGAATCCAGGCCCCTTTGCAGATGAGAGTAGTGAATCCCAGAGAGGATAAGTGACTTCTCAAGTCACACAAGTAGGAAGATTTGAAGTTAGTTCCTATTTGATGCATATTGAATAGCAAATGCAAAATCTGCAGGCCATTTTTGGAGTGAAAGCTGAATATTCATTGATTTGGAAATGAAACATGTATGTGTGCAATGCCCTGTGATAAGGTGGAGAGGAGTGGAAGATAGGAAGACAAGTAAGTGGTTCCTGACCCTTTGGTACTTAAAGTCAAGGATAGGAAATAAAACTTACTTGACTGCTTAGTCTAAATCTTATCCCCCACCCCCACCCCTTCCCTATTCTTAGGATCTGTCACTTCTTCACTGTGAATCATTTCCTCCTTGGATACAAATCACAACCCTTCTCCACTATATTAGATAGTTGTTAAGAACTGTCCTGGCCAAAAAATCCATGGCCCTGCAGCCATCTTGTTGAAAAGTCTCTAAACTTAGCTCTCCTGGTCTATGGACAGTTCCTAGCCCACCAGTAGTCCCAGATTCAAAACCTTTCCAATTTGAAAGGATTGCTGAGGTATTTGCTTTGAGAACATGCAGAGGGCTGCACGTGGGAGTCAGTCAGACCTGAGTTTTAATCCTGCCTCAGATAGGTATTAGATAGGTATTAGGTGCAAGTCATTTAAACCTTTCTCAGCCTCAGTTTACTAATCTCTAAAATGGGGATAATAGTTGCACCTAGTTCACAGATTGTTCTGAGGCTTAAATGAGATCAAATATGAAAAGCATTTTGTAAATTTTAAAGTGCTATATAAATAAATGTTAGCTATTAGGAGGAGGAGGAGAAGGAGGACTTCAGTGGAGGAGCATAATTAAAATAACAAATTAGGATAATGTGTAATAATTCACATTTACGTAATACCTTACAATTCACAAAGTGTTTTCTTTCCAACAGGTCACACATTTCTTGCAACAATTCTAAAGTAGGAAATGTGTCTGTATTACTGTCCCCACTTTACAAATGAGGAAACTGAGGTGCAAAGAGATTAAAATGGCTTTACCCAAGGTTACCCTGCTCAATGACAGAAAAAGGACTCAGACCCTGGTCTTGTAAATATAAGTCAAGTGCTCTAGTTCAGTTCTACAAAAAATTTCTTAAGTACCTACTCAGTATAAGGCATTATGCTTAGCACTGGATATGAAAATACAAAAACAAAACTACCCTTCTCTCCAAGGAATTTACATTCTACTCAAGGAAGAAGGTTGTCATCTACTCCCCCCAACATTGCTCCCACACACACATCACATAGAGTTTGTCCCTGGTTTACAAGAATTCTTAACCTGGCATCCTTGAACTTTTTCTAAAAAAAAGTTTTTATAACTCTAAATCATTATAATTAGTTTCCTTTGTAATTCTATATATTTTATTATGTACATTTAAAAATATTATTCTGAGAAGGGGTCCATGAGTTCACCAGACTGCCAAAGGTTTCCATGACACAAATAAGGTTTAAGAACCTTTTCTGGATAGATACTGTCCATAATAACAGACGTAACTATTAATTAAACATAGAAGTTACTATCAGAGAGCTAATTCATTCCTTATTAATTCTAAATTAAATTGACCCTGTTTTCACTAGGGGATACTCGTATGTTCCCTGTCCTATTTGAGGGAAAGAATCATGCAATTAGATTTACCCACCCCCCAGAAGTTTCATATATACACACATATATGCTTACATATATGTATACATATATTTAAAGATGCTCTGGATAGGCTTTAAATATTAATACTTGAGGTAGGATTTTTTTCTCCTTTAGAATCTTTTTTTTTTCCAACTAGGTCAGCATCAAACAAATGCAACAAAATGATCTTTTCTCCATACCGCCCTACCCTTTTTTCCCTCCCCTTACTTCCTTAACCCTCTCCTACAATCAGCTACACACCCTCTCTGCCCAGTGAAAACTAACATGTGAATGGCATTTGTCCTTGAGGCAGTGTGGTGCAATGGAAATAGCACTAAATTTTAGTGTCAGGAGTTTCTAAGTCTCTAAGTCTTGGTTCTGTGGACTTCCCTTCAGACTATATACTCTGTAATCCTTTAATTTTGGTTGACATTTATTAATAATCATTTTGGAAAAGGAGTATGGCATAGTGAATAGACAGTAGTCTCAAAGTCAGGAGAAGCTACATTCAAGTTTGGTCTCTGACAAATATTGTCTCTATGACCCCAGGCATGTCACTTAAGTTCTCATATTCCAGGCAATTCTCTAAAACTATGATTTTTTTTTCAGAGGCAATTGGGATTAAGTGATTGCCTAGGTTCACACAGCTAGTAAGTTATCTGAAGCCAGATTTAAACTGGGGTCCTCCTGACTCTAGAGCCAGTGCTCTATCCACTGTGCCACCTAGTTTCCTACAACTTAACTAACAGTTGCAGAGCGGTTGTCAATCAGGAGTTCCCCTCTATTAAACTCCAATACCAATTATAGGATTGGTCCAAGAATAATAATTTCTGAAGCATTTCAATCATTTATGTGGTGCTTTCCTAACAGCTACCTTGTGAGTTCAGCAATACAAAAAAAAAAATCTTTATTTTATGGTTGAGGAAACCAATGAGACTCCTAGCAGTAACATGATTTGCTGAAGGTCGCACAGCTAAATGCAGAACAAGGATTTGCCTCCACTGTCCAGACTCTTGATCCACTATACAATGCACCTTCTCTCAGCACAAAACTGAGAAGAGAGCTGCTTTCTCAAGGCTCTTATGGCACACAAATCACAGGCTGCCTTACTTTTGTGCTTTTTAAATATCAGCAGAGCCTAACATTTTTTAACAGCAAGACAGGAAAGTCTTTCTGGCCACACACTGTGTTGTAATACATCAAAAGAGAGGAGGTGGGGTGCAATGATTTGCCAGCGTTCGATGGCAGAATTCCCACTGCTGACATCCACCTCAACACATTGCCTGAGTTCTCTGTACTTCATATCCTGGTGCCTGACAGCTGACATTCCTCCTTGCTGACGTTGTAGGAATAAATTTCTTTGTCACGAGACAGAAACAATTTCAAGTTCTTTTATGGAATTTCTATTATTCTGGCCCTGAGAGCCTTCATAACTTCAGAAGTTACTTCTATATCTCTTCTCCCAACAAGTCAAATTACCACCTGATAGTATGTGCATTGAGCTGTTAAGCCCCAAGAGGGGAGGCCTATACTCCCTCTTTCCAGCAGTATGGGGACTCTTAGTTCCTTTGGCAGTGTACCTTGAGAACTCATCAGGGAGACTGATGGAGCTGCAGTGGCAGCCCTGCCTCACACCCCTGGGGCCCACCAAGTAGTCATGCGGGAGTGTGAGCTGTAAACCACTAAGAATTTCCTGTATCACCACTGTTGGTGATATGATTAACGGATGCCTAGAATTGAATATTTTACTTTGATAATTTATTAAGTGAGGGGGAAAGCTACATGACTTCTTTGGTATCCTAGTAAAAGAGCTATTTCTAAAAAGGTTAAGGATGTGTTCCCAAATATCCCATTACGAGTCTTTCACTCATTCATGTATCAAAGCCCTTTGTAAACATACTTATATTTTAGCCTTATAATATCCTCTTAGGAGAATAAGTGAAAATAACAATGGTTTACAAAATGCTTTTCTTCACAATGCATTTGTGAGGGAGGTAGAACAGGCATTATTATCTCCGTTTTTCCAGTGAGGAAATTGAGTTTCAAGCTTAAGTGGCTTAATGAGTGGAATGTACAATTCTTGAGTGCAGGAGCTATTTTTCATTTCTACCTTTGTATCCTGAACATATAGTCCAATTTCTGCCATATAATAGGTACTTTATAAATGCTTCTTGAATTGTAGTGATTTGCCCAAAGTAACACAGTAAAAAGTGACAAAGCCAGGATGCAAATCCAGGTCTTCTGAGGCAGAATGGTGTAGTGAGGAGAACATAAAATTTAGATACAGAGAACCTGGGTTCAAATCTTGCCTCTGCTGGACACTATCCATATTACTTTGGACAAATCACTTGACCTCTCTGGGCCTGAGTTTCATCATTTACAAAAAGAAGGGATTAGATTAGATGATCTCTAAAGACCCTTCCAGTTACAAATCTTATGTCTTTCTAATCTGCTGGTCTTTCCAGGATAATTAGAATCATCATTACATCATAGATTTAGAAATGAAAGGAATCAAAGAAGTTATAGTGGAGGAGGAAATGGCAAGCCACTTTTCCAAATGGGATCACAAAGAGCCTGCAGTGACCAAAACAGCTAAACAACCAAAAAGAGGTCATATAGTCCAGTTCTCACTGATTTTAGAGGTGAGGCCCAGAGAAAGGGAGGATTTTCCCAATGTCACAAAGTAAATTAATGTGGTTAGTCCTTTTTTTTTGTTTGCTCTAGCATTACCAGTTTCAAGGCCTGGAGATATTACCTATTTGGTTTCTCTAGCACATGTGGTCTCCAGTCCTTCAAATATTTAAAGATGGTAATTACAGTATTTAGCAAATAAGTCCAACTTCATTCTCTCATTCATTGTATTTTGATTTTATTGACTTCAGTTATACTCCTCTTTCTCAGCATCATTTCCAAGCCAAAGAGTGTTGCAGTTTTGTTCCTGATCCTGGCATCATTTCTGTTTCTCAGGGTGAATGCTCCCCAATGTGCTACAACATCTTCATTGTGGAGTCCGTGTGCGTGGGCTGGTTCTCCCTTGAGTTCCTGCTGAGGTTCATCCAAGCACCCAGCAAGTTTGCCTTCCTTCGGAGCCCCTTGACTCTGATTGACATAATCGCCATCCTCCCCTATTACATTACTCTGGTGGTGGATAGCACATCTGTGGGCCAAAAAAAGCCCAGCTCCGGCAACAGCTACCTGGACAAAGTGGGCCTGGTGCTCCGCATCCTGCGGGCCTTGAGGATCTTGTATGTCATGAGATTGGCAAGACACTCTCTGGGCCTGCAGACACTTGGGCTCACGGCCCGACGGTGCACGAGGGAATTCGGTCTCTTGCTGCTCTTCCTGTGTGTGGCCATTGCCCTCTTTGCCCCATTACTTTATGTCATTGAGAATGAGATGGCTGATAGCCAAGAATTCAGCAGCATTCCAGCCTGCTACTGGTGGGCTGTCATCACCATGACCACAGTGGGTTATGGTGACATGGTACCCAGAAGCACCCCTGGCCAAGTGGTGGCCCTGAGCAGTATACTTAGTGGCATCCTCCTTATGGCATTCCCTGTGACCTCCATCTTCCACACATTCTCCCGCTCCTACCTGGAGCTGAAGCAGGAACAGGAAAGGGTCATGTACAGGAGGTCACAATTCCTGATCAAAACCAAGTCACAGTTAAGTAACATGTCACAGAATAGCAATGTTTTATTTGACAGCACCTCCTCGGATACTAGAGACAACAACTGAAATGAGACAACTCCAAACACCCTCTGGTGTGATGCATAAGTGGCCTTGGCAGTGAGGTCCCCCTAAAGATCACCCTGATGTCTGTGACAGTTGAACAGTGGGCACTGTCCTTACAGAGACAAGAGAGAAAAGGAGTTTTACTTATGGAGTTTGGGTCATTCCCATAACACTTAGCCATGGATGGTCTCCATATTTTGCCACAGTTAATAGTTCATGTCCATCAATAAAGAAATGAGTTTTCTTCCTCTTTTTTAGCCCACGTAAAAATAATTTGCCTACAGAAACGAGTGTCCCTATGGATGCCTATACATGATATCATTTTCAAGAAAAACATCTGATTTTAGGCTAAAGTGTCTCCTATTAAAGAAATCTAAGACAAAAAATGAAAAAGAAAATAATTCCTTATGCATCTACAGAGCTAATCTATATACATACAGAAAAGGTGCCTCTCAGAAAAAGCAAAGATGTACCAATACTCTCCCTAACAGCATTCATCAATTCCATAAAAACACATCAGCTGAATTGGTGTTATAGGGGGAAATACATTGCCCAGGAAAAAGGTTTTAAGTGTTTGATTTACCACACAGTGTTTATAGCAGTGTTTGAGTGGGTTTGGTAGCAGCACTAAGTAGCATTACAAAATGATTTTGCCTGAGGCAATGGTACATAGAGTATCCCTGTATACCACTAACTAAATAATGTTTTATCTCTGTCTAATTTAGCCTAGTGAGGGTCTGGTATACAGCATACTGCCTAAGAAAGAGATTTTAGTGACCATGAAAGAATCGAAAGCTCTAAGCTAGAAGAGTTCTCAGAGATCACTTAGTAACCTTGGCTCATCCTTAAGCCAGAGTGCCAGTCTACAACATTCTGAAACAGCATCCCTCCAGCCTCTGCTTGAACTCTGTAGAGTAATGGAGAACTCATCACTTCCCTAGGTAGCTCAGCCCATTTTTGGACAGCCCTGACTGATAGGCAAGTTTCTTATTTAAACTGACTCATGCATAGCCTGCTTCTTTATATCATCTTCTCGTTGCTCCCATTTCTCCCCTGTAGGGCCAGGCAGAAAGGGATTATACATCTTTCCCATAGTAACCCTTCAGATACCCAAAGACAGCAGTTTTATCCACCAGTTCTCTTCTCCAGACTAAATATCTTCAGTCCATCAGTTAATCTTCACAACCTGGCCGCAGTCTTCCTCTCCAGCCTTATTAAACATCACCTACCTTCATGAAACTTATGGCCCAGCCAAACTGGCCTTCCTGCTATTTCTCACATAGAACACTCCATCTCCTATCTGTGCCTTAGCATTGGCTGTCTAAAATGTAGTCCCTTCTAATCACTGCTTCTCAGAATCCCTAGTTATCTTCAAAGTTCAGGTCAAAAGTCACCTTCTACGTGAAGCTTGTCCTGCTTTCCCAGCTACTAGTGCCCTGGCTTTCAAAATCACCTGATATTTATTTTTTTTAGCTATTTTTCAAATAAATATGGACATTCTCTCCCCAATAGAACTTAAGCTGCCTGAAGGCAAGGGACTATTCCACTTTTGTCTTCATAGCTTTAGCCCTTAGCATAGTGCCTGACACAAAGAAGATGCTTAATAAGTGCTTGTTGGTTGGTGGACATGATTTCCAATTTCTGCACCATACTGATCTTCCTCCTCTGGAGGAGATTATATGACCACCGTACTCCATGTTATCAATATCCTTCCCAAAATGTGGTACCCAGACCTGAACATAATACTCCAAACAAAGACTAACCAGAACAGTATGATTATCACTTCTACTGTCCTGAACATTAGACTTGTGTTAACTTAACATCTTACCAGCTACATCTGGTATAGAGTCTGGTGCTCCACCCCTCCTCTGACACTGGCTATATGTCCCCCATACTTCTCTGAGACTGAAACTTTTCTTTCTCTCTCCTTCCCACTCTTGTGATCCTTTCCTTTTCTTCTCTCATGTCCTCTACATCCTTTCTTCCTTTTCCACAGCCTAATGTTTGTCTGCCAATGGTCATCCTAAGAAATGCATAACACTCATGGCCAGTGAGGTCAGTTTACCAATGACCAGTTATTTCAAAGCCTTCTTAAGAACCCTGATAGTAGGGTACAGTTAATGTGCAGGTTGGGGAGAAAATAACTATCAATGAAGAAGTATTATTTAAGTTCCAGCCATATGTTAGGCACTATCCTGGGGACTGAGCATACAAAGACCACAACGAAGTATTCTATGCCCTCAGAGAACTTACATTCTATGGGGAAGACAATATAAAAATACACACAAAATAAGATAGTCCAACAGGCAGGGCCTCATGTAAGAGCTGGTGTTTGAGCTGAGTTTTGAAAGAAATTAGGGATTCTATAAAGACCATAGGATATAGAACTGAAAGGAACTTTTTGAGAATATCCCATCCAAACCCATCATTTTATAGAGGAGAAAAGAGTGGTCTAGAAAGGGTTAATGATTTACCTGAGGACAGATCAAGGATCAGCGCTGGGATCTGTTGATTCCTCTAGACTCTACAGTGTTGTTTGTATTATATCATTTGATATAATGGAAATTGCGCTGAGCACTTGAAGTTAGGAAATCTGGAGTTCCACTGCGCCTCTGACACTGGTTATATAGCCACTATGCTTGTCTGAGACTCAGTTTCCTGATCTGCAAAATGGAGATCCTAGCATCACAGTTTTAGAGCTGAAAAGGACATTGGCAATCTTAGAGGCCAACCCCCTTATGTTAAAGATGAGGAAACTGAGGACCAGAAAGTCCTGAGTCACACACATGCTCAAGTTTCCTTGAACTTCAGGTCTGGCACTCACTCCATCACACTAGGAAACCCACTACCTCTGTCACAGAATTATAAACCTTTAGGAGCTATAAAAAAAAAATAGGAGTAGTTTCCCACACCATCACCACCAGTACAGATGTGAAACAAAAACCAGAAAGGGAGAATTGATCGCCCCACTCTTCAGTCCTATTGGATTAGCCACGTTTTCACTATGACATCAGGACTCATTTCCCATTGAGGAAGCCAAAATCACCATGGCCAGGTACCAGTGATGCAGAAAGGAAATATCACCTGAGTCACGAGGGACTCATTTAAGTCTCCCATGACACAGGCTTCCAGTGACTCACGGCTGAAAAGTAAGTTTTCCGGCTAATTAGCTTTGCCTTTAGCAGGTGTCAGAATGATAGAGAATTACCATGATGATGATAATAATACCTCAGATTTACAGAGCTCCTTGTGGTTGGGTTTTTTTTTCTTCCTCCCAAGAGCTCAAAGAAGCTTTGAGATGGGAGGACAATTAAAAATGTTAAACAGAAATGTGACAGGGAAGAAAAAGATGGAAACTTAATGACACTCAAAAAAAAGTTTCCCTTCTATGATGAAAGAAAGAATATAGATTTAGATAGCAGGGTGTAGTCACAGACTGGTCTTCAGATCCCACATCTAGCATTACCTTTGTGAACTGGGGCAAGTCATTTAACCTCCACGAGTCTCCCTTTCCTCACCTGTAAAATGGCTGACTTGGAATGGATGACCTCCAATGTCTCTTCCAGCTTGCAGTCCTTGAGGCCATAGAAAGCCAAGGGATGAATGGAATCTTTGCCATCCAGTAAGTCCAAATTACTTCCTCAGGAATGAAAAATCATAGTACCCCAAGGAAAGCTAGGAATCTTGTTCCACACAAGCTTAATTTGCTGTTAGGAGTTTGGCAGCAGGGTTTTGGGGGAGGATTTCTGTCTGAAAGCTAGGGGCTAAACTAAATGATTTCTTCGCTATTATAAATGTAGGACAAGGGATTCCTCAGAAGTTAATTAGAGCTTGGTATTCTCAGAATCTCAGAGTTGGAAGGGATTTTAGCAGTCATCTGATTCAACATTATCCCTGGCAGAAGCAGGACTTTCCTCTCAGCATCCCCAAGAAGTCTATGATTGAATACTTCCAATGACAAGAAGTTGCCATGTGCCAAGGCAACCTGTCTCAGTGTTCAGCTCTGTTTGTTCAGTAGTCCTTTCTTATATTGAATTAAAACATGTCTTGCTGTAACTTCTACCTCCTGGTCCTAGTTCTCCTCACTGGGGCCAAGCAAAGTAAGTTGATTTCCACTTATACTTGACAGATATCAGATATTGGAATACAGAAACCACGTCCTCCTGAAGTCTTCTTCAGGCTAAAGGTCCTCAGTTCTTTCAACTCCCTTACAAGACATGGTTTCCAGGCCCTTCACCACTCAGGTTACCCTGCCCAACTTATCAACATACCTTCTAAAGTTCCCTGGATTCAACTGTAGAGGGCCAAAAGATTCTCACTGGTGGACAGGACGGGATATTCCACTGTTGTGCTTCTAAAACTCAGAGCACTGAGTCAAATAAACCAACATATGAAGCAAGACTGGAGCAAGAGAACATGTGTGTTCTCCCTCCTTCAAGCAGGGATTAGAGCTTGTGTGGTCTTTGTGATTTTCTTCTGAGGTAGCTAGAGGGATCTTAAGCATCTTGGTGCTTCTAAAGGTAGTCTAAGGCTCAACTCTTTGGGAGCTAGTTAAATCCATTCCATTCTGGGACTACAACTTGTACTCCTCAGCCCAACCATCTCTCTTGAAAAAGGGGGTGGGAGAGACAGTGGTGATAACAAATGCCAATCTATCCCTACGAATGGAAAAATTATTCCAGTCCTGGTCCGTGATCCTGGTCCAGCATCATAGAACCTCAGAATTGGAAGAGACCTCAAAGGTCATCCAGTGCAAACCAATAGCCTTTGCGATATGATCAGCAAGCAGTCATCCAGACATTACTAGAAGACCTCTAGTGAAGCATTCAATCATTGCTTTTTTTGATGGCTCTAATTGTTAGAAAATTTTTTCCTGACATCAAGCCTAAATCTGCCGTGCTACTTCCAACATCCAACAACCAACCAACTGCTCATAATTCTGACCTCCAAGGGCCCAGAAAGACAAGTCCAACCCACCTTCTACATGACGGACTTTCAAAAACTTGAAGATAATTGGCATATTCACCCAAATCATTTCTTCTTCAGACTATAAACACCCAAGTCCTTCTATCTTTTCAGGAGTTCCCAGAAAACAAACTCATACTTATCATCTATACAATATAATACACACTTCCCAAATCACGTTCATTGCATTGTGAATAGGGGCTTTGTGAAATCTTTTAAATTCTGCAATATTTTCCTTTCTATAATATTAAGTATGAAATTATGCATGTGACCAAAATTTAGTATAGGTGGCAATTTTTTCAGTATGAAAATAGTACTTCAAAATATCCCATGCTTCTCTTTATCACAAGAATATTCCATACTTTGATATGTCTCTGAGCCCAGCATTTACAGGTTCTGTCAACATATTTCAAATCCCAAGATGTTCCATTGCCAAATGACATTTCAGAAAAGTAAATGAGTGGCCAAAATAATATAATTTTTAAGGTCTTATATGACTCTAAAATTCAGTGATTCTATGCAAAGTTAAAGACACAGATTATCAAAAAAAATGACAAAATTTATATTAAAACTAGGTTTTGTTACCAAAATAACTCTCAAATAGTCTTCCTTCTGCAAAAAGAAAAAAGTAACATTCTTTCTCATAAAATAATAACCCCTAACATTTGGACAGCTTCCCATAACTTTTATCTTATTTAAGCCTCAAAATAATTTGCATATAAATTGTTACATCAATTTAGGATAGGAACTGGACCCTGTGATTTCTCCAGTCATCCTGATGAATATCTGGTTACTGGAGATGGAGGAGTGAGATATAACTGAACTCCCAGGTGAGGAAACTTGCTCTCCCAATGCAAATTAACACCTTCCCTGCAATTTACAATCTTAAAATGCTGTCTGTATCAGTGTCTTGCCCAGAGTCACACAGGCAATATGTATCAGAAGCAGGACTCAAACACAAGTCTGCTTAGTTTTGAGGACAGGTCTCTATCCGTTATATCATGCTGCTCTCAATTATATCAACCTAATTATCTTTTATGGCTACATTATATATTGTTTATCAATATTTAAGGCAGCTAGGTGGTGCAGGGGATAGAGTACCAGACCTTAAGTCAGGAAGACCTGGTTTCAAATCTGACCTCAGACACTTACTAGCTATGTGATCCGGGGCAAGTCACTTAACCCTGTTTGCCTCAGTTTCCTTATCTGTAAAATGAGGTGGAAAAGGAAATGGCAAATCATTCCAATGTCTTTACCAAGAAAACCCCAGATGGGTCATGAAGAGTCAGACACAACTGAAAACACCCAATAATAATAACATTTAAACATTAACTATTGTTTGGTATATTCAGCTAAGAAGCAATAAGGGTTAATGATCTGAGGTTGCTAACGGCCATCCACAAATGTATTCTTATTCCAAAATGAGCTAACAAAAGTGAGAAATGAATGCCCAGTCATGAAGCCTTGGTTGTTTCTAGGCACAAAAGCAGGAGGCAATATTGTGTGACAGAAAAAGCACAGGACTAAGAGTCATAAGGCCTGGGCTCTAGTCCTTTGATCTATCAATGACTATCTTCCTCAGTCTGGGCCTCAGACTGAGTTTCCTCTCTTATAAAATGAAATTGAATGAAATGCTCTCTCAGGTCATTTCATTGCTAGCTCTGACATTTTCTATGCTAAGGTCCTACCAGTTCTGACATTCTCTGCTATAAGGTACCTTCTGGCTCTTACAGTCCATGTTTTAAGATCATTTTCAGCTTTTATTTATTATAATTCTATTGCAGCAAAACACTAGACTTTTTCTTTGTGGTGCCACCTTCCACTTCATACAAATAATTTGATAAAAATCCCTAAAAATTCACTTTGCTAAAATACAAAGAGACTGAATAGTCTGTCTAAAACATACCATGAAAAATGGCAAGCTTGCTATAGATTACTGTTGTGGGTATTTTGATGTTTTTATGGCTTATGAACAGTACAAAAAAATACAACAAAGTCATTCTTGTCATTTATTCAGAGAGTTCATTCACGTAGCCCCAATTTTGTAAATGACAAGGAATATTTCTCTGCAGAGGATTAAATTGGGAATGAGTCACCTTGGAAGCATATTGGACGTTTGCGATAGCACAAAAAGATATCTCACTTGGAAATGACATCCTCCTAAGTGTTCTGCAGACTAGAGGCCCAAAGAATAGCAAAGCAAGGCTTTCCTTTCTTTGCCTTCTCCTATAAAGGTCGGAACTGAATTCTGGTTATACTTTCAAAGAAGGAATTAGAAGGCCCAGCTTAGCCCCACACTTAGAGATTTATGAGCTTTTAAAAGAACTTGGACTAAAACTCTCAAGTGTTCTTTCCAAATAGCAGAATTAGGAGCGAAAAGGAATTGTTCCAACACTCACCGCAGAACCACTTTGTACTTGGGAGGGAATTTGAAAAAGGGGAACTGTGAAAGGCACTCAAGGAGTCTCTTTTAGCAGAAATGGCTGGAAAAAGGTAACATTACACATGTGCCTGAATTCCTCAAATGTTGTTACTAAGTAACTATAAAATAATAATGTAGTATTTTAAGGTTTGCAAAGTGTTTCTCATATATGATCTCATTTAATTCTCATAACAACCTTGTGACTCAAAATCTGTTATTACCCCCACTCTACAGAATAGTAAACTGAGGCTGAAAATGACTTAAGTGACCTGCCAAGGGTCATACATCTGGTGTCTAACATAGGATTCTCATGTTTTCTTGACTCTTGAGTCTAGTTATTCTATCCATTATACCACTTACCTGCCTCAAAAGGGAGATCAGGATAAGGGGTTCCTCCAGTTGTAAGGTAAGTAAAGTAGTGGGTCCCCAGCAAGACTTCCTAGTGGAGCATAGGTAAGGACTGTTATAAATAGTAAGATGCAAGTAAATTCATGGAGCAGTCTGACTGGAAACTGGATTTAGTATTAGAAATCTCTCTTGCATCAGGGACAAAGCTAACAGTATCACCCAGCATCATTTATGCTCCGCTGCCCAAAAACTGTCCAGCTCTCACCCTACATGAGCCTTTTTCTCTGTTTTATGTCCTCTCTCCTTAAAAGGTAGGGAAAAAAACCCTTCAACTAAGAACTATAGTGGCTGCCTACTTTCTTTTTTTTAATTTGGAACAGCATAGAAATGGAAAGAATTACAGACAAGATAACTAGTATGAGTCTTCCCTGCTGAGCAGGAAGCAACAGCTCTCATCACCAGTGTAACAGTCTCACTCAGCAGGCCCATCAGTCCTTGGCACAGGTGATTGCTCCATATCTCTCACTCTTCCCCTGCCCCAATATCCACAGAAGCAGCCCCAAGTAATCCTCATGTGCTGGAGTCACATGGTCAGGGGAAGGACACCCCATTCAAGCTTTCCACCTCATTCTCTCTCTCTCTCTCTCTCTCTCTCTCTCTCTCTCTCTCTCTCTCTCTCTCTCTCTCTCTCTCTCTCTCTCTCTCTCTCTCTCTCTCTTTCTCCCTCCTAACTTATCTCCCTTCCCCCAGAATTCTCACTGGAAACAGTCTCCATATCCTAAGACTTAGAGCTAGAAGATAATTTAAAGGCCATTTCCTCTAATCCCCTAATTTTAGAGATAAGGAAACTGAGACTCAGAGAGGTTAAGTGACCTGTCCAGGGTCACCCAACTCATCAATGCCAGGTCTTCCTGAATCCCTATCTAGCCAGCTGTGTAACCCTGGAAAAGTTAGTCAATGTCTCAGTGCTCTAAGCACCTCTCTAAGACTATCAGTTCCAGAGAATGTACTGGCCTGGATTAGCAAAAGGGACTTTCTCATCTGGGAATTCCCTATAGCAATGAATTCACAGGACCATGTTTACTCAAATCTCACAAAATCCCTTTCAGGGCAACAATTATTTCCTTTTTGCAGATAGGGAAACTGAAGCACCAGAACCAAGGGTACTTTCCCAACATCAAAATGCTGCTCAACAACCAAATTGGTACTGGAACTAAATAGGACCTAATAAATCATTTAGTTCAACTCCATTTTCCATATATCTGAGGCCCAGAGAGGGAAAGTATATCTCATGGTATATCAGTAATGACCACATGGGGGTCCTTACACAGGGCACCTGCTATCACAGATTCTTAGATCTGCATTCGTAAAAAGAAAGCAACTTTTGACGAGTTAACAATCACTTTAATCAAGCACATGTATCAATCCTTTAACCAAGTCCATATATCATTCACCTAGTTCAGGGGAGTCAACACCCTGAACCTCAAAAGAAAATACAGAGAAATTAAAAGTCAACAGATGTGTCTTCCTCTGCCTGACCATAATTCAACAGACAGGTACAGCTGTCTGACCATAATTACCAGAGAGGAAGCACAACATCTGGGTTTTCAAAGCCGGAGGCTCCTTAGCAGCTTCTCAGAGTCTTCCTCTGGCACTCAAACCTTCTTACCAAAACTAAGCCCCAAAGTAAAACCTCACCCTCAGAGTCTTTCTACACTTTTTAGAACCAGAGGGCATCACATCCCTTGAGAGCCAGTACCTCATTAACAAAAGGTAAGGACCTTCTAACAAATCTTCCCAGACTCAACAATGAGTGGGAATGATACTTCCCCGTCACATTCAAATAGAGGCATTATACTTCTTGATTATACCAAAACAAAAACAGCAAATGATCCTATTTTATTTGTCATTACACAAAGTCACACAGGTATTAAGGAACAGAGCCAGGATAGAAACCATGTCTTCAGTATGGCCAGATGCTATTTTTTATCCCTCTGTTTGTTCTTCCTAGGTTTGCCTGCTTCTGCGTGTGTCTACGTGAATGCCTGTACACATCAAATCTAGTCTCAGACACTTACTTGTTGGAGACTGGAGACTGAATTGTCGGCTACTATCTTCCCCTCTTCTTAGTTGTTAAGGGCACAATGGACCGGGGCCCTTCCTGGGGGGAAGAGAGTACTAGGAAGTCCTGACCTGCCCACGTGGCTCTGCCAGTCCAGCACTAGAAAGACTTCCTGGTCTGAGACTAAGCAGCCACCAACCAACCAGAAGGGAATACGACCTGGAATAGGGAATCGTGCCCTTTTTTGGTTTGGTTTGGAAGGGCTCACACCAATGAGATGAAAAACTCCACCCCCAGGATATGACCTTGTAGTAATTGTTTATATAAACCCCCGCTGGACTTAATAAAGTGAGACATTCCTACACCAGCAACGAGTCATGTCTCCTTCCTCTCCGTGATCCTGTTCCCGGACCACGTGGCCTTCTAAGGTCCTCCGGGTCCCCCTCGAGCCCAGCTCCCCCGGCACTCTCCAGCGTCCCTGACCCACGATTGTTGACCTGCGGGACGGGTCAATTGGCGCCCAAACGTGGGGCAGTACGAACACTGGACAGTGACCCGATAGACGCCCCAACTCGTCCGGACCCCTGAGAATTCATTAAGGTAAGTGTTCGCGTCTATCGACACCATGGGATCTCAATTGTCCAAAGAACAGACTTTTGTTAAGGACTTAAAACATAATTTCAAAAAGAGAGGAATAAGGGTTAAGAAGAAAGACTTCTATGATTTTTCTGGCACTCAGCACATATCTGTGGTGTAGTAAAAAGTTGCAGGAATAAGTCTAAAAGAGCAGTCTTGTATGGGAGAAAGTCTAGACAGGGAATCTTATGCAAGGCTTAGTTACACAGAGATAGAAATTAAGCCAGAGTTATAATGTGTACAGAGGATTTCTGACAATTTTTTCTCAGTATTTTGGATTCTTTTATTGTCTGTATATGTGTTCTGTCTTTACATGTTCTGTGTGCGTGTGTTTGTGAGTTATTACGGTCAGCTCCATGGTGGCTGGACCTTGGAATGTTATCTCTTTCCCTCCCCCTCCTCCCTTCTCTCTGATGACTGCAGCATCGGGGAGAAGTATGGGAGAGAGAAAGAGAGGAACTAATCTTATATTATTTAGTTTATGTGATTGCAAGGTGTAGTCTTGGATGGGAAATGCAGGGACATAGTGTCTGTGCAGTTTTAAAGGGGGCTTTAATCAAAGCCCATTAGGAAAACAACATGGATATGAAGTTTAAGGAAAGCATAAAAGTTTTGGGTATTATTTGAAAGTTTTTGGTTAAACTCTCTCTCGATTCACCCTCCAATTCTGGCCAAATTGTGAGGGTGGAGGGAGACAGAGATCTGGTGCAGGCTGATCGGCATTTTCATTATCTCATGCCTCACCTAAAAGAAAAGTATTTTGTATAATGAGAAGTAACCAAAAGGTAGTTATTCTGGTCACATTTTAAGTGAAACGTGTCACTCCTAATTGGATGTTTAAAACAGATCAGGATTTGTTATATTATTTGGCACTAGGCAAATTGGAAATATGCATAAATCTTAAAGGGACACCTCAGCAGAGATAAAGCTTTTGAAACTCTCCAGCAGAATGGAATAGACTTGGCGCCACTGGGCAGTTGTCCAGAAGTCTCCCTCCCTTCAGCTGAGGAATTCAAAAACTCTCTCATTCAAAGAAGTTCTTAAGGAGTGGACACAGAAGTAAAATTTACTTGAGTAAAGGATGGAACCATTAAGATTTTTGCCCTGCAGTCCCAACTATCATTCAGCTGGGTCTACAGTGAATTGTAACTCTTATCATTCCAGATTAGATCAAAGGAAGAGAATGCTAAAGAATAGTAGGAAATTTAATTTACCCTTCCCAGAGGATAGGGGTTGGGTCACAGCAATGAGATCACAAACCAACCAGCCTCTACATTTAGTAAGCTCAGTCTTCTATTAACTATTTATATGTGATGGTTTGGAAATGTAATTAGTGACACCTAAGTTTCATTCTTGGTGTTACTAAAGTGTTATAGTCTTGCATTGTAAAAAATTGAATAACCCCTGCAATCCAGAAACAGTATTAGAGAAACAAAATTTCTAATCTGAATTTTGTTGAAACTAAAAGATGTTGGGAAAACTGTAAAACCAGTTATGTTATTTTAAATTTTACCAGTCCTGCTAACCTTGTCTTAGAATGTTTTGATTTTTGTAATTGTCACTTAGAAAACCAGGTATTTTCACCTTTGCCTATTACAGAAGTTTCAGCTCAAACAATTTGGCTATCACTTTAGAAGTTGTAAGATTGTTAAGTTATTTGGAGTTACTGTTTTAATGCTAAACCTAAAACTGTTAATTGATTACTGTATGTAGAAAGAAAGGAATTGAATGAAAACTATTTTGATGTGCCCATTCAGAACAGACCTCCTGTATGCTTGAGGGTTGGCCAGCATGGGTGCGGTACTGATCCCCTTTATTTTGTAAAATTGTGAAGGCCTTTAGGAAACCATCCCAGTAGGTAGTCATCAGTCCTGAGAAAGAAACTTTGATTGGCTTATGCAAATTATAAACAATGAATAGGACTTGATTAGAAGTTGTAATATATAGAGAGGATTTTTTGCAATTGGCTTTTACATTTGAACAAGTTTTAAACTTGAAAAGGAAAGATCTTAATGGAATTCCCTTATGCATATGAGTCCTAGTAAATCATTATTGCTTACTTATAGCTCCATGAGAATAGGAATGACTATCTGGCTCTCAGCTGATGAAGGAATTGTTATTAAAGGTGAAAGACGTGAGACCACAAATATTTTTGTTTTTGAGTTTGAATTTGAGTATAGTTGGTTGCATTAAATCAGTATCAGAGGAATACCACAAGCTACTCAAAGGGAATGTTTTCCACCTGACTACTCCTGAGTCTGGCTATGAAACAGATACTATATAATTGGAGAATTTGTATCTGAATTCAAAGTCAAGGATGTTTTATTCTGTCCTATTTGCTATGTCACATGTCCCTGCTTTCTCTTTCTACAGCAAATTTTATGATCAATAAATAGTAAGTGACCAACAAAACACGTGAGCCCCAATCTAAGTAAACTCACCTAAGACTCACCTAAGATGATGTCCCCATTGTTTAAAAGAATTTTATAAGCAGTAGTGTTTTTCTGTAATCAGTCTCTTACTGTTATCAATGTGAGAGTATATATTGCACCTTTTTGACTAAAGAGCATTTTGTGGGATGCATCTAATATTCTGTGATAATTAAGAATTTGGTTTGTTGTAATACTTCCGGCATTCATATCCTAAGGACATTTTCATACCAACTAAGCTTTAATGGATTTTAATTTTAAGGGTTTATTTTTGTTTCAAAGTAAGAAGAGAACTATTATTTTGAAGGTTTTCAACTAAATTTTTTGTAAAAGTCTAGTGACTGTTAACAACAGGACAAATTTTAAACAGTTTTAAATTTTCATTTTCAAGACAATGTATTGATAAATTAATATGTAATGGTCTATGAAGCAGGAAAGATCTTGCTCTTTTAATCTGAATTTGTAGTCATTCCATGGCTTAAGCAAAAGTTAAATTTAGTATTTGAACTTATTAACAACTTAATTTCTAAAAAGTTTTCTTTTTCAGAGTAAATGTAATCAGAGAAGGAGAAACTAGCCTGTGAAACAATGATGTAAGGTGGTAAGGCTTAAGTTTGAAGTCACCTATCATAGATTCTACAAAGGTTACAACTTTAAATGACTTTCAGAAATTGATAGGAGTAATTCAGTGGTGTAGGCCACAGTTGGGAGTTACAACTGATCAAATGAAACCATTATATGATTTATTGAAAGGTCCTTCTCAATTAAACTCATGCAGAGAATGGACATGTTTGAAATTAGTGCAGAAAAAGATTATGGGGTGTACTATTAGCAGGATATTAGAATCACAGGACTTGAAAGTAACAATTTTATTCACTGAAAAAATACCCACTGGAGTTTTACATCAAAAACAAGGGATTATTGAGTGGGTACATTTGGCTCAGATAAAGAACAGAGCTTGTGTGCCTTATGCTGTGCTGGTAGCCCAAGTCATACATAAGGCAGTGAAGAGAGTAAGGATGTTAATAGGACAGAAACCTCACACAATATATACTATGTATACAAGTCAACAAATAGAGAACTGCATACAAGAGTTTGTGGAATGGCAGATATTGATTAATCAGAATTTCCAACACGGGTTCCCAATTCCTTCTGGGTGGCAATTTGCCACGTGGCCATGGTCTTGGCCGACAAATGCTCTTCCTCACCGGTAGAGGGAGTTAATGTTTTTACAGATGCAACAAAAAAAAAAAAAAAAAAAAAAAAAAAAAAAAAAAAAATTTTAGGGCATCTATGTATATTCCATCTAAAAGGGAGATGCATAAATTTAAAACAACATTTACTTCTACACAACAAAATGAATTATATGCAGTATTGCAAGCATTATTATATGTGAAAGAACCTTGCAATATCATCACAGACAGAAAGTATACAGCACTATTGATACCTAGAGTAGAGTCAGCCTATATTCCTGAAAGGGTAGATAGTATTAAACAGATAACTATGGAAGTTCAACTAGCAATAAGGGCCAAAACAACAATATTTTATATCACACACACTTGGTCACATTCTAAATCATGCAGTACCAGAAAGCATTAAACCAAACAATGGTCCAGCTTATGTCAGTAAAGCCATTGAACAGTTCATGGTGGAATTTTCCATTTTACATGTCACTGGAGTCCCCCATAATCCCACTGGTCAAGCTATAGTGGAACGAGAAAATCGATCCCTGGACACTTACTTGCAAAAAGAAAAAGGAGGAGTTGGACCAGGAGTTGATAAATTCGCAATTGGCTGTTTATACTCTAAATTGATGATAAATTACAATTGGCTATTTGGCTGTTTATATTCTAAATTATTTAAAATTCTATAATGATGGCTTAATGGCTGCTATGAAATTCTTAACATTTCCTAATAAGGAGTCTGCAAAGAATGAATCAGCAATAACAAGTGCCCTGAAAGCAGCCAGTAATGAGGCACGATGAGAATAAAAATTGATTTGGTCCTCATACAGTGTTAACGTGGGGAAAAGGGTATGTTTGTGTTTTAACAGATGATAATAAAGAAGTTTGGGTTCCAGTGAAAAGAATAAAGTGATAGAGGACAACCGCCAAGGTGAAGCGGTCACAGGAAGTGAGGAGGTGCTATCGGTGACAGATGAAAAAACTTCTGGAGAAGCTTAATCAACTAGGTCACGATGACTCCTTTCATTTTTCTCGTACTTATCATGACACTCAAGAACACTGCGTCCATCGACCCAGCACCGAAGGAACAACAGAGATGGGCGTTCGTCAGGAATCCACCATGGTTAAGGGTGATGTCATGGAGTGAGACAATAACCAAATTTATCATCCAAGGCAATATTTCTCACATGTTTAAAGATGATGGACTATACTATGATAATAATGGGACTCTTTTTCAGAGACACTAACTTTTCAGAACTAGTCACAGGTTTCCCACCTTGTCTATAGAAGGGTATTCCTGGAAATTGGAATGGGTTTGGTTTTAAATACTTTAAGGTTCAGCCCGGCATTCCCTTTGCTCTCCCCTCCCCTTGCTACGCCGGAATTACCCCCCATAACTCTATTACCCTCGATGTTGGGTCCTCCCTGCCCCCAAATTGCTCTTCCTGGACGAATACCTCTGACCCCCTGTACCCCCCACTAGGGCAAGTTTTTGTTTGTGGGGACAATCTGGCATACACAGCACTCCCCCTCATCCTCCGCTGAGGAACCCCCTGCGGATTCTCATTCCTAGGACGGGTCTTCCAGTAAGGATGAGAATAAGAATGATGATGACCATGCAGATGATGCCCAAATTGCACAAAACACCCCTCCCAAGAAATTTCAGAAGCTTCATTTCAAATCACTCAAAGATTTGCATTCGGCAGATCTTTGTAAACTAGCCATAGGGGCTCCGGCCAATTGGGACTTGGAGGGATATTCTGATCAACAGGAGGCCCCCTCCGGAAAGCAGTTCCCTGATCCATGGGGTGGGTGTGGTACACAATCCCGAAGAAGTATGTTGAGAACACTCCCCTTTTATGTTTGCCCCGGCCCTCATAGAAGCCGTGCCTTGAACACCAAATGTGGAGGCATAACTGATTATTACTGCCGTAGCTGGGACTGTGAAACCACGGGTGACACTTATTGGGGTCCTTCTTCCTCCTGGGACTATATTAGGGTTACTGCTAATTATACCATCAAACTTTTCAAAAGCGTCCCTGTACCCTGCTATGATCAATAATGTGCTTTTGCTGTGACTGTGCCAATGACGGGAATATTGTGGCCCCATGACCTGGATAATCATGCCATTGGCTGCAGAGGTACCCAATGACGGGATTATTGTGGGTCTACCTACCAGAAATGCTGGAGGTGGGGGCCACCCACATAGCCTAAGACAGGGGCCCTGCCCACTTTCGGTACCAGGCATGGAGTCAGGCCACATAGCCTAAGACAGGCCAGCCACCTACCCTTTTTTAAATAAAAACGGGGGACATGTTGGAGACTGGAGACTGAATTGTCGGCTACTATCTTCCCCTCTTCTTAGTTGTTAAGGGCACAATGGACCGGGGCCCTTCCTGGGGGGAAGAGAGTACTAGGAAGTCCTGACCTGCCCACGTGGCTCTGCCAGTCCAGCACTAGAAAGACTTCCTGGTCTGAGACTAAGCAGCCACCAACCAACCAGAAGGGAATACGACCTGGAATAGGGAATCGTGCCCTTTTTTGGTTTGGTTTGGAAGGGCTCACACCAATGAGATGAAAAACTCCACCCCCAGGATATGACCTTGTAGTAATTGTTTATATAAACCCCCGCTGGACTTAATAAAGTGAGACATTCCTACACCAGCAACGAGTCATGTCTCCTTCCTCTCCGTGATCCTGTTCCCGGACCACGTGGCCTTCTAAGGTCCTCCGGGTCCCCCTCGAGCCCAGCTCCCCCGGCACTCTCCAGCGTCCCTGACCCACGATTGTTGACCTGCGGGACGGGTCACTTACTATCTGTGTAACTCTGGGTCAGTCACTTAACCTCTATTTGCCTCAGTTTACTCATTTGTGAAATAGATATAATAATAGCCTTTACTTCCCAGGGTATCATAAGGATCAAATGAAGCAATAATTTTAAAGCGCTTAGCATATATGCATATATATATACACAAATATATATATGTATATATAGTTTTGATCCTCACAATAGCCCTCTAAGTTAAATACTATTATTATCTTCATTTTATCGATGAAGAAACTGAGACTAGAAGAGATTAAGTGATTTGCACAGGGTCACACAACTAGTAAGTGTCTAAGGCTTAATTTTAACAGGTCTTCCTGACTATCAGTCCAAATGGTAATAGTCTTCCCATATATTTTCTAGCTGCCAAGTATTAGTTACTGCTAAGGATGCATGTTGGAAATAATACCAAGAGAGAAAATATGCTTCCAGGATGCTGTCTGCCTCGGCAGTGAAAAAAACAGAATACAGTAGGGTCCCACTACTTTGGACTAAGGTGAAAGTAGTTGTGAATTGATGGAATGTCTCAGTTATAAGAAATATTTAAAGAAATTCATTGTCTTTTAAGTAAATATGTTAGCTCTGAGAATGAAAAGGTTCCCAAGTGATCTGCTAAATCCACTGTACATCACACAAGAAACAGCCTACTTTGTAATTATCAGCATCTGCTTGGAGGTAAATTTAACATGAGATGGTCTTATTTTGGGAAAGAGGTAAGATAGTACAGGGCAGAAAGTGATAGAGGCAGGAAGACACCAGCTATCAACCCTCTATAATCCAGAACCCTGTCCTGCCAACAGTCTTTCCCTCTGGTTTTACCTCCATTCACAATAGGAAACAGAGCCACCTGGCACAAGGCTATTTGATCTGGGATCCTGAGCCAAGGAATTGTCACAGAGAAAGAAATAAAAAACCCTAAACCACATCCCTGGTGATATAGCTGCTACCGTCCAGGGCATAGCTCTAGGTGAACAGCAAGTAAAGAGAAGCTGAATGTTGGGCAAATCTAACTGAAAGTTTGGGTGGTTTGGGGGGCTGTATCTAAGTAGTGTGATGTACTTAAAGTCATGAGGACCTGAATTCAAAACATTCCCCCAGAAATGTACTAACCATGTAACTCTGGGCAAAGTCAATTAATCTCTATCTGCCTCCATTTCCTCATCTGTTCAATGGGTACTATAATAGTATCTATCTTCCAGAGCTGTTTTAAGGATAAAATGTATGAGAAAGCACCCCAACACACACAGGGGAGCCTGCTATCACAGGAAAGGGGACTTTTCAGGGGTTAACAATCACTTTAATCAAGCACATATATCATTCACCTAGTTCAGGGAAATCAGCACCCTGAACTTCAAAGAAAATACAGAGAAATTAAAAGTCAATAGACATGGCTTCCTCTGCCTGAATTGAACAGACAGTTCATAGTTACTGTCTGACCATAGTTACCAGAGAGGGAAGCACTAACATCTGGGTTTTCAAAGCCTCCTTGAAACAGTTTCCCAAAATCCTCCGAAGGCCAAACAAACACTTCCAGTCAGTAAGCCCCAAAGTCTTCACCCTCAGAATCTTTTTATACTTTTTAGAGCCAGAGGGCATCACATCCCTTGAGAACCATTGTCTCATTAACAAAAGGTATGGACCTTCCAACAAATCTTCCCAGTTCCAACAATGGGTGGGAAAGTTCTTCCTTAGCCACATTCAAATAGAGGCATTAAACAGCAAAAAATTCTATTTTACTTGCCATTACAATGCCACACTGTCTTTCATTATAAATGTTAGTCATTTTTATTCCCTCCTGACTAGAGAACAGAGGAAGAACAGTAAAGAAAAATTTAGCAGGGGAGACTCAGGGAGAAAAAAAAGAGCTTAGGAAGAAGAAGACTTCTTAAAACTTAGGAAAAGGAAGAACTTTCTTAAGGAAAAGAGAGGCCTTTATATAGCCCTTCATACTTTAGAAAGTGTTTTATATCCATGATCTCATTTCACCCCTAAGCCCTTATGAGCCAAGTGTACTGGAAGGAGCATTGGAGTCAGAGTCTACACACCCAGATTCAATTCCAGACTGTCATTTATCTCTTTGCACCTCCATTTTCTCACCTATAAAATGGAGATAATAGTATTTGCCCAGACTACCTAGCAAGATTGTCATTATAAACATTATAAACATGAGCTAGTACTACAATACCCATTTTGCAGATGAGGAAATAGAGGCTCTGATGGCTACATGACTAGCCTGAGGTCACACATAAGTGACAAAAATGAAATTTGAACCCAGGTCTGTTGATTCTTTTTCCAGTATTCTTTCCTCAGACCACCTAAAATGTGCTATGCTACATTTGGAAGGCTAGTGACTGGTGGTTTTCATCTCTTCAACCAACTAATAATACCCCATATTTACATTCTGCTTTTCAGTGTTTCTCTGTGGCAAAGAAAAAGAACAATAAAATGAAAAACAATAGGAGAAAGGCCCTGGAGGGAAAATAATTTTCTCTGTTTAAGTGTAGGCACAGTCCAAGTCAGAGAAAGAGAGAGAAACTGCATCTAAAGTTGAAGTTAGAGAGCCTTGGTTCAAATCCCAAATCTACGTGACCTTGGCCAAGTTACTTAAAACTCTCTGAGCCGCAATTTCCTCATCTATAAAGTGAAGGTATCGGACTAGTTAATCGCTAAAGACCCTTCTAGATGTAAATCTATGATCTTCCTCTGTGGTGCACTGGGATCCTACATGGCTGAAATATGATTCCACATCTCCTGAGCCTGCCTTTTGTGAGAATCTGCTTCATCACCCACTCTCATCTAAGTATTGAAGAAATACACCATTTTGAGATACTTCATGAAAGGGTCAGGTCATGTATGCCTACCTCTCCCAAAACCCCTGGAGGTAATAATGCATACACTTTTAAAACAGCAGAATGAAAAGAAAATAAGTGATTCAAGGACCATGTGTTCCTCTGGACAATGTCTACTTCTGCCAACAGAACCTTGGAAAAACTGCTGGATTAGGAATCAGAGGTGGTTATTCACTCATTTCAGTAATGTCAGACTGTTTATGACTGTATTTGGGTTTTGTCAGGTTTTTTGGTGGGTTTTTTTTTTTTTTTGCAAGGATACTGGAATGGTTTGCCATTTATTTCTCAGGCTCATTTTCCAGATGAGGAAACTGAGGTAATCAGGGTTAAGTGATTTGCCCAGAGTCACAAAGCTACTAAGTATCAAAGGCCAGATTTGAACTCAGGAAGATAAATCCTCCTGACTCCAGGCCTGACATTCTATCCATTGTGCCATCTGATTGCCCAAATGTCAGAGGATTTGAGTTCAAATCCCAGCACTGCCATTTACACTGTGTAAGGCATTTCACTTTCCACATCCTAAGTTTTTTCTTCTGTAAAAAGAAGGACTTGAAGGAGATCAGAGCTATCAAACACCAGGCCGGAAGATGTGACCCTCAACACTCCCTAGTGCCACCAGAATCAGAGTAAATGGTAATTGGAAAAATACTTAAGAAAAGAAATAAAAATACAATGAAACAGATAACATCACATTTTAAAACTAAATCAATATGCAGCCCATAGGGATGCTTCTATGCAATGAAGTGGCCCTGTTTCTATGTGAATTTGGTATCACTGGACTACATGATCAAAGTTTCTACTTTGATTATTTTTTTAAAATAAATTTTAATATTCTTTTTAAACATATTTTAAATTTCCCCTTGAATCCTTCCTTTCCCTCCTCCCAGAAAGTTGTCCCATATAAACAAATAATTTTTGAAAGAGGAATTAGAGAAAAAAAAAATCCACAAAAGTGATTGATACTTTGAAAAAAATCTGATTATATATATATATATATTGTTCTGTACTGTGGACCCTATACCTCTGCAAAAGAATGGACAGAAGTGTCTTTTCATATCTCACTTTTGGTACCAATTTTGTTTTTTTGTAATTTGCAACATTCATTTTCAATTGCTTTCTGGTTGTTTTTTTTTTCTATTTACATTGTTTTATTGTGTGTTTTGTCTGCTTGTCTCTGATTACTCTGAATCAGTTCATGTAACTGTACTTACCATATTCATTACTTCTTATAACACAGTAACATTCCATTATATTTATTTACCACTATCTGTTTAACCATTCCCCAATATATGGACATCTGCTTTGTTTGCAATTCTTTACTACCACAAAAAGCATTATTAAAAATATTTTGGTGTAGATCGCGCTGCTCTTTTTCTTCACTCGCCTCCTTGGGTTATATACCTGGCAGTTAAATTACTGGGTCATGAGGTATGGACATGGTAGTTATTTTATTTGCATAATTTTAAATTGCCTTTCAAAATAGCTGTGCCAATTCTCTACTCTACCAACAATAGGCATTAGGGTGCTTATCTTTCCAAAATTTCTCTCTCATCTATTATTCTCATCTTTTGTCATTTTTGACAATTTTCTGAATGTGAGGTGAAACCTCAGGGCTATTTTGATTTGCATTTCTCTTATTATTCATAATTTGGAGAATTCTCTTCATTAAACAGTCAATTGCTAAGGTCCCTTTCCATTTCTGACATCCAGCTCCTTGGAACTATTCCTACCTAATAGATAAGGATTACCTTTCTCTCATGTTGTCCAGGCTATACTTGGAAACTACTTCCCTGGAGCTGCCATCACAGGCCTCCCTATCTTGGTCTAATGTTCACCTTTCAAGCAGAGTCCAAATTACCTCCTTCTCTGTTCATAAAGAAGGGGATTGATATCCTTATGTCTGTTTTACCTCCAGAAGTAGAGTTTTGCAATTGACCTCAAAGCCTATTAAACTTTTCTCCCCTGTGGCTAGAACTTTCACTGGCCAAGAGGCCCACTCTTGGACTTCCTTATAAGGTCCAACTCTACTGGTTTGGAATGCTAGTGCCAGCAAGGACTATCTCTCATTTCCCTCCCAGTTGGCAGCTATGACTAAGTCTGAGCTTTATCACATGCACAGTCCAAAGAGGAGAACAAAGAGAAAGACAGCTCTTCTAAGAAGTTGGTCATTTCTCTGGTCTATTGCTCTGGCTTTCTCTTTGCCAGGTCCAATACATTTAATCAAAGGATTTCAATCAACATTTATTGAACACCTAGGTGCAAGATATCCTTCTAGGTTAATAAGAATATAAGAAGAAAAAAAGAAAATAGACCCTGCTTTCAAGAGACATATTTTAATGAATGGTAAAAAAAAAAATAAAAGGAAAGAATGAAGAAAAACTACAAGAACTGACAACCTGTGCTAATACATTAAAATGTAAACTTCTTAGAACAAAGACTATTTTCACTTTTTCTTTGCACTTGAATTCCTGGCACAGCACCTAACACATCATAATTGCTGAATAAATTTTTATCGATGAATGGAATATAATGAAGATAGAGCTAAAAAGGACCTTAGAAATTTAGGCTAATAAAAGCTAAGGGACTTACTATTGAGATCTTACAGATAATAAATGGCAAAGCTAGGATTCAGACCCAGGTCCTCATATCAAACTGATGAGGACTGGTAGTGGGAGAATGAGACCCCTGAAAAGACCAGAGTACAGGGTTAGGTCACCCAGAATAAATTTGCAGACTGAAGCATTCTTGAGATCAAGATAAAGATTTATTACACTTTTCAGTGGGCAAAAGTTCTTAGGGAACCTGCAGCTTTAGAGGGGTACAGGTAAAGTTTATATAGAATATTCTATGGGAAAACATGTACCCAATATGCTAACTATGTGATTAAGGGTGGATTAGAGAGTGGTTAAGGAATGGTTAGTTCTTAAAAAAAGATATATTTTTAATATCTACCATGCAGGTATTTTACACAGAGTTCATCAGGAAATGTCCCAGTGAGGGGCTACATGGAGGTGTGGTTTTAGGCCTGAAATGGCACTGAGTCAACTAGTTGTCAGGACTGACTAATGAATACCAGGCTGCTGTCATCAATGTCTTGTTAATGTAAGGGAGTATATGTATGTCTAAGTCTAGGATACATATGATTGGTCAGTGAGTAGTAAATGTCATTATGACCCAGTACACAACCAGCTCAGTCAGTACATAGCTGGCTCAGACTAGTATCAGGAAAAAAGATAAAAGTTTTGCTAGGGCAGGCTGTGTCCTTGAGCTGGGGAGAAACTGCCTGGGATAGTGTTTTGAGGTTAGGGAGAAATGTGATTTTTGGAGAGAAATGTGATTTTAGAATTGGGGTCCAAGTACATGCACCCAAGCACCCCAGCACCCCATAAAAACTACTTCAGGTATTGATATAACAGCTGGTGTGGTTTTCTGCTTTACCTTTTTAGAACCAAGCCAACTTCATCTACAGGTGTGATAAAGGTCTGATATTTAGAAACCTTTGCTGAGATATTCGAATCATTTCCAAAAACTTAAACAGTACAAACAACTCTGCATATGCATATCTCTGTTTCTCTGTCTCTCTGGTTTTCTGCATGTCTCTGTGTGTCTCTGTATGTCTCTTTCTATCATTCTGTATTTCTGGCTCTGTGTGCTTATCTGTCTGTCTATATTCTCTCTCTCTCTCTTACTCTCACTCTCTCTGTCTTTCTCCCTCTCCCTGAGTTTGTGTGCTCTCTCTTCCTCCTCTTCTCTCTCTCTCTCTCTTTCTCTGTCTCTGTCTCTGTTTCTGTCTCTGTCTCTTCTTTCTCTGTCTCTGTCTGTCTGTGTCTCTGTCTCTCTCTGTCTCTGTCTCTGTCTCTGTCTCTCTCTCTCTCTCTCTCTCTCTCTCTCTCTCTCTCTCTCTCTCTCTCTCTCTCTCTCTCTTTCTCTCTCCTTCTAAATGTACAATTAATCCCTCATCAATTAAGGGTCTATGTGGTAGGAGTCCAAAGGTTACAAGAAACATCTCCCACACACATCATCAATATAGACACACACATCATCAATATAGACACATATATGTACTCACAGTAGCACACCCATACACTAGCACACACATACACACACAAATGCAAACACTCCCCACCATCCCAAAATCCCATCTTATGATAGTTCTGCCATAGTAAATAATTGTCAGAAGATTGAGATGCTTCAGAGTTTGGGGAGAGAGATGTCCATTGGAAAAGGGAAAATCCCCACCAACGTAGGAGGAGCTAGTTGATTGGGTTCATGTTTTAATGGCAGTGGTTAGGAGATTTAAGGAAAAAATGCTGATGTATTAGGAGTTTTGTATGAGGACTTTAGAAGGAAGGATATATAGTACCTACTATGTGCCACAGGTACTGTGCTAAGCCCTTTACAAATATTATCTCATTTGATTCTCACAACAATCCTTCAAGATTGGTACTATTATTATTCCCATTTACAGTTGAGGAAAGTAAGAGAGCTAACTAAGGCAAACGAAGTTAAAGTGACTTTCCCAGGGTCACACAGCTATTAAGTGTCTGAGGCTGAATTTGAACTCAAGTCTTCCTGACTCCAAGCCCAGTGTTCCGCCCACTATGCCACGTAGCTGCTTTGGGTTTATAGACAGTATGTGTAGAAAGACCCTTTGGTCAGAATTACAGTGACTGTGGATTGAAAGTAGACAGGATACCTATAGTGTTTGTGTTAGGTACCCTTAATAGGGAAGAGGGATAGTGTTGCTACTGATTTCATACAAGGAGGCGCCAGCATAGGGAGTAAATGATAATGAAGTGGTATCGTCAGATCTAACCTAAGTATTGCCAATCTGAATTTTATCAGCTGAAGTTGCTGTCAGTTTCATTTTCTAAGGTCAGACGTTGCCACCAATGGAGACAATGGGCATTTGGAACAATAACCCG
This sequence comes from Bettongia penicillata ogilbyi, assembly GCA_023548195.1. Lineage (NCBI taxonomy): Eukaryota > Metazoa > Chordata > Mammalia > Diprotodontia > Potoroidae > Bettongia > Bettongia penicillata. The sequence continues at coordinate 22,566,279 of JAJHZJ010000292.1, read as the reverse complement.
CCAAAAGCAGACTGTAGTGGAAAGAGCATTTTATTTGCAATCAGAGGAGCTCAGTTTGAACCCTATTGCTGACATTTACTACCTGTACATGATCTTGAGCAAATCAGTTAACCCTTTTAGGCCTTGCTTTCCTCATTGGTAAAACAAAGAGAGCTAATCTAGCAGACCTCTAAAATCCCTTGAAGTTCTAAATTTAAGTCTGTAATCTTCTAAATCAGCTGAACAACTTACTGACCTTTTGCTAAAAACAAACCGCTTGTGTAAGTGGAGAAAGAGAAAGACAGAGAGAGAGAGCCAGACAGAGAGGGAGAGGGAATCATTATAACTCAGCAAGCTTATAATCTTTCAGGGAAGACCAAACACAGTGACCAAAAAAAAATAAAAGGTAACAGTGAAAGGTTGGTTGTGAACAGTGTCCAAGCAAATAGTAAAGACTATGAGACTAAGAGTGGGGAGAAGGTTAAAGTTCATGTTTTACTTTCTGTTGTTGGTTCAAATTTGTGGTAGAGAGTATATTGTTTAAAACTTGGATTTTGGCTCAACATGTGTGACTTTTCAATGGTGTTGCTATTCGTCCTTCACTCAAGAAGAGGATTGATGACATCATGGGGTGGTCTTGACTTTCAAGTGAATTGGATTGAAGTGAGGCAGAGCTGCCCAGTCATCAGCCTCACTCTCTTCTCCAGTCATAGAAGTCCAGTGACATGACAAAGGTCAAGACAACTGGAGATGACCCCAGGATACAGGAGATAACTTTGACCTTGCTTTTCAAGGTGATAGAATGTCAGAGATGAAAAGGGCCTTAGAGATCATCCTTCAGTTTTTATCTTTATCTTCCTGAGTTCAAATCTGGCCTCAGACACTTAGTAATTGTGTGCTCCTGAGCAAGTCACTTAATCTTCTTTGCCTCAGTTTCCTCATCTGTAAAATGAGCTGACAAGGAAATGGCAAGCCCCTCCAGTATCCGAGAAAACTCCAAATGAAGTCCCAAAGAGTTAGACTCAACTGAACAGCAAATAGCTACTTCTCATTGATCCCAACAAGTTCACAGCCAAATGCAGTACATCTACTGGATTAGTTCTGAGTTTTTGTCTCAGCTGTTACTGGGCTGGATCCTGAAGGTCACTTCTTGCTATCTGGCACAATAATGCTGGGTTGGCTGAAAAGGCTGCCATAGGCTCTTACTCTTGGACTCCATGATACTCAGGGTTTCACTCTCCGGACTTTCTGAAATTCATACCATTACAGCCTCCAGATTAATCTCCTTCATCTAGAAAGAACAGTAAGACAAACAGCCAAGGTCTGTTTTTGTGAGGCCATTGGTTGACATCACAGGGAAGGATCCAAGGCCTCTCCCCTTGTTTTCCACTGGACGATTAAAAGATTCAAAATCAAGGGAAAAGATTCACTAAGAGAGAGAACTGAGGAGAATGCCCAAGGCTCTGGTCAACTAGTACCTTCTGAAGGCACCCCAAATCTGGCTACACAGCCAATCAAAGAGGCTGCCTTTTGGTTAGAAGAGTAAGACAGATTATAGAATGTCTACATATGTCTCCCCAAGGCATTTCCATTCCATGTCATCATGAACCTCCTAGGAGCAGACTCCTTTAATCCTCCATATGAGGAGTAACATCAGAAGCACTCATGTGCTGGTCCCCTGTTACATATGACTCTGATTCTCCAAAACAGGTTAACTGACTTGGAAGACCAAGCACTAAACTAATAACTCAGGCGTGCCTATCAAATCCAGTATTATTAGTATTAAAACTCTATCTGCAGCCATAATCCACTACGATCAAAATCAACATTTGAAGAGCTAACTGGTCATCACAGATATATTTTGGTGCTGATGCCTGTGGTTTATGTAACCCCAGTCCCAAAGTCCACTGGTGTAGGACTCTCCTCATTTCATGGAGATCAATGCCCTTGAGAATTAAGACCCTTAACAAAGGGCTTTGGGATTAGGGTTACACTTATAACAGAGAGTAGATTTGATAAGTGATGGTTATAGATTAAGTTCTGACATTATCATGTCATAAGAATCATAGCATAGGCGATCCTAGGGGAAATCTTAGAACAGAGAATGTTAGAACTGGAAGAAATCTTAATAAACTGAAATGTCAGTCCCCGTGGAGAAAAAAAAATGTTAGAGCTCAAAGAAACTTAAAAAGATTATTTCGCCTAAGTCCATTGGTTACCTACCTAACTACTATGGACATGTTGATTCAGAACTTGGGTATGCCAGACACCCTAAGTGAATCAGGATCATCCAAATGTGACTGGTAAGATAATGTAATGGAAAGAGAACTAGGATGAGTCAGGAAATCGGAGTTATAATTCTGATTCTGCTACAAATTAATCCTGTTAGACTGGGCAAGTCACCATTCCCTAGCCAGTCCTCAATTTTCTCATCTTTAAAATGAGATGATGTCTAGGGTTTCATCCAGTTCTGGTTATTCCAAGGGAGCTAGTTCACATTTCTTTATCCTGTGCTACCATCTATGGGTCAGTATTGGTAGTAGTCTTCCAGATCTCAAGATCAAGAACTTTTTTGTCACTAAGTTGTCATTCATTTGTTCGTCCTTGCTTCTCTTTCTACCAATCTGGTTACTTCTTCCCAGTCTCATTTTTTGAATGACCAGTTTCCCTTGACACAGAGAATGGTCTCCCAACACTCATTCCTGGACCACCTTCTTTCTCTACACTTTCTCTCTTGACAATACCATCATTTCTTATGGTTTAACTATTATTTATTTATATTATATTATTTATTATATTTTATGTTATTTAACTATTATCTTTATGAAATCTAAATATCCAGCCCTAGTCTCTCTCCTGAGGGCTTAATCCTTCATCAATAATTGTCCATTAGACTTACCTTTATAGGTATCTCATAGGTATATATATATATTTATTTATATATGTACTTACACACATATATACATTCATATGTGTGTATGTATAAATACATACTCAACATGTACAAAATAGAAGATAATGTATGGGAAGCATAATATAAATGCTAGGTATTACTTTTAATTTTCTTCCAAACCCACTTGTTTTCCTAACTTCCTTATTTCTACTCAGCGCACCAACATCTTTCAGTTTCCCAAACTCAGTCATCTTTAATTCTTTATCCTCTCTTGCCTGCCAAATCTGATCCGTTGCCAGCTCTCGTTGATTCTACCTCCAAAATATCTCTTACGTTGTCCACTCCCATCAACTTACACAGATACCACTCTAGGTTAGGCCTCCATCTCCTCTTGCCCCTACTTATAACGGCCCCCTCATTGGCCTCCCTGACTTCAGTTACTCTCCTCCACTTGTCCACCAAATTGACATTTCTTAAGCAGGGATCTCACTAGTGAATGCCACTCAAAAAGCTCCAGTGTTTCTCTATTGCCTCAAGGATAAATTACAAACTCCTTTGTTCAGTATGTAAAGTCCTTCTACTAAGTCTTTCCTAATTCCCTGCTAGTGCTCCCACTCCCTGAAACTATATGTAATTTGTATTTACTTATATCTAAGTCCCTGTTGTTTTTCTCAATAGCAAGTAAATTCCTTGAAGGCTGCAACTGTTTGGATTTTGTCTCTGTATTCCTGACAAAGGGACTGGGATGGATAAATTCTTATGAAATAGAATTGAGACTTAATCTGAGATACTACAGCTGATAGGCACCTCCCCTGAAACTTTTTATCATAGAGTTTTGTTACCTAGGTCAGTGCTTCTTAAACTGTGGAGAAAATTTGGAAATAGTAAAAGGTCTCTGAACGTGCAATGGCCAAAAATTAATTCAAAATCAAACTCATAATGAATCTGAGGTGTTTCTGGCAGCACTAGCCCATATTGCATTGGGTAACTTCACTGTTGCCTTGGTTCTGAACACATAGCACTGGAACTTTGCACTGTGCATGCCCTCAGGTCACAAAATACCAAGAAACTGCTGCAAAGGGATCAGGAGTGGAATAAGTTTAAGAAGTCCAGACTTAGGGCACCAAGAGATTGAGTGACCCACACATCCAGGATTAATCAAAGGAAGGACTTGAACCCAGGCCTTTTTGGCTTAAGGGCCATACTCTGTCTACAATGACATGCTTCATTTATTCAAATTAAGTAAAATATATTTAACATTTACAAATTCAAGAGCGGTGTGGTATTTGCAAACCTCAAATAAAGTTCAATGATCTGAACAGTATGAACGTATAAAGATAGAAATTGGTCTAAAACAATTGAATCCATAGAAGTAACATTGCACATCTGCCAATATAAAATGCAACAATATGTTAGGAAATAATAATGATATAAAAAGAGTATAAATGCTATTAATTAGGAAAAAAGTGACTTAGACAAAAAGTCAGACACTAAATGCAATTTTCTAGCCAAGTGTGGCTGTCATCACTCTATATCTACAGTAATCTTACAAAAACACTTAACGTAGAACTTTTCTCAGAATTCACAAAAGACCTTAGGACACACAAGCAATACATTATTCAAAGTAATAAAAGCCTATAGGAGTAAGATCATATGAGGTCCTGTAAAAGGGTCACTTATCTTAGTACTATCTAACAGGAATAGCCTTCTTTCTCCACTTAATAAACTAGGTTCATCTATAAATTTATCTAAGTCTTTCATAGTCAGAGTCATAGAAAGGGTCTTAGATCTAATCCAACCCTCATTTGACAAATGAGGAAACTGAGGCCCAGAGAGGAAAAGTAACTTGCCCAGTGTCACACAACAATTCAATGGAAGCACCCAAATCCAAACCCACATCTGACTGTATCTAGTGTTCCCTCAATACTCCACAATACTCAATACTTCATCTTTCTTATCTTCCCAAGATAAGACAAAAACAAAATAACTTCTTACTATTCTGATTTTTAAATGTTGGCTTCAGTCAAGTCAACAGTCCAGTTCACCAAATTGTGTGCAGAGCACTAGCCTAGGCACTGAAGAAAACACAAGGTGTAGAAATGACATGCCCCCCTGAAGCTGATGATATAGTAGGGGGAATAAGATATTTTGATAACTTACTATATCACACAGTCACACATAAATACTTAAGTGGAACAAGAGGGTTTGGGTTTTTTTTTAGGTAAAGATCATTAGTCACTGAGGGGGTGAGGGCAGGCAGTGAATACTTCCTAGCAGAAGTGACATCTGATCTGGATTTTTAAAAGGTTAAGGATATTCCAAGCACAAGAATCAGCATGAGCCAAGGTGTGTTCATGTTGTCAAGAAAGACAAGGCATCTGCAGGAGCCAGATTCTTCCAGTGAGGGTGGAATATAGACTTTTCAGATGAGAGTGGCACCAAATGAGGTTAGAAAGGTAGGGTTGCTCCAGATTATGGAAAGACCTTAGATACTGGTAAGAGATTATACTTTACTTGGTGGGTATTAGGGAACTACTGAAGGGTCTCAAGAAGAGAAATAATATAATTATGCCTAAGAAAATACTCTTCTGTCAGAAAGGTTTGTGAGATGGCTGTGAGATAGCTGTGAAGAAGCTATTGGTAAAATGCAGTTAAGGGATCTTGAGTTCTAAGATGGTGGCATCAGGAATAGGGAGAAGAGCTGGAGGTTTTCAGAGGTAGAACTGACAGGACTTGGCAACTGATTGTACAAAGGAGGGGAGGGAATAAGAGAGGGAAGATTCAGAAGTCACACACATACACATACATTTCACACATCAGAGGTGATGGTGATGCCATTGACAGAAAAGCAAAGTTAGAAAGATGAGCAGAAGTTTAGAAGGAATGGTAATGAGCTCAGTCTCAAGTAGTGGTGGGAAATCCTTACTGAAATGGATCATGGTCCTTCCTATAGGAAATCCTTATTGCAATGGAAAATGGACCTTCCTGTAGGAAATCCTTATTGAAGTAGAGAATGGTTCTTCCTATAGGTGTGTCTAGAGCTCCAGAAAGAGGGTACACTCAATCTCTGAGAATTTAGCAAGAAAGGAACAACAATCTCAAAGTCCACAGTTGTTGAGCTCTCAGAATTGAAAGCGATATCTCAGTAATAACAAGTCTTTTATAGGACAGTGGTATCAAACTCATACCTAATAGATACAACTAAAGGATCCCCATGGGCCATATATTGACTTAGAAAACCATAACTGAACATTATCTATGTTGTGTTGCATTTTTATTTTGTAAACATTTCGCAATTACATTTTAATCTGGTTCAGGCCTCACTCCAGAGCTTTGTGGGCTGCTCATGTCCACAGCCCTCTAATTTGACACCTTTGTTATAAAGCACCAGCACCAGAAAATAGATGAGTTAGTAAATTAAACTGTACCATAGGTCATACATAAAGACTCAGAAGAGATCCTAGAGGCTGCCTTTAAGGCAAGAACTGAAACCCCTACTAGGCTGATTCAGCTATGAATTTAATTTCCTATAAGGTTTTCCCATCATGGAACTTTTTCTTTGACCAAGATAAAACAAAAAAAGCAAGGTCTATTGAGACTAAGTATAGCTTGTGGTTGCTAAGGCAGTGGTAATGCAGTTCACCCTCATGAAGAATTTTCATTCAAGTAAACAACCTGCTGCCCCCTCCTGATTAACTTGTGAAATGGCATCCACATGGCTCATGTCTGAGCAAGAAAGGGCAGACAGACCCAAGATGTCAGAGCTGGAGGGATGATCTATTGACCAGATTCTAGTCCAGTAGAATCACTTTTATGGATGAGGATACTGAGACCCAGAGAGAAAGTGTGATTTGCACCAGGTCTCAAAGCAAGTTAATGGCAGTTGAATCTATTACCCAGGTCTCCTGAATCCTTCTCCAAAAGGAGAGGAGAATGATAAAAGACTGATAACATCAATATTGGGTCACATTTTTTTTCTAAAATCCTGATAGTTTAAATATAAAGACTTGATGCATTAGTTGACTCATAAATCTCTATTTTAAGTGTGTACTGAATGAGTTCATTCGAAGCTTTAAAGTCCATTCCAGCCTAGCAGTCTATAATTAACCTTTTCCTATCTTTGACATCTCAAAGTGATTCAAGATTCTTCTCCCCATCCCCACCCCCACCCCAATCTAACTTGTCCCAAGCAATGATGTTCTTTAAAGGGCAACACACACACGCGCGCGCACACACACACACACGCTCTTCTGTCTTTGTGCATTTGTGGGCAGCTGAACCTCCACTCCCGTCAGGTAATTAACATCCCAGTTAAAGCAAAGAGAAAAACCATTTAAAATGTTTGAGATAACCTTTCTTTCCAAGTAGAGATCTTGTATCCTAGCAACAGTGGGAACACATTCTGAATAGGTTTTAAATAAAACAACAACAGCTCTTCTCACAGAAGGGCCCTGTGCCAGGGGAAGTTAGAGCCCTGAACAGCATTCAACTGTCAGTTTTTTCCTTCAGTGATCCCTGACTGGTGGTGGCAGATGCTGTACCTTGGGCCCCTGATCTGGGGTAGAGAGAGGAAAAGAACAGGAGAGGCTTAGGAAAGACGCTCAGGATAATCCAGAGCAATTGGCACAGATTCTATGGAACCAATAATGATTCCAGTGAAGGAAATAGATTGTTCTCTTCAAAAAAAAAAAGAAAAATGTTCCCTCACCTCCAATGAAAGAATTCACAGATTTCAGTGATACTAATAAAGAGGGCAAATGTTGTGAGCACACAACTCTTGAGTCAAAGTAGGCAAGTTTGTTGCTGACATCTACAAGGATCCCCACATGAGCCATGAGAACAATGAATGGAAGTCACAAGGCCTGATTTCTAGTCCTGACTTTGTCATTTACTAGCTTTGCAACATTGGACAACTTACTTTCCCTCTCTGAGACTCAGGTTGGTTGGTTGATTTATTTTTACTCCTGTAGTGGTAATAGCACTATATTTAGAACAAGAGGACTTTTGTACAACCTTGGAAAAGCCACAACCCCTTTGAATTTCAGTTTCCTCATCTATAAAATTTGGGGGAAGGGGAGGAGGGAAGTGGAACCAGATAACCAACTCTAAATTAATGATGAGACTTGCACTATTTGCCTCACAGGGTTGTTGTGAGGACAATTCTCTGTCCTCAGTAAATGAGAAAGCTCTAAAGAAATGTGAGCTGCTATTAGCCCAAGAATGGAAAAACAAGAGCTGACTGGAATAAACTCAGACTTCCCACAGACCCCTACGTAGAGCATTTGACCCCACCCTAACCTGGCCTTGTCCTGGCTTACTGTTCCTTTCCAGCAGTGCCACTCCATTATCCAAGCTTCAATATTATCAGTTCCTTTACTGAAACAAATGCCAGTGTTCTCCCTTCCTATTTTGCCCCAGTTCCTCCCAAAGCCTTCACCCGATCCATTGTCCCTAAAAAAATCCTGATGTATGTGGCCAAGATCATAGAGTTATGGAATCTCAAAGTTACAAGGAACTTCAGAGAGCATCTAGTTCAACTCCTACTTGAAATTTTTATATTTTTTCCAATTACATATAAAAACAATTTTTAATATTCATTTTCTAAAATTTTGAGTTCTAAATTCTCTCTCCTTCCCTCTCTTCCCACACTTGAGAAGGCAAGCAATTTGATATTGATTATACATGTGCAGTCATACGAAACATATTTCCATATTAGCCATGTTGTAAAAGAAAACAGAGATCAAAACAAAACATCAAGAAAAATAAAATTTAAAAAGTATGCTTCAACTTGCATTCAGATTCCATCAGTTCTTTCTCTGGAGGTAGATAGCATTTTTCATCATAAGGCCTTCATTATTGTCTTGGATCATTGGATCAACCCTGAAAATAACTAAGTCATTCAGGGTTGATCATTGCACAATATTGCTGTTACTGTGTGTACTGTTCTCCTGGTTCTTCTCACTTCACTTTGCATCACTTCAGTATATCTTTCTAGGTTTTTCTGAAATCATCCTTCTCATCATTTATTATTAATATTCTATTATAAACATATACCACAACGTGTGCAGCCATTCTGCAATTCATGGGCACCCCCTCAATTTCTAATTCTTAGTTGCTACAAAAAGAACTGTTATAAATATTTTTGTACAAATAGATTCTTTTCCCTTTTTTTGTTCTCTTTGGTTTACAGACCTAGGAGTGATATTGCTGGATCAAAAGATATGCTTGTTTGATTGACCTTTGGGCACAGTTCCACATTGCTCTCTAGAATGATTGTATCCACATCCCCTTCAACTTTTGCCATTTTTCTTTTCTGTCATATTAACCAATATGATAGGTGTGAGGTGCTACCTCAAAATTATTTTAATTTACATTTCTCTAATCAATACTTATTTACAGTGTTTTTTCATGACTATAGATAGCTTTGATTTCTTCTCTTGAAAACTGCCTGTTTAGTTTTCAGAGGAAGAAATTAAAGATATCTAGTCATGAAAAAATGCTCTAAATCACTATTGATAGAGAGATGCAAATCAAAACAACTCTGTGGTACCACATCACACCTATCAGATTGGCTAACATGACAAGCAGGAAGATGATAAATATGGAGAAGATGTGGGAGAGTTGGAACACTAATTCATTGTTGGTGGAGCTGTAAGCTGATCCAACCATTCTGGAGAGCAATTTGGAACTATGCTCAAAGGGCTACAAAAATGCACATACCCTTTGACCCAGCAACATTGCTTCTAGGACTGTATCCCAAAGAGATCATAAAAATGGGAAAGAGTCCCACATGTACAAAAATATTTATAGCAGCTCTCTTTGTGATGGCCAAAAACTGGAAATCAAGGGGATGTCCCTCAACTGGGGAATGGCTGAACAAGTTCTAGTATGTGAATGTAATGGAATACTATTGTGCTATAAGAAATGATGAATAGGAAGATTTCAGAGAGGCCTGGAAAGACTTATATGATATGATGCTGAGCTAGAGGAACAGAACCAGGAGAACTTTGTACACAGCAACAATCACAGTGTGCAAGGATTTTTTCTGGTAGACTTAGAACTTCATTGCAATGCAAGGACTTAAAAAATTCCCAATGGTCTTTTAAGACAAAATGCCTTCTACATCCAGAGAAAGAACTATGGGATTCAATTGCAGAATGTAGCAGATCATGCTCTTTTGTATTAAGTTTTGGTTTGCTATATGATTTGTCCCATTCATTTTAATTCTTCTATGCAATATGACTATGGTGAAAATGTATTTAATAGGAATGTATGTGTAGAACCTATATAAAATTGTATGCTGTCTCAGGGAGGGAGGGGAGAAGGAGGGGAGAAGGAGGAGGAGGGAGGGGAAAAAATCTAAGTTATATGGTAGGGATTGTTGAACACTGAAAATAAATAAAATTTAAAAAAAGAAGAAAACTGCCTTTTTATCCCCTTTGACCATTTGTCAATTGGGGACCAACGCCTACTTGAATTGGAATGTCTTCACCAATGTCACTGAAAAGTGATTATTCAGAGTCTGATGGATGAGGAACTTACTACCTCATCAGTCAGACCATTCAGCACTCATGTCAATAAGGATTTATTAAGTGCCTACTGGGTACCAGGTACCCTGGTAAATGCTGGGGATACAAGTATGAAAAAAAAGAATGACAGTTTCTACTCTCAAGGATCTTACAATCTAATGGGGGAAGACAAAACACACACAAAAAAAATATGAAAAGTAGGGTGGGAGGGAAGAGAAGGTTGGAGAAGTAGGTCAAAAAAGTCCCAAAGTAATGTAGCCAAATGAGAAATGTGCAGCTATCTGGAGCAAGTTCTCTCCTTGGATGGAGGTTTGAGCTCATGGCCCTACCCTTCAGTCAGAGAGGCAATGTGTGCTGATGAAACAGAGTACCAAGACTAATGATACTCATCCCATTATTTGGCAAGTCTAAATTTTTTTCTTTCTTTTTTCAGATCTGTCATTTCATAAGCGTCGGGAACACCCCAAGCAGAAATTCCTTTGACCCATCATCAGCAATTCACACACTGAAAGACTTGAGACAGAGTTTTCAAGTTGCCTGGGTTAAATGAATTGACCAGGGTCAAACAGCCATTAAGTGTAGGGTAAAGGATTTGGTCTTCCTGACTCAGTCCATTACCACATTCTATCACTACTAAGTTGTCTGTGTAAATGGGGCTAAAATTAACCTACCTCTAACTGTGATCCGTTTACCACTAGTTCAGCCTGCTGGAGCCAAATGCCTAAGCTTACTTTCCTTCTACCAAAGATTTATTTAAAGATAATGATTGCATTGTCCCCTTAATTTTTTCCCCTCTGGGCTAAAGAGTTCCAGTTCTTTCTGCATCTTGCTCTATATGCTTTGCAAGCGCTTGAATTCTGTAACTATAGATAGCAGCTAAAAGAAGCATCAGAGGCCAGTTTGTCCAACCCCTTCATTTTACAGATAGGGAAATTGAAACCAAGGGAGGATAAGTGACCTCTGAGCCAAGGTCCCACAGGTACTAAATGTCAGCTCCAGAGGCACTGTTCTTTCCATTTGATCATATTACTTCCTTCATTCAACCAAACTCTGTTTACAGTGAAGACAGACTCAGGGAAAACTGAAGGACCACATGAGAGGCTTCCATGCTCGATGAAAAGCTGAGGCTAAGTACCTAGAAAGGCAGAAGAATACTGGATAAGATTGAAGAGACAGAGGCTTGAATCTCAGTTTCATAAATAAATAGCTTTGTGTTTTTGGACAAGTCAATTTCTTCTCTGAACCTCAGTTCTTTCCTCCCTAAAATTAGAGGGTTATACTAAATGGTGTCTAAGATTCCATCCAGTTCAAAAAGTTCTATGTTCTCTTAGCACCTTCAACATTAGCCTTCCTTCCTCCTTTGTAACACATAGGACCTTTTAGTTTAGGACTGTAAGCAAACATTCTCACTCTCAACACTTTTCTACCTTTTTCTTCTCTCCTTCAAATCAGGGCACAAATTGCAGTAACGTCAGCTTCCATGGAATCATCCTACTCTTCAGACCTTATCATAAAGAAAACACTAGATTGAGAAATCCACTGCAGTGTGAAAATCACCAAAGAAAAGAAAATGTAGGTAGACTCTTGGATTACCAAGCAAGAGGAGACCAGAGTAAGAGGGGTGGAGAAGGAATTTCAGAATCCACACTATGCCCTTGTTTTAGAATCACTCTATCACCAATGAATATAAGCCTTTTTCAAAAGGCTGAAGAAACATTCTGTGAAACTCCTCATGTGTGTTAAGCTGTGATTATGCCTTGTGTGACTCTGCCGTGCTTTCACACTGAACCATCTATGCTGGGTCAGCTGGCATCAACAAAAATCCCTAGACATAATAAGATGAGGACAGAGTAGGGGCTTTAACAGTACAGTTCTCTGCACCATTGGTTCACATTACTTTTTAAAATTCATATTTTAAATAAACCTTAATTATGTCACTGAATATTAGTGATGTTAATTATTTTATATCTGTCATATCTAGACAAATCATGCATACATATGTATACACACACACACACACACACACACACAATTGAACCATCTCTTGTAACAAAAATTGAAATAGTTACAAGCTAAGACCAAAGTGGAAGGAGTGTTGGTGCATGGTTTTCTGTTTGCAGATGATTGTGCACTCAGTGCAATCTCTGAAGCTGAGATGCAACAAAATATAGATCAATTCTGTGCTGCTAATTTTGGCCTAATAATTAACACCAAGAAAAAACAGGTGCTCCATCAGCCACCACCGCACCATCCATCTGTGGAACCATCAGTTACAACAAATGGAGAAGTTCTGAATGCTGTGGATAAGTTCACTTACCTTGGTAATGTACTTTCCAGGGATATGCACATTGACAAGGAAGTTGATGCATGCATTGCCAGAGCTAACTCAGTGTTTGGGAGGCTCCAAAGAAAAGTCTGGGAGAGGAGAGGTATCAGACTGACTACCAAACTGAAGGTCTACAGAGCATGCTGACCTCATTGCTGTATGCCTGTGAAACATGGACAGCCTACCAGTGCCATGCCAGGAAACTGAATCGTTTCCATTTGAACTGTCTTGGGAAGATTCTGAGGATCACCTGGCAGGATAAGGTACCAGACACTGAAGTCCTTGCTTGAGCTGAACTGCCAAGCATTCAAACTATGCTTCAGAGAGCTCAACTCTGATGGGCTGGCCATGTTGTTTGAATGCAAAATGTACACTTTCCAAAAAGACTATTTTATGGAGAACTCACATGGGGCAAGCGATCACATGATGGTGAAGTAATACAACGATACTCTCTAGAACTTTGGATTTCACTGTGCAACATGGGAGACACTGGCAAAGGACAGCTCAGTATGATGTGCCCACCTCAGAAAGGGTGCTGTGCTGTATGAGCAAAGCAGAATTGAGACAACACAAAGTAAACATAGGATACACAAATTTGGAGTATCCACCCCAAATATTCACATGAACTACCTGTGCTCAACCTGTGGTAGAGCATTCTGAGCTTGTATTGGTCTGATCAGTCACAGATGGACACACTGAAACTTCACTTTATCATGGTGATGTCCTTCGAAGATGAAGGACAACAACCAACCAACTGATCACAACGCCTGACACATAATGGGCACTTAACAATGTTAATTGCTTGATTGATTATAAAGTCCTCACCTGTCTGTGCAGGGGGAAGTATTCTTAGCATTTTCAGCTTAAATTACCACTTGGATGCTTGAGTCTCTCAGGTGGTAATTTTTATAATTCAGCAAAACATGTATTATGCATTTATTATGCATAAGATCCTGTTCTTGGTGACAGGGAGAAGATGAAAAACATACAGTGTTTGCAGGCTCCTTGAAGGCAGTCTTAGTGAGAGTGAAGAGGGGAAGTGGGGAGCTCAGCATGTGGAAGAGATAAGACATGAACACAAATAACTTCAATCAAGTTAGATTATTATGCAAGTTAGAGAGCAATAAGTGGCAGGAGAGGGCAAATACAACATGCCATAAGAGGTCTGAAGAAATGATCCCTGGAGGGGAAGGATCAAGGAAGACTTCATGAAGGAAGTGGCATCTGAGTTGGGTCTTGAGGAAACAAAAGAATTTCAACAGGCAGCAGTATTAGGTAAAGGGGAGAGGAGATTGTAAGGTGGGACGGCAAGACAGAAAGAGAAGGCAGGATGAGATTGAGGGATGAGTCTAATTTGACTGAAATATATATATATATATATATATATGTATATATATATATATATATACATATATATATATATATATTCAAGTGCAGGATGAGCTACAGCTGGATAAACAGGTTCGAACTAAATTGTGAAGTCTTGAGTGTCAAGCTGAATTTGAACTTTACCCAGAAACAGAGAACCATGGGAGATTTCTAAGGAAGCAGTAATGAAATTAGGAAGATTGTGATTACAGCTATGTGAAGTCTGGAGAAACTAGAGGATGAGCAATTAAAAGGTTATTATAACTTTGTAACCAGATGAAATATGCCAAGTTTATTCTGCCTGATTTTCAAGAACCCTATGAAGAAAGTTGTAATTCATTTCATGGTGCATAGAATTAAAGAACAAGGTAGGAATAGTCTATAGCTTGGTGCATGGAATTAAACAGGTAGGAAGTCTATAGCTTTATATGTATGTGATCAGAAATATTTTTTACCTCTATCCTCAAAAGAATTCTTGAAGTCACACATTATTATGTTTCATGTTAACTTATTTTAATTAATTTTATTGTGTCAATTTATGTTAGTGCTTGTTGGCCTTGAATTGTATTTCATAATAAATTCAAAATGAATATGAAATCTGAATATTAAAGATCATCCTATAAAAGAATTAGAAGATAAGCAAAACATATTCCTTTTCCAGCTATGGATAGGAGATGAATTCTTAACCAAACAGGAAATAGCAATAATTACAAAAGGTAAAATAAGTAATTTTGATGACGTGAAAATGAAAAGCTTTTGCAAGAACAAGATTAATGTATCTAGGACAAGAAGGAAAAGTGATCTACCAGGCAGAAATCTCTGTATCAAATATCTCTGAGAGGAGTTTGTTATCCAAGATTTATGGACAAATAATAGAAATATATAAGGCCAAAAGCCATTTCCCAGTAGCAAAGTGGTCAAAGGATATGAAACAACAGCTGTAGAAATAAGAATTACAGGCTATTAACAACCAAATGAAAGATTGCTCTAAATCACTAATAAAATAGAAATCAAAACAAATTTGAGCTTTCACCTCATAACCAGAAATTTTGCAGTGACAAAATATGGGAATAGTCAATGTGGAGGTAGTTGTGAGAAGAAAGGCACAGTGCATTGCTGGTGGAACTGTGAACTGACACAGTCATTCTGGAAAGCAATTTTGCACATAAAGGGGTTAAAAAATCCATATCCTTTGACCCAGAGATTCCACTGCCAGAAAAATGACCTCAGTAAGGTCATTGATAAAAAGCAAAATTCCATATATGTCAAAATATTTATATCAACATTCTTTGTGATAGTAAAGACTTAGAAACAAAGTAGATATCCATCAGTTGCAGAGCAGCTAAAAAAAAGAACTATATGAGTGAAATAGAATATTACTGTGCTGGAAGAAATGACTAACATAATGAATACTGGTAAGAATTTAAATGAAATGATGCAAAGTGAAATAAGCAGAGCCAAGAAAATGATCTCTATGATAATAGAAATGAAAATAGTAACAATCGCGAAACAATTGAAAGTGAACATTACAAAAATTAAAACAACAAGAATAATACTTGGTCCCAAAGCAGAGACATGAGAAACTACATGACCTGACTCCTTTGCAGAAGTAGTTCTACAAGTGTGGAATATTGCATATAACACAGTGGATAGGCTCTGGCCTTGGAGTCAGGAAGACCTGAGCTCAAATCCAGCCTCAGACACTAGCTGTGTGACCCTGGGCTTAACCTCTGTCTCTCTCAGTTTTCTCAACTGTAAAATGAGTAGTATAATAGTACCTACCTCCCAGAATTGTTGTGGGGATCATGAGATACTCATAAAGTGCTCAGCACAGTGCCTGGCACGTACTGGGCACTTAGTAAATACTTGCTCCCTTTCATTATTCTCCTTTCCCCTTTCAATGTATTGATCAATTTGTGGAATACTCTTCTCTTTTTCTTTTTTTCTTTTCTTTTTTTTAAACTTCTTTCATCATAAGGGAGGGTTCTTTGAGAAAGAGAGAAATTTCAGAGAAAATCTAGACTGTAAAAAAAAAAGTATAAAAAATCTATTTTAAAAAATAAAATGTGTAAGCTCAAAAATTGCTCATTAGATTGGGTTGGATGCTATTTATTCTAACCTGTGATCTCATTCAAAACAGGAAGATCTCAGAGGATCTGTACTGCTTTAGGTGTCCATTTGCTTCCAATACCATAACTGGAACATTTTATTAATAGTTAGTAGTCACAGAAAGGAAGAGAACAGTTCTGTCAGCTTACTTTGCTCAATCTACCTTTTACATTTAATTTTTTCCCTTTTCTTCTATATGTTACTGACTCCATAATTTTGCATTCAAAAATAGACCATATGGCAAATTATTTTTGCAAGGAGTAATCACTTTCCACTATGACTGTCCTGCTGTTTTTATTGTTTATCTTTCCTTCTCAAAGAGGACCCATGACATCAGGAAGATGATGCCATGACTTACAAGTGAACTGGATTTAAGTGAGGGAGGCTATGCCATGCACTTTCTCCTTTGGAGCCATCTGAATCCAGTGGCAAGACATAAATCAGGATGACTGGACATGACCCCTATACTATGGCTAAACTTTATATGAAGATGCTCTTCCAAATAGATTTCTACTAACCACTATATACTAACTGTCTGCCATTTCTACTAACCATTTGAGTAATATCCTCCAAAGCCAAAGAGAAGCAAAAACTGTAACAGAAGAATGGATTCATGGAATATAAATTGAGATTTTTTTGTTCAGTCATGTGGACTCTCTGTGATTCTATGGACCATATCATACAAGGCCCATCTGTCTTTCACTATCTCTCAAAGCCTGTCCAAGTTCATGTTCATTGCTTCCATGATAATATCTATCCATCTCATCCTCTGCCTTCCCCTTCTCTTTTTGCCGTCAATCTTTCCCAATCAGGATCTTTTCCAATGAGTTCCATCTTCTTATTATGTGGCCAAAGTATTTAGCTTCAGTGTTTGACCTTCCAGTGAACAGCCTGAATTGATTTCTTTAAGTATTGACTGATTTGATCTCCTTTCTGCTTTGGGGACACTAAAAAGTTTTCTCCAGCAACACAGTTTGAAAGTGTCAATTCTGCAGTGTTCAACTTTCCTTATAATTCAACTCACACAGTCAGACATTGCTACCAAAAAAAAAAAACAAAACAAAACATAGCTTTGACTATACAGAAATTTGTCAGTAGGATGATGTCCCTGCTTTTTAGTAGGCTGTCCAGATTTTCTATAGCTTTCCTTCCAAGGAGCAAGTGTGTTTAACTTCATGGCTTCAGTTGCTGCCTGCAGTGATTTTTGAGCCCATGAGTATAAAATCTGAAACTGAAAATCTGAAATTTCTTCTCCCTCTGTTTACCAGGTAGTGATGGAACCATTTGCCAAGATCTTAGCTGGTTTTTTTTTTTTATGTTAAGCTTCATGCCAGCTTTTATACTCTCTTCTTTCGCCTTTATCAAAAGACTTCTTCATTCTTCACTTTCTGCCATCAAAGTAGTATTGTCTGCGTTATCTGAGATTGTTGATATTTCTCACAGAAACCTTAATTCCAGCTTTTGATTCATCCACACTGGCATTTTGCATAATGTATTCTGCATGAAAATTAAATAAACAAGGTGACAATATATAGCCTTTCCATAATCCTTTTCCAATGTTAAATCGATCAGTTGTTTCATATTCAGTTCTAACTGTTGCTTCTTGATCCACGCACAGTTTTCTCAGGAGACAAGTAAGATGATCTGGTACTTCCATCTCTTTAAGAACTTGCCACATTTTGTTGTGATCTACACAGTAAAAAGGCTTTAGTATAGTCAGCAAAGCAGCAGTAGATGTTTTTTCTGGAGCTGCCTAATCCAGCAAATGTGGCAATTTGGTCTCTAGTTCCGCTGCCCTTTGAAAACCAGCCTGCCCGTCTGGTAATTCTCAGTTCACATTTTGCTGAAGTCTAGCTTGCAAAATCTTAAGCATAACTTTAACCTTGCTAGTATGTGAAATGAGCACATTTGTTTGGCAATTTGAATATTCCTTGGCATTATCCTTCTTTAGGATTGGGATGTAAACTGGGATGTAAACATTCCAATCCAATGGCCACTGTTGTGTTTTCCAATTTGCTGGCATATTGAGTGCAGCACTTTAATAAAATCATCTTTTAGCATTTTAAATAGGTCAGGTGGAATTCTATCACTTCCTCTAGCTTTATTGTCAGCAATGCTTCTTCCTAAGGCCCACTTGATTTCATTCTCCAGGATGTCTGACTCTGCTTTAGTAACCGTGGTTAATATGGTGGCAGTGATGTTAAGGTTTTTCTTGTATAATTCATTCGTGTATTCTTGCCACATCTTCTTAATCTTTTTCGCTTCTGTTAAATCTTTACCATTTTTGTCTTTTAGCATGCCCAGTTTTCCATGGAACTTTCCCTTGATCTAATTTTCAAGAAGAGATCTCTTGTCTTTCCCATTATATTTTCTTCTATTTCTTTGCATTTCTCATTTAAGACAATTTTCTTCTCTCTCCTTGCTGTTCTCTGAAATTCTGCAATCATTAGGGTGTATCTTTCCCTTTCTCCTTTCCCTTTTTCTTTCTCAGCTATATTGCTTTCTTGCTCTCCTTTTTCTTTGCTGTCCCCTATACAATTAATTTTAAATCTCTGTCCAAAGTTCTTCAGGCATTCCTTCTACTAAATCTAATCTCTTAAATTTGTCAATCACCTGCACTTCATATTCATAAGGGATACTGTTTAGATCATACCTATCAGGTCTAATGGTTTTCTCTGCTTTTGAGATAAGGTACTATAGGGTTTTTCCGTGTGTACTTTTCACATATCTAGTTTCTAAATAGCCATTTACTGTAGTTTCTAAATAGTCATTTACTGTAATGAAATGGAAGGGGTGGGGTTTTTTTTGAGTGCTCTATGGAATGTATTTTTTGTCATTTAGTCAATAAATAATTCAACAAAATTTTGAATACTTATTATGTGCAAGGTTGAACAGTATGAGAGTAGAAAAAAGAATAACATATACGTGTAGAATTTATAATCTCATTCAGAGGATAATTCTTCCATAGTTTAAAAGACATGTAATTTTGTTCACTTTTACCAATGCTGATCATAATTTTTCTATGCCTTAGTAGAAGATCATAAAGAGATACTGTGACAAAACACTCTTTACCTAGCCCTGAACTTCTACAAAGTTAGCTAGGCTGTTGCTCAGATGACATGCATATAATTGAGTCAAAAAACATTCTAGCTTGCTAAAACCTGTCAGAGTTTATGCTCTACTGGTATAACTCTCAAGAAGCCAGAGTCATCCCATACTAGGATCAAGATGGCTTTGACTGAGGTGTGATAATCCACAAACATAAATGACAACAGAAAAGTAGAATGTGGGAGTACAATTTTTAAAAGGTACAAATAAGGTGCTAAGAGTTCAAATGAGGAAGAGAATGACTGGGGGTGGGAAGAATGGAAGAATGACCAGAGAAGGCTTATGGAAGAGATGTCTTAGAGTCTTTAACTCTTAGATTTGAAAACTCAAAAATTACTTGATTCAATCCATCTTTGAAGTAGGAATCCCTTCTGCTACTCTCCAAAAAATAGGCTGCCCAGTTTCTGCTTGGAGAATTCCTATGCTTGGGAATTAGTTCCCAACTCATCAGCCTATTCCTACTCTGGATAGCAACATTAGGATGTTTTTCTTTGTATATGGCCAAAATATGCACACATACCTCCTCCCAATCGATTATTCCTAGTCTGTCCTCCAGAGTCAAATAAAAAATATCTAGTCCCTCTTCTACTCTTCAAATATTTGAAGACAGTGATCATGGACCCACTAAGTGTTTTTTCAGACTATGTCCAGGTCTTTCATTCAAGCTTCATATTAGTATAGTTTCCATTGACTTGGATATGAATTTTGTAACATGTTTGTCAGATACTGTTGTAGCACAGTAGAAAAGACTCTGTATTTCCATTAATGCAATATGAGATGACATAAGCATGTAGGAGATGACATTTGGTTCATACATTGCATTTAGGAATTGTTCATTCTCCCCCACTTCAACTAATTGGCTTGCCCACTGTATTTTATTATATACCCTTACTTGGCTGCTATAACACTATAAGTAGATGGGTAGAGTTAATAGAAATTACATGTCATCATTGCAAAGCTACCAGATCTAGAGAAATTAGCAATTATCAGAATTTTTAAAAATTAGGATTTTTGCTTTGAGATATCCTCCAAGTGATGAACAGGAACAGTCAACCATTCAATTCAATTCAATTCAATTTATTAAATACTTACCATGTTCTAGGCACTTGAGACCAGAAAGATAACAAATAAAGCCATTCAAAGGAACTACAAGAAATCAGGCACACTAGCTGACAGGAATTGTGACTTCATCCAACCATACTGCAAAATAATTTAGAATTATATTAAGACGTAACATTATAAAGTCCTTTCATGTTTACAAATCACTTTACATATGTTTTCTCATTTAATTCTCACCACACTGGGAGATAGGTGCTATTGTTTTCCCTATTTTACAGATGAAAAAGCTGAAGGTAAGAAATGTTAATTGACTTTAATCCTGTCTGTGGCAAGATTTGAACTAAGGGTCTCTGATTCCAAGGTCAGTTCTCAATCTACTATGCCATCCAAGAGCCTCCAATAAAGAAATAAAAGTCACTAATGACTTTCAACCCATAAATACCTTTGCTGGGCATATACACACCAAGGAAGTCGAAGACAGAAAGAAATATCCTATATGAGCTAAATTATTCCTAGGATCACTTTGGTGGCATCAGAGAACTGGGGTGTAGGGTGTGTTCAGGGAGGACCAGTTCCTTTGGTGTGATGACTCCCGAGCCCTTTTTGGGGCTTTTTCCACCACTAGTGTCCACCTGTTCCACCCAACTCTCACTTGTGGCTCTAAGAAGCTGCAGCATGCACAGCAGCCACAGCCCGGCATGAATTAGGAGGGTGTATACCCCAAGCATGTGAAGACTTTCTCTGGTGGAATGGGCAGATGAGAACAACTTGTTCCAATGGCCATGAAGGTAGCTGAAGCAGGCAATGTGGAGTGCTGAAAGCTTGGTTAGACACCAAAGGTCATCCACTGCATCCTGAGCCATGGCCAGCCATCTTGACTCTGTCTTGCCACTGGACTATGATGACTCTGGAGGAGAGACTGAGGCTGATGACTTCGTGCAACTCTGCCTCACTTAAATCCAATTTACCGACGAGTCAAAAGATATCACCCATACCATTGTACTATTAGGCCTCAAAGTCCTGTGGCCACAGGCAAGTGATGTATCAGCAGGGGCAGGTACAACCCTGCACACAGGTGGCCCAGGCCATAGAATCATTTGTCACTGGAAGCAGCAGTGGGACTCAGCAGCCCCTTGGCTGTCTGAACAGCCTTTTAAGAATCACACTGCTCACGTTCTAGTGTGAGGAAATGGGCTAGAAAGGTTCCCTAAACATTATCTGCTTACCCAACCCTGGCCTGATTACTGCGGTTGGCGGGGAATCTCACTATGAGGTCAAAACACAAAAAAATGTACAAAATGTGCAAAAATATCTGCAAAGATGATTCCATTTACCATCAGCACATGGAACATGCACACACTAATAAAATCCAGTAGACCTGAAAGAAGAACTACTTTTGTTGCAAGAGAACTCAACAGGTATTGCACCCAAACAGCAGCCCTGAGTGAAACAAGGTTGGCAAATGAAGGCCAACTTACTGAAGTTGGAGCTGAATACACGTTTTTCTGGGCTTGGTGAATAGGAGCACTGTGAAGCTGGTGTGGGTTTTGCAATCAAAACTAATCTAGTTAGCAAGTTAGTGTGCCTGCCAAAAGGAGTGAATGACAGGCTCATGACAACATTATTGTCACTCTCAGGAAAACACCATGCCACCATCATCAGTGCCTATGCTCCCACCATGACAAACCCTGATGAGGTCAAAGAAAAATTTTATGAATATCTAGAGACCCTTATCATCAATGTGCCAAAAGAGAACAAGCTTATAATTCTGGGTGACTTTAATGCTAAAGTAGGCTCGGATTACCAGACTTGGCAGGGAGTCCTAGGGAGGAATGGAGTTGGAAAGAGCAACAGCAATGGTCAATTACTGCTGAAGATTTGGCATCCCATGACCTTCCCATCACCAACACTGTTTTCCGTTTACCTAAATACAATAAAACTTCATGGCTGTACCTTTGCAGCAAACATTGGCATCTAATAGACTGAGATTGTAAGGAGAAGAGACAGACAAGATGTGAGTGACAAAGACAATGTGTGGTGCAGAGTGATGGACTGATCATAGCTTTCCAAGCTAAATATTCACATTCATCAAAAATACCCCTTCCAGGGAGAAGCCAAGATGGCAGAGTAGAAAGACTCTCATATGCTAGCTCCGAATCCACAGCCCATAAATTTCCTGTAAAAAGAACTCCTCACAAATTCTGGAACAGTGGAACCCATGCAGCAATGCAGTGGAGGAGATTTCCATTCCAGAGAGCCCTGAAAAACCGACCCCAAAGGTCCGTCTTGCACCGGACAGCGGAGCCCACCCCTGCGCTGCCCTGACCACAAAGCCCCAGAGGAGCAGATCAGAGCAGGTTTCAAGGATGGAATCTCCAGTGGCCGCGAAGGTCCCTCCACCCACAGGTGCTACAGGTCAGTAAGAGAGACTTCTGGCCAAGAGGGGAGCAGGGTGTCTCCGTGACTCAGGCCCCCTCGGGAGGCGGTGGCAGAGGCGGCAGCAGAGGCAGCGGCAGGGCAGCCTGGGACTCCCACAGCAGACAGGAGCTCAGGGCCATTACCCAAGGTCTCTGCATAAACCCCCTGAGGGAACTGAGTCTGGGAGGCGGCCCTGCCCCAACCTGAGCACCAGAACTTAAGCTCACATTGAATAGAAGCCGCACCTACCGCAGAAAGCCCTGAGGCTGGGAAGCAGCATTTGAATCTCAGACCCCAAGCATTGGCTGGGCAGATCTAGGCGGGGGTGGAGAGGAATCTCAGAAGTCAAGTAACTGGCTGGGAAAATGCCCAGAAAAAGGAAGCAAAATAAGACCATAGAGAGCTACTTTCTTGGGGAAGAGATGTTCCTTCCTCCCTTCATTTCTGATGAAGAAGTACAATGCTTGCCATCAGGGAAGGACGTGGAGGTCGGGGCCTCTCTATCCTAGACATCTGAGGTGGATGTCTGGTGGGCTCAGGCCATGGAAGAGCTCAAAAAGGATTTTGAAAATCAAGTTAGACAGGTGGAGGAAAAACTGGGAAGAGAAATATCAGAGATGCAAGAAAAGTATGAAAAACGGGTCAATACCTTGATAAAAGAGACCCAAAAAAATGCTGAAGAAAATAACACCTTGAAAAATAGGCTCACTCAATTGGCAAAAGAGGTTCAAAAAGCCAATGAGGAGAAGAATGCTTTCAAAAGCAAAATTAGCCAAATGGAAAAAGAGGTTCAAAAGCTCACTGAAGAGAATAGTTCTCTCAAAATTAGAATGCAACAGATGGAGGCTAATGACTTTCTGGAAACCAAGAAATCATAAAACAAAACCAAAAGAATGAAAAAATGGAAGAGAATGTGAAATATCTCATTGGAAAAACAACTGACCTGGAAAATAGATCCAGGAGAGACAATTTAAAAATTATGGGACTACCTGAAACCCATGATCAAAAAAAGAGCCTAGATACCATCTTTCATGAAATTATCAAGGAAAACTGCCCTGAGATTCTAGAACCAGAGGGCAAAATAAGTATTCAAGGAATCCATCGATCACCACCTGAAAGAGATCTAAAAAGAGAAACTCCTAGGAACATTGTGGCCAAATTCCAGAATTCCCAGGTCAAGGAGAAAATATTGCAAGCAGCTAGAAAGAAACAATTCCAGTATTGTGGAAATACAATCAGGATAACACAAGATCTAGCAGCTTCTACATTAAGGGATCGAAGGGCGTGGAATAGGATATTCCAGAAGTCAAAGGAACTAGGACTCAAACCAAGAATCACCTACCCAGCAAAACTGAGTATAATACTTCAGGGGAAAATATGGTCTTTCAATGAAACAAAGGACTTTCAAGCATTCTTGATGAAAAGACCAGAGCTGAAAAGAAAATTTGACTTTCAAACACAAGAATGAGAAGAAGCATGAAAAAGTAAACAGCAAAGAGAAGTCATAAGGGACTTACCAAAAGTGAACTGTTTACATTCCTACATGAAAAGAAAATATTTGTAACTCTTAAAACTTTTCAGTATCTGGGTAGTTGGTGGGACCACACACACACATACACACACATGCACACACATGTACACATGTGCACTCACACACACATACACACATGCATGCACATACAGAGACAGAGAGCACAGAGTGAATTGAATAGGATGGGACCATATCTTAAAAGAAATTAAGGTAAACGGTGAGAGAGAAATGTAGTGGGAGGAGAGAGGGTGAAATGGAATGGGGTAAATTATATCTCATTCAAGAGGCAAGCAGGAGACTTTTTAGTGGAGGGAAAAAGAGGAGAGCTGAGAAAAAAAACATGAAGTTTACCCTCATTACATTCGACTAAAGGAAGGAGTAAAATGCACACTCATTTTGGTATGAAAACCTATCTTACAATACAGGAAAGTGGGGGAGAAGGAGATAAGCAGGGATGGGGGGATGATGTAAGGGAGGGCAATGGGAGGAGGGAGCAATTTGAAGTCAACACGCAGGGAGGGACAGGATCAAAAGACAGAATAGAAACAATGGGGGGCAGGATAGGATGGAGGGAAATACAGTTAGTCTTACACAACATGACTGTTATCGAAGTCATTTGCAAAACTACACAGACATGGCCCATACTGAATTTCCTGCCTTCCCAAAGGGAATGGGTGGGGAGGGAGGGATGGGGAGAATTTGGAACTCAAAGTTTTAGGAACAACTGTTTAGTATTGTTCTTGCTATTAGGAAATAAGAAATACAGTTAATGGGGAATAGAAAGTCATCTGGCCCTACAGGACAAAAGAGAAGATGGGGACAAGAGAAGGGAGGGATGATAGAAGAGAGGGCAGATTGGTGATAGGGAAAATTAGAATGGTTGGTGTATTGGAGTGGGGGGAGGGGATAAATGGGGAGAAAATTTGGAACCCAAAATTTTGTGAAAATGAATGTAAAAAGTTAAATAAATAAATTTATATGTAAAAAAAAAAGTACCCCTTCCAGGCAAAGATTACGAGAAGAATTAAAAGTCAACAAATTAGAGTCCTTCTCTGAGCATGATCAGTTTGTTGTTAACTTGGAGGGAAGGTTGAGCCAACACATAGTTTGCAACAGGGGAGCAGAAAAGGAATGGGCAGCTTTCAGAGATTTTTGTGTACAGCACTGCATTTGCTCATCTGGGTCAGAACACTCACAAACACCAAGACTGGTCTGATGAAAATGATGGGCAAATTCAGAAGCTGCTAAATGAAAAATGAGAACTCCATAGGATATACCAACCGGATAGTTCATCCACCTCTAAGAAGGCAGCATTTAATTCCATCAAAAGCAAAGTACAAGCAAAGCTTAGAGAAATGTAGGATTCCTGGCTTGGTAAGAAGGCAGATGGAATACAATTGTATGCTGATAGTAACAATCCAAAGCACTTTTGTGATTCCCTGAAAGCTATTTATGGACCAAAAACCTATGGTGCTTCACAACTACTCGGTGCTGATGGAGCCTTATTGATTAATGATAAGGACATGATCCTAGAAGGATGGGTTGAACAGTTCCATAGTGTTCTCAACAGACCATCATCAATCAATGCTGAGGTCACTGACCATTTACTTCAGATTGAAGTCAATTCCTCTTTAGCTGAACTTCTAATGAAGAAGAGTTTGTGAGTGCCATTAGACTCCTTTCACGTGGCAAAGCACCTGGTGCTGATTCTATTCTAGGTTGAGATTTACAAGGTAGGGGAACCATTGCTCATACAAAAGCTGACTGAAATATTCCAGGTTATGTGGCAAGAAGAGGATATCCCTCAGGAGTTCAAAGATGCCTCTATTGTCCATTTCTATAACGGTAAAAGGAATAGATTTTCCTGTGATAATCACAGAGGGGTGTCTCTCTTAGTCATTTCTGACAAGAGTCTTACTAGAGTCCTCTTTAATAGACTAATCTTTCACCTGGAAGATGGTCATATACCTGAGAGCCAGTGTGCCTTCAGAAAGAGCCAAGGAACAATCAATATGGTGTTTGCTGCCCAACAACTGCAGGAGAAATGCCAGGAGCAGAACAGAGGTCTGTACACAACATTTGTAGATCTGGTAAAGGCCTTTGACACTGTTAGTCATGAGGGCTTATGGAAAATTATGTCAAAATTTGGTTGCCCAGAGAAGTTCATCAGTGTTGTGTGTCAACTTCATGATGGCATGTTTGCCCGGGTTCTGGATAGTGGACAATGCTCTCGTGCCTTCCCAGTCACCAGTGGAGTGAAACAAGGTCGTGTGATTGCTCCCATACTTTTTAGCATGATGTTTTCAGCCCATGTTGTTAAATGCTTTCAATGAAGATGAATACAGCATCAAGGTCCACTACCATACTGATGGTAAGTTCTTCAATTTGAAAAGGCTACAAGCCAAAACTAAAGTGGAGGGAGTGTTGGTGCATGATTTTCTGTTTGCAGATGATTGCGCACTCAATGCAACCTCTGAAGCTGAGATGCAACAGAGTATGGATCAATTCTCTGCTGCCTGTGCTAATTTTGGCCTAATAATTAACACCAAGAAAAAACAGGTGTTCCATTAGCCACCACCACACCATCCATCTGTGGAACCATCAGTTACAACAAATGGAGAAGTTCTGAATGCTGTGGATAAGTTCACTTACCTTGGTAATGTACTTTCCAGGGATATGCACATTGACAAGGAAGTTGATGCATGCATTGCCAGAGCTAACTCAGTGTTTGGGAGGCTCCAAAGAAAAGTCTGGGAGAGGAGAGGTATCAGACTGACTACCAAACTGAAGGTCTACAGAGCATGCTGACCTCATTGTTGTATGCCTGTGAAACATGGACAGCCTACCAGTGCCATGCCAGGAAACTGAATCGTTTCCATTTGAACTGTCTTAGGAAGATTCTGGGGATCACCTGGCAGGATAAGGTATCAGACATTGGAGCTTGAGCTGAACTGCCAAGCATTCAAACTATGCTTCAGAGAGCTCAACTCTGATGGGCCAGCCATGCTGTTCAAATGCAAAATATATACTTGCCAAAAAGACTATTTTGATCACATGGTGGTCAGAAGAAGCCATACAAGGACACTCTCATAGTCTCTCTTAAGAACTTTGTATTTGACTGTGCAACATGGGAGACACTGGCAAAGGACTGCTCAGCATGGTGTGCCCACATCAGAAAGGGTACTGTGCTCTATGAGCAAAGCAGAATTGAGACAGCACAAAGTAAACATAGGATGTGCAAATTTGGAGTATCCACCCCAAATATTCACATGAACTATCTGTGCTCAACCTGCGGTAGAGCATTCTGAGCTTGTATTGGTCTGATCAGTCACAGTTGGACACACTGAAACTTCATTGCTTCATAGTGATGTCATTTTGGTTCTCTTCAAGAAGGAAGGACAACAACCAACCAACCAATCAAAGGACTAAAACTGCAGTGTCAATCTAGTAAGAAATAGACAATTTGTTACATGAATGTAATGCAATATTATTGCACTATGAGAAATGGTTGATATGAAGAATTCAGAACACTGTGAAGTATGAACTAATGCATAGTAAAGCATGCAAACACATAAAAACCTGATATTTAATTCAATGTAAAGTAAAAGAACAATAAAAAATCAAACAAGTATTTACTAAGCACTGATTGTACTCCAGGCACTATGTTAAACATTGGTGATACAAAAGTGAATGCACTGTAATTATAATGACCAATCTTTGTCCCAGAGAAGACATGAGAAAACATATATCTCTACTTTTATTGGGGAGGGAAGGGGAACTATGGGTGTGGAATGTTGTAAACACTATCCGATGTGGTTAATGTGTGGAATGGTTTTGCTTAACCGTTTTTTTTAAGCTGAAAGTAGAGATGGAAGGAATTTTTCTATCTAAAAATAATTGTAACATAAAACCAAAAATCATCAAATGAACTTCTAAGGAAAGAAAAAAATGAAATGGCATCTACATGTACATTCAGCTAGGGGAAGATATAATATGTACATGGTAAACATAAATTGATTTGATGAGGCAGAAAAGAGTAACAACTGAGAGGATCAGGAAAGGTATCAGAGAAAGGGGCAACTGAGCTGAATTTTAAAGGAAGCTTCAGGGAGGTAAAATTGTTCAGTTTTTTCAGCACAATGCAAGCATGGGAAATGGCTTGTCTGAATGCTCAGATGGAAATGTGGAGTGTCATATTCAAGGATCAACTGAGGGTTAGAGGTGGAGAGGAAGATTGAGTCTGGTACCACTCTTAGAGAAATAAGGGAAAGGAACAGTAACCTAGAGGTTGGTAGATGATAGCAATTAGGATATGGAAAAAGTACCTCAAAAAGCAAAAGCTATTGAGTGATGGCAGCAGAGGGAGAATTTAGAAACATCAAGAGAAATACTTGTTCCAGTCTTTCCAAGGGCATGAAAGAAATAACCAAGCCTAGAGATAGTTGCCAAGGACAAGGTTTCACTGAAG
This sequence comes from Bettongia penicillata ogilbyi, assembly GCA_023548195.1. Taxonomy (NCBI): domain Eukaryota; kingdom Metazoa; phylum Chordata; class Mammalia; order Diprotodontia; family Potoroidae; genus Bettongia; species Bettongia penicillata. Next base: position 22,537,491 of record JAJHZJ010000292.1, on the reverse strand, counting down.
AAAGTCAGGTTAGCATAAAAGGCCTTCAAGGAAGAGATTGAGGATGAAGGAGCATTTATTAATGGTAAAACGGGAGTTCCAGAGATAGGACTGCAGAGGGAATAAGGACTAAGAAGGGCTGGGGGTTGTCCTGATTGGAAATATAGTATAGAAGAGAGGTTGTAGCTAGGGAAGGGGATTTTTACGACCATAGCGTTACCAAACCTGGAAAAATTGCATTTATCTTTAAAGGAAAAAAATAATCAAGGTTCTTCCTTTAAGCCCTCTTGTACAAAATAGGCAAGAATAATAAACTATTGTATTAAAATAGAAAAACACTTCATAACAATCAACTTCAGGATGAAGGAAACAAAAAGAAAAGATCAATCTGTAAAAGAAAAATATTTCAATAACAATTGGTCTTTGAATCTAGTAGAGAAATAAAGTGCATACGGTTGGAGAGATGCAAGAACCAACTCATTACTCATAATATTAAGACCCATAATAAGGACAGCTGTTTTCAGTTAAATAAATCAATCAAAAGTACAAGAATAAGCTTTCCAGGTATGATATTCCAGGACTGCCTTCAAGTATTTGCAGAACTGACAGGAGGAGGATGGATTTGACTTGTTAAATGTGACCCTAAAGGGCAGAACTAGGAGCTATGAAAGGAAGCTGCAAAGAGCAGACTTGGGCTTTGTAAGAAAAATTCCTAAACAAAGAGCCATCCAAAAATGGAATGGGATACCCTAAGATGTAGCAACTTTCTCTTTCCTGGAGATCAAGAAAAGTCTGAATGACCATCTGCCAAACTAATGTTAATGGGAGTTGAAGATCTTCCGCCCCACCCCACCCCCATCCCATTAATAGGTCTCACCGGGACTCCATTAAGGGAAGCTTGCCTAGGGGAGGTTTGCTTGCTTGAAAACTTTCACACCTTTTGGTAATTAGACACTAAAGCACATGAGTTATGATGCCTTTTGGCTCTCTATATATTCTGAGGTTAGGATTTAGTTTTGGGGCTCACTCATTGGAAGAGAGTTCCTGTGATTTGGCCAGATAAGACTCTGGGTAGCTGTTAAGGAGCCGTTCCCTCCCCACCCCTCACCCCTCCCCACCCCCGCTTTGAAAACCCAGATGTTGGTGTTTCTCTTTCTAGTAACTATGTATGTATTGCTTAGGTCAGACAGCTGGATTTGTCTATTGCTCCGTGCTAATTTCTCACACAGAAGCCCTATCTGTTGATCTGTGCTGTTTTCTCTGCTTGGAATTTCTGTATGTATTTTCTCTGAAGTTCAGGGTGCTGACTTTCCCCCTGAACTAAGTGAATGATACATATGTTTAATTAAAATGATTGTTGACCCCTTTAAAGTTGCTTGCCTTTAAGAAAAGCAGACTCAAGACACTGTTCTAGCAGGTCATCCTTGGTATGCTAGGGTGCTTGCTGTTACAGCCACAAATGCAGTTCAAGCAGAGTTTAGATTAATGGTCTCTGAGACCCCTTCCAACTCTGTATAACTTCAAGTCAGGTGTAATCTACAAACTCTGGTGGTCATTAATGGCTCTTGGTTTCACAGATTTTAGCCATAATTCACACATACATATACATGGTATCCCTAGAACTATTTCCAAATAGAATGTTATTTAAATAATAGTATGGGAGACTGGATTTTTAAGAAATCAATTTGTGACAAAGCCAGAGTTAGTAGAATTTGAATCTTGAAGGAGACAGAGAACAGAAGCATTTTCTTTACTTGAGTATTCTATTTTGTTTTACCTTTGTTAAATCTAAGATTTGACATCTTATTTTGTAGTTTTAATTTTTTGTTGGTAATTATTAGATTTATTTAAATGTAAAGTGTGCTATGATGCTATTTTATTTTGCCCATGTAGATTATGTGTCTACATGGATTTTTCTAAATGTAGCTCACAGGGAGGTAAGAAAATATATCTAGAGTCTCTTCCTTTCATTCTTCTCCAAAGGAGACTTTGATTCCTACTAGGAAGGAAAATAAGAAGTTCCAGTCAGAGACTGGCTACTCTGCTTTCTTTAGAGAGAAGAGGTACAGGACTAGAATGATATCTGTCTACCCCCTTAAATATTTTTAGTCTAAGGATCATTTTTAATTTTAAGCTGTACTACTGATCACTATCACTTTACAAGGAAGGCGTTCCCCCATGTAATATATCCAAGATTTGACTCCCTTCCTGCCCAGTGCCAGTTCCACAATGAATACACATAGTAAATAGTGAATAATCAATTTATCCAAGTCAATAATAAACAGAAGTATTCATATGAGAATATACTAGACAATTCACAGAATGAATGAACTCTCTCATTGGGAGCAAGATAAGCCAGCTAATGAGAAACAGCCCAAGATCCCACCTAAGAGGAAATTCTCTCAAGTCAAGGCAGTAGGATGATGATAGGGACATGATCAAGGTATTGCCTCCCTACATGTTGACTTCTACCTGGCGTCTTTCTCTCCCTTCATACACCTCAAGAAAGTCTGATGCTGTGTATCCTCTCTCTCAAAGCTTGAAATCAAAAGACTAAGATTTTTCAAGCTCTTAACAATTCCACCCCTCATTCAGGAATGGAATTAAATAATCAGTTACCACCAATGAGGAGATTCCCACACAAATAGACTTTGAGGTGTGGGTTAACACTAAAAAAAATTTTGAGTCTATTATATAAAATTGTACCATCTCTCAAGCTTATTGTGAGGAAAGCACTTTGTAAACTTATATAAAATGGGAATCATTGTTAGTTATTTTATCCTCAGGAAAACATAGACAAATAGGGAATAATGTGACAAAGCACAGATGGGTTTTGTTCTGTGCCAGTGAATACCTACATTAATTAGATCTCCAATCCATTGAACTACAAAAATAAGAATGCTTTATCTATTGCAAATGTAACTCTCATCTAATTTGTTGCTTTCTGTTAAATTATTGACAAGGTTTTTTATTGAGTCCCCAGTAAAAGTGTCAGTGCAGTATATAACTTACAAAGATGTTATGTATCTGCAAAGAAAATGTAATTTATCAAGTATCAATGCATAACAATGTTTCAAAGTCATAGCCTTTGCTAAGTAGAATATGAACACATTTACTGAATTACAAGAGAACAGGGAAAATGTATTCCCAGAAATGGAAGAGTTCCAGGAACCTGTGGTCCCATCTGAATAGGAAAACACTCTATACAATATACTTAAGCAGTTATCAGTCTCTGCTAAAGGATGTCTAGTGATGGGAAGTCCACTACCTCCCATGGTAGCTCACTCCACTCTGGCTAGCTCTAATAATTAGGAAAATTTCCCTAATGTTGAGTCCAAACCTTTATCTCTGCAACCTTTATCTGATAAATGACTCCCTAAAATTCTGAAGCTAAGTTGGTTAAGTTTTAATTCCTGTTGATAGGAAATGTTGAATACTTCAGAGAACTTTAGTTAATATCCCTTGGTAGAATAACATTTTATAATCCAAAACACATCAAAAATGGTGAAGTCATAACTATAAATTGTTAGTTCTTTCTGTGTGTCTCTCTGTCTCTGTCTCTCTCTGTTTCTGTTTCTTACTCTGTCTCTGTCTCTGTGTGTTTGTGTGTTTGTACATGTGTGTCTTTTTCTTATACAAATACTTTGGCAGAAGTGTGAGAAATGGGCTACAACATGTAGACATCTGAGACAGGGAGGCCAGTTAGGAAGCTATTGCAATAGTCTAAGCAAGAGGTGATAAGGGCCTGAACTAAAGTGTTGACCTTGTGAGTAGAGAGAAGGAAATGGAGGCAAGACATGATGTGGAGGTAAAAACAACAAGATTTAGCAAATGATTGGCTACATATGGTAAGGGAGAGTGAGGAGTTAAGGTTGTCATCAAGGTTGTGGTCCTTGGAGGCTGGAAGATGGTGTCATCAGTCCATCTGACTCCAGAGTCAGTGCTCTGGCAGCTAGGTGGTGCAGTGAATAGAGGGCTGGATCTGGATCAGGAAGACCTGAATTGCAATCTTCCCTCACATGTTTAATAGCTATGTAACATAGTAACTTCTGTCTGCCTCAGTCTCTTCAACTATAAAATGGGGATAATAGCACTTACTTCATAAGATTATTTTCAGGATCAAACGAGATACTTGTAAAGCACTTAGCACTGGCACATAATAGGCACTTAAATGTTTATTCTTTTCCCCTTCCCCTCAACAGAAATACAGAAGTTTGGAAGTGAAGTGGGTTTAGGGGGAAAGACAATGTGTTCTGTTTGGTAAATGCTGAGTTTGAGAGATCTATAAAAACCATTTAAAATGTTTAATAGACAGTTCATGATAAAAGACTGGAATTCCAAAGAGGGATTGGGAGTGGATATGTAGATCTGGAAGTCCTGTGGATAGAGATTATTTTACACTTGGGAGCTGATAAGGTCACCAAATGAGAGAATGAGTGTAGAAAGAAATGAGGGACCATGAAAGAGTTTTAAAATACACTCGCAGTTACGGGGTGTGTGACAAAGATGATGAGTCAGCAAATGAAACAGAAAGAGCAGACACGTGGAAGAACCAGGAGAGAACATGAAAACCCAGAGGAGAAAGACTATTTAGGAGGAGAGAGTGGAAAACAGTGCCAATGTCTATGGAGAGGTCCACAAGGATCGAGGAAACACTGTCAGTTTGGGTAATTAAAAGATCATTGGTTATTTTGGAGAAGGAAGTTTGAGTTGAGTGATGATTCTTTATCTTATCACTTCTCTTATTTTACTCCTTATCACTTTATTATATTCATAATTCTACAAAATTAATGAGGATACATGATTCCTCATGTAAGAAATAAATTAATAGTATAGTCTTGAATATTTAACTTCCAGAAAGTTACTTGGGGAAGATAGTTCCTATTAGGACTATTAATTTCTTATTTCTAGTCCATGAAAGTCTACTGTTAAACTATACCAGCTGTGATTAAGGCATCTCAAATACCGCCCATTCATTCAGAATAAAGAATTTAAGTGTGTCAGATTCACCCAGACTTCACTAAAAACTTGTCTATACTGTGCACCCAGACTTCAACAAGCTGCTCTTGAAAAAGACCAAATAGTGAATTGATTTTGACATTATTAGAAGACCATCAACTATAAAGAGTCACTACTCTAGGATGTTTAAATAACCAGGACGCTATTATAGAAGTCTCATTATGTTGGAAGCTCAGTGTGCTCTGTTCTATTGTGGCTCTAAAGGAAAGGAACAGAGATGGTGAGTTAGGAAGTTTCAAAAATTAGATGACACAAATGAAAAGCCCACCTGGTCCATAATGACTCAATTTTCTGTGAAATCCTGTCCAATGTTAAGTGAGTCTTATCTCATTACTGGTAGAAGGATTCATCTCTGAGAATAAAACTCCCTGCCAGCTAAGGTATTTCAGAATAGTCTATTGTTGGGAGTAACATATGGGAACAGCATAAGGGGAACTCTCTTCTTTTCCATATCTATATTCATAAGATACGTGGCAATGTTACTTCTGTCTCAAAGTGAAGTTCTACTTTAAAGAGAATGTTTAATCATAACATCCACATCATAGCAAAGTCTTAAAAACATGTCATAGTTCTTTAATGATAGAATGTGAAGGTTCAAAAGATGTGGGTTAGTCACATAGCAAGAGCAAATGATAAAAGATGGATAACACAAGTGTAGCAGTAGTATTCACAACTTATTAAATGAACCAGAAATAAAGACTCTAAGCACATTGAGTAAAACCTTGATGGAAGGTTTATGGAAAGTCAGACAAGAATCACTCAGGATGAGAAAGCATAGAGATTATGATTTGTTGTAATGGATCTTAACAAATGTTAAACTCAATTGGTTGTGGGGGGGAGGGTAGCCACACTAATGAGATCATACATGCTTCAAAATATCAAATACTTTGTTGAGATAATGAAGCATAGTCTTGCTAAGTAATTATTTTAAAAGTTTAAACTCAAACTTTATATAGACAAAAAAAAAATTCCAAGTTTTTTTTTTTTCACTGTAGTGACCCAATTTAATAGGGGGGAGGAAGGAGGAGAGATAGGTAGAGATATGGACCTATGATTTCATCCTTATAGGGAGTTCTATATATGGAAAATCCATCTAAAAAGGCAGATAAGCAACTTGTATATAATTTATAGTTTTAGGGAGTTGTCAAGAGGCACTGAGATATTAAACGAATTCTCCACTGTCGTAAGGTCAGTGTATATGTATTAGCAGACCTTGAGTCCAGGCCTTTCTTATTCCAAGGTTGTCTCCCCTATCCACTATGCCACACTACCTCTTTAAAATACTATTGATTATCACTGTAAAAGATATCTGGTAGTAATCATGCTATTACCTTATAAAAATTGGTAAAATATTTTATAGTTTGAAAAGCATTTTCACATTCAGGAAGTATAATAGAGAAAACACTGGGCTGGGAATCAAGTGACCAGAGTCTAACACTTTGTGTCATCCTATGTATGTAAGTCACCCTCCCCCCAGCCTAAACTTCTCTCGTTTTCAAAAATTATGGATAATGAACACCTGCACTACATATCTCACATTGTGGGGAAAGTATTTTGTAAATCTAAACATGTAACTTGTAAATGAGTTATTATTAAACAGTATCTCATTTGATTCCCCACAACTTTAGTGAGGTTGGCAGGATAAGGATTATCCCCATTTTACAGACAAGGAAACTGAAACTCAAGAGACAAAGTAATTTGCCCAAAGGCACAGATTAGTAAGGGAGTGGGGAATGTTTATAGATTCTTCTCCTAGAGTTTGGTTAATGAGTGCAGGCTTGCATAAGGCCTCCTAAAAATGTCTAGGTGTGTTTTTTTTTAACAGCATAATTTGTAAGCCTTCTCTGTTTTGTAGTCTTTTTACATCTCTACTCTTTTTTTAAAATAGATTTTTATTGATACTTTTTATTTTCTCACTGCCTAGATTTTCCTCTGTAGCCTTCTGTTTCTTACCCTCCCAAAGAAGAGCCAACACTTAAAAAAATTTTTCTATTTCTTCATTCTGTTAAATTGTAATGTAATCAAATTTTCCTAAGAAATTATATATTGAATCTTTAATTGCTTAAAAATTTCATCTAAGTAATAAGGCATGGAAATGTAGATTGACTCACAGTGCCACCTATCACCTGTTTTTTCTAACTTATTCAGTTGTAAAAGCTTAAAATGAAGTCAATCAATAAATGTAACATTAAAATGAGAGTACTGTGAATTCAGCAAAAAGCACTTCTTTTCATTCTTTTAAATGTTTAAGTTAATCAGTGAATAAATATTAGGTGAAAATGAAATACCAAAAAGTAAGACATTTTAAAAAGAACAAAAACCAATTCATCAATGATAAAAAAGTAAAGCTATTGATTAGGGGGCGGAAACCTTTTTTATCAAATATCTCTAATAAGAGTTTGATATCCAAAGTATCAGGTATAAGAAATTAATATACAAACATATATATGGTATGTGTGTACATATATGTGTGTTTATACATCTATGTATGTGTATATATGTACATAAAGAGCCATTCTTCAATGGATAAGTAGTCAAAGGATACGAGTAGATATCTCAGAAGGAAAAATTACAAACTTATCTTTTGAAAGTTTACTCCAGATCACCCACAAGAAAAATGAAAATCAGAACAACTCTGAGGTATCACTTCATAACCATACCCCTTTCCCCAAAAGTTGACAAAGAGGACAAAAAGAGAAAAAGTCAATTTCCAGTATGGATACTATAGAGAGCAAGGCAACTTCTATTAGTATTCTAGAAAAGGGGCAGAGCTGTGACTTGGTCTAACTATTCTAGAAGGCAATTTGGAAGTAGAATCTTTAAATGGTGACTAAAATCTTCAGTTTATGAATGAGGAAAGTGAAGTTCTGGGAGAGTCCAAGATCACCAACTCCTACTAGTCCGGTATTCTTTCTATTCACTATGACAGGTTGCTTATATTAATAAATGTTGGGATCTAACTTTTAAAGGTTAGTATGGAGCAGTATATGAATATGAGCTGAATATAAGACTTCTAGAAAAAGATTTTAAACTTCTTTAGATAATTCATGTTAGACAGTCAGTAGTATCAAGGGAAGGGATAGACACAGAGTGGACAGTCAACCTTTACAGGACTGAATTTTTCCTGAAATGGACTATAGTCTGTTTATACTTGACATAGATTATATACATGGCCATGTTAGTCCTCTTTTAGCTGTGAAAAGTTTACTAAGAATCTAGTCCCAATTTAGGTACTTAGTTGACTAATCATCTCTTTTATAGCCAAACAGATATTTCTAGCCCATGGTCATAGGCTGTTGGAATTGAGGTTAGGTATGGGGCAGAGAGAGTGAAAGAGAAGGAAAGGATCAAGTAAAAAGGCTGGCATCTTTTTATACCATGTCTATATATCTGACAATAGACTGTGTGTGTCTTCCAAGGGTCGACCTACTTAAGTTCAGAGGGATTTTCACCAATTGACCGGCCACTAAACAATGAATTATTTGACTGAAAAATGTTAAGTAAAAGGCCTTCAATTCTCTGTAGTCTCCTTCTACTTCTACAGTGAAAGTAGCAAAAAAGTAGACGAAAGTGGACAAGAATTACAATTTTTAAACTATCTATATAAATGTTAACTGTTGGTATTCTAAATGTGAGATCTTTTTCCAGTGACTAAGTTGACATTATACAAGAATTGAATCATATCAATTTTTATATTTGTGCTACACATGAAAATAGGAAACAAAAGGAATTTGCAATAAAATGTAAGTTTGGCTCACAATCAAGTCAACAGGCATTTATTAAGCTCCTGCTCCAGATAGGGCAGCTAGTTGGTTCAGTGGATACTGTGCTGGGCCTGGACTCAGGAGGACTCATGTTCCTGAATTAAAATCTAAGTTCAGACTTTTACCAGCTGAGTGACCCTGGGCAAGTCACTTAACTCTGTCTCCACTTTTCATCTATAAAATGTGCTGGGAAAGGAAATTGCCAAGAAACCCTAACTGGGGTCAGAAAGAGTTGGACAAGAATAAACAGCAACAAAAATGCTCTAGGCACTATACCTAGAACTGAGGATATACGAAAAACCAAAAAAAAAAAAAGATCCTGCTCTCAAGACCTTGCAGGCTAATGGTGCAGAAAACATAAAAACTATTACAGAGCAGTGTATGAGTATGAGTTGGTACTAAATAGCAACAAGATATATACAAGGTAAGGTGGAGATAATCTCAGAAGGAAGTCACTAAAGTTAAGGAGATAGGAAAGGCTTCATGCAGAAGGTAGGACTTAAGCTACAATGTGAAGGAAACCTGGAAAGCCAAGAGGTGAAAGAATGAAAAAGTTCCATGCATTGGGAACATATGGTAAAAACTGGGACATGGAGCATTATGTGGGAGAATAGCACAGAGTACATAGGGGTGAATAAGGTGTAAGGTAACTGGAAAAGTAGGAAGAATCCAGAAAAAACCTGCAAAGATTTACATGAACTGATGCAAAGTGAAATGAGCAGAACCAGAACAGTAACAGCAATATTATATGTTGATCAACTATGAATGGCTTAGCTATTGCAGTAATATCCAAGACAATTCTGAAGAATTTATGATGAAAAATGCCCTCCATCTCCAGAGCAAGAACTGATGGAGTCTGGATGCAGATTAAAGCATATTTTTTCTTTGCTTTTTCTTGTTTTTTCTTATCTGTGCTTTCTTTCACAACATGACTAACATGGAAATATGTTTTGCATGACTGCATATGTATAATCTATATCAAATTGATTGCCTTCTCAATGGGAAAGGAGAGGAGAGGAGGGAGAGAATTTGGAACTCAAAAATTTTTAATAATGAATGTTAAAAACTTTCTGCATGTAACTGGGGAAAAATGCTTATTTTTTTTAAAAGGAGGATCCAGGTTATAGAGGATATGAAAAGCCAGTAGATTTGATATTTGATCCTGGAGGCAAGAGGGAACCACTGAAATTGATTTAACAAAGAGGTACCATGATCTGACTTAAGCTTTTTAAGATCAGTTTGACAACTGAGTGGAGGATGGACTGGAGTAGAGAGAGATTGAAGCAGGGAAACCTCATAGGAAAACCACAATCACAGAATTTCAAGGTTGGAATGAATGTCACTGCCCATTTAGTTGAATCCATACCCAATAAAGAATCTCCATGGCATCATACTTGATAAAGAAATCATCCTGATAAGTAATTATTCAAGTATCAGGGGCAGCTAGGTGATGCAGTGGATAGAGGACCAGTGCAGGAGTCAGGAGGACCTGAGTTCAAATCTCACCTCAAACACTTGACACTTACTAGCTGTGTGACCTTGGGCAAGTCACTTAACCCCAATTGCCTCATCCTGGGTCATCTCCAGTCATCCTGATGAATATCTGGTCACTAGATTCAGATGGCTCTGGAGGAGAAGTGAGGCTGGTGACCTGCACAGCCCTCCCTTTCTCAGAACAAAGTCTAGTGTAAGCCATGTCATCATTTCTCTGATGGCATGGTCTTCTTCAGCAACAAGGGATGAACACACATATTCAAGTATCTCTTGAAGACCTCCCAAGATGGGGAACTCACTACAAAGGCCTATTGTGTGTTTGGACAGCTCTACTAGTTAAAAAAAATTTCTCCCAACATCAAGCCTAAATTTGCTTTTTGTTAACTTCTACTCAGTACTAAGGGTTTTGCTTTCTGGGGCCAAACAGAATAGGTCTAAACCAAGGATGGGGAATGTGTGGCCTCTAGGCCACACAGAACAAATCCCCTTAATAAAAGGATTTGTTCTGTAAAACCTGGACTTAATCAAAAGGCCACACCCAAAGACCTAGAAGGTCACATGTGACCTAGAGGCCGAAGGTTCCCCACCCCTGGTCTCTAAACCTTCTTGCACAGCACAGTCCTTCTAGCTATAATGTCTTTCTCATTTGTATCTTCAGCAAACAATTCAGTAAGCCATTTCCCTGGAACCATTCCCTATTACCACAATGGTGGTTGGGGTCCTCCAACATGCACATGCTGTTCATGATACTGTCATTATTAATAATTACAAGCTCCAAACAAAATGGAACATAACAGCTGATCTCATCAGCGAAATAAGCTATGGATCAACAGGTAATTTACTTCTATGTCCTTGATTAGCACAAAGCCAGCATCACATAATATGGCCGATACAGCTCCTGTTTTGTTGTAGCACTGAAGGCTTGCAAATCATGTTGTACCTATTCTCATTTGATCCTCATAACAACCTCATTATCTCCATTTTATACAAGAGGAAACAGTTTCAGAGTGATTAAGCAACTTGCTCTGGATCATACAGTCTAAGAGAAGATTGAACTGGATTCATTATTGCCTCTGCTGTGTACAGTATAACCTCAAATTCCTATATATAGGAATAGAATTGTATTATATGGAATGTATAGAATTCCTATACAGACAAGGATACAGAATAAAGTTATTGAAAATATCATATAATATTATTAATCAACTCACTCTATGAAAACAAAATGGCAGGAGCAGAAATGACTCTAAACAAATTCTAGGACTGCAGAACCCGCAGAATGACGAAGTGAAGCAAATCTCTAGCCCAAGACAGACTGGAAAGTCACCAGGAAGTGTCTAAGTGCCATGCTGTGGGCAGAGCACAGTCCAGCATGGGCCACGCCAGTACAGACAGGATCTGAGCAGGCACTGGGGAGACTGAATCCCTTGCACCTGTGGCAGTTTTCAGACTTCAGGACCCCAAAACGCGGAGGACAAAAATTGGAAGGCCTGTGGGACCAGTGTGGGAGAGTGGAGTGGTCTGGCCCTAGTTCCAAAGTGGCAGAGAGAGAAGGGGGCAGAGGAACCCATAGCAGCCACAGCGGCAGCAGGGGAAGAGATAGGGAACTATTTCTGGAGCCCAAGGCCCACAGATTGTGGGGGAATCGATTGGCTGATAATCTATCCCCCACCCCCATTGGAAGTAGAGCTCTACCTTGACAAAGAACTCAAAAGTCAAGTAAATGGCTGGGGAAATGAGCAAAAATTGAAAAAACAATCAGATTATAGAATCTTACTTTGGTGACAAAGACTAAAACATGCGAACAAAAGACAACAAAGTCAAAGGTACTCCATCCAAAGCCTCCAAGAAAAATATGAAATGGTCTCAGGCCATGGAAGAGCTCAAAAAGGATTTTAAAAATCAAGTAAGAGAAGCAGAGCAAAAAGCGGGAAGAGAAATGAGAGTAATGCAAGAAAATTATAAAAAAACAAGTCAACTGCTTGCTAAAGGTGACCCAAAAAAATGCTGAAGATAACACTGTAAAAAATAGACAACACAGATGACAAAAGAGATCCAAAAAGCCAATGAAGAGAATGCCCTAAAAGGCAGAACTGACCAGATGGAAAAGGATCCAAAAGCTCACTGACGTAAATAATTCCTTAAAGATTAGAATGGAGCAGATGGAAGCTAATGACTATGAAATATCAAGAAATTATAAAACAAAACCAATGGAATAAAAAATAGCAGTGTGAACTATCTCAGTGGAAAAACAACTGACCTGGAAAATAGATACAGGAGAGACAATTTAAAAATTATAGGACTACCTGAAACCCATGATCAAAAAAAAAAAAATCTAGACATCATTTTTCAAGAAATTATCAAGGAAAACTGCCCTGATATTCTAGAACCAGAGGATAAAATAAATATTGAAAGAATCCACCAATTGCCTCCTGAAATTCCAAAAAGAAAACCCCTAGGAATATGGTAGCTAATTTCCAGAGCTCCCAGGTCAAGGAGAAAATATTGCAAGCAGCCAGAAAGAAACAATTTGAGTATTGTGGAAATTCCATCAAGATAACTCAAGATCTAGCAGCTTCTACATTAAAGGATCGCAGGGCTTGGAATATGATATTCCAGAAGTCAAAGGAACTAGAATTAAAACCAAGAATCCCCTACACAGCAAAACTGAGTATATTACTTGGGGGAAAAAATGGTCATTCAATGAAATAGAGGATTTTTAAGTATCTTGATAAAAAGACCAGAGCTGAATAGAAAATTTGATTTTTAAACACATGAATCAAGAGAAGCATGAAATCATAAGGGATTTACTGAAGTTGAACTGTTTACATTCCTACATGGTAAGATAATATTTATAACTCTTGAGACTTTTCTCAGTACTAGGGTAGTTGGAGGGATTATATCTATATAGACAGAGGGCACAAGGTGAGTTGAACAGGAATGATATCTAAAATAATGAAATTAAGGGGTGAGAGAGGACTATATTGGAGAAAGGGAAAAACAGAATGCAGCAAATTATCTCTCACATAAAAGAGGTAAAAAAAGCTTTTTAAATAAAAGGGAAGAGAGGGGAGGTGAGAGGGAAAAAGTGAACCTTACTCTCATCACATTTGACTTAAGGAGGGAATAACATGCATACTTAATTTGCTATGAAACTCTACCTTACACTACAGTAAAGTAGGGGAGAAGGGGATAAGTGGGGGGATGATAGAAGGGAGGACAAATGGGAGGAGGGTGTACTTAGAAGTAAATACTTTTCAGGAGAGATAGGATCAAAAGAGAGAATAGAATAAATGGAGGGCAGGATAGGATGGAGGGAAACATAAGCCTTACACAATTTGACTTTTATGGAAGTCTTTTGCATAATTACACATTTATAACATATATTGAATTGTCTGCCTTCTCAGTGGGGATGGGTGGGGAGGGAAGAAGGGAGAGAAGTTGGAACTCAAAGTTTTTAAAACCAATGTTTAAAATTGTTTTTTGTATGCAACTGGGAAATAAGATATACAGGCAATGAGGTATAGAAATCTATCTTGTCCTCCAAGAAAACAGAGAGGATGGGGATAAGAAAAGGGAGAGTTGTGATAGAAGGGAGGGTAGATTGGTGGATGGGGTAATAATCAGAATGCATGTTGTCCTGGGGTGGGCAGAGGAGAAAGAGGGGAGAAAATTTGTAACTCAAAATCTTGTGAAAGTGAATGTTGAAAACTAAAAATAAATAAACTAGAAAGTTTTTTTTCTTTTTTTTTTTTAATTAATTTATTTATTTATTTGATTTTTTTACATTCATTTTCCCAAATTTTTGGGTTCCAAATTTTCTCCCCTTTTATCCCCTCCCCCACCCCAATACCCCAAGTAATCTAATTTTCCCTATCTCCAATCTGCCCTCTCTTCTGTCATCTCTCCCTTCTCTTGTCTCCATCTTCTCTTTTCTCCTGTAGGGCCAGATGACTTTCTATTCCTCATTAACTGTATGTCTTCTTTCCTAGTTGCAACAACAATACTAAACAGTTGTTCCTAAAACTTTGAGTTCCAAATTCTCCTCATCCCTCCCTCCCCACCCATTCCCTTTGGGACAGCAGGCAATTCAATATAGGCCATATCTGTGTAGTTTTGCCAATGACCTCCCTGATAGTCGTGTTGTGTAAGACTAACTGGATTACCATCCCTCCTAACCTGCCCCTCATTGTTTCTCTTCTGTCTTTTGATCCTGTCCCTCCCCAAGTGTTGACTTCAAATTGCTCCCTCCTCCCTTTGCCCTCCCTTCCATCATCCCCCCCCCCCGCAATATCTCTTTCTCCCCCACTTTCTTATACTGTAAGATAGGTTTTCATACCAAAATGAGTGTGCATTTCACTCCTTCGTTTAGTCAAATGTGATAAGGGTAAACTTCTTGTTTTTTGTTTTTTCTCAGCTCTCCTCTTTTTCCCTCCACTAAGAAAAACTCCTACCTGCCTCTTAAATGACATATAGTTACCCCCTTCCCTTTCCCTCCCCCTACATTTCTCTCTCACCATTTACCCTAGTTTCTTTTAAGGTATGGTCCCATCCTATTCAGTTCAATCTGTGCTCTCTATCTCTGTATGTGTGTGCATGTGTGTATGTGTGTGCATGCGTGTACATGTGTATGTGTGGTCCCACCAACTACCCAGATACTGAAAAGTTTTAAGAGTTACAAATATTGTCTTTCCATGTAGGAATGTAAACAGTTCACTCATGGTAAGTCCCTTAAGACTTCTCTTTGCTGTTTACTTTTTTATGCTTCTTCTCATTCTTGTGTTTGAAAGTCAAATTTTCTTTTCAGCTCTGGTTTTTTCATCAAGAATGATTGAAAGTCCTCTGTTTCATTGAAAGACCATATTTTTCCTTGAAGTATTATACTCAGTTTAGCTGGGTAGGTGATTCTTGGTTTGAGTCCTAGTTCCTTTGCCTTCTGGAATATCCTATTCCATGCCCTTCGATCCCTTAATGTAGAAGCTGCTAGATCTTGGGTTATCCTGATTGTATTTCCACAGTACTGGAATTGTTTCTTTCTAGCTGCTTGTAAGATTTTTTCCTTGAGCTGGGAGTTCTGGAATTTGGCCACAATGTTCCTAGGAGTTTCTCTTTTTGGATCTCTTTCAGGTGGTGATCGATGGATTCTTTCAATACTTATTTTGCCCTCTGGTTGTAGAATGTCAGGGCAGTTTTCCTTCATAATTTCATGGAAGATGATGTCTAGGCTCTTTTTTTGATCATGAGTTTCAGGTAGTCCCATAATTTTTAAATTGTCTCTCCTGGATCTATTTTCCAGGTCAGTTGTTTTTCCCATGAGATATTTCACATTCTCTTCCATTTTTTCATTCTTTTGGTTTTGTTTGGTGATTTCTTGGTTTCTCATAAAGTCATTAGACTCCATCTGTTCCATTCTAATTTTGAGAGAACTATTAAATTCGGTGAGCTTTTGAGCCTCTTTTTCCATTTGGCTCATTCTGCTTCTGAAAGCATTCTTCTCCTCATTGGCTTTTTGAACCTCCTTTGCCAATTGGGTGAGCCTATTTTTCAAGGTGCTAATTTCCTCAGCATTTTTTTGGGTCTCCTTTACCAAGGTATTGACCTTTTTTTCATACTCTTCTTGCATCTTTGTCATTTCTCTTCCCAGTCTTTCCTCCACCTGTCTAACTTGCTTTTCAAAATCCTTTTTGAGCTCTTCCAGGGCCTGAGCCCACCCAACACCCCCCTGGGGTGTCTGGGGTACTGAGGCCCCGCCCTCCACGTCTTTCCCTGATGGCAAGGATACGTCCTCATCATCAGATCCAAAGGTTGGGATCATTTGCATTTGTTGGAAAAAACTCTCTAAAGTCTTATTTTTCTTCCCTTTTCTAGGCATTTTCCCAGCCAGTTACTTAACTTCTGAGATTCCTTTCCACCCCCGCCTGGATCCGCCCAGCTAGTGCTTGGCCTCTGAGATTTAAATGGGCTTTCCTCCTGCCGGCTGTCAATCAGTGAGCTTTAGTTCAGGTGCTGGGGTGGGGCCAGGGCTGCCTCCTAGACTCTGATCCCTCGGGGGGGCTTTATGCAGAGACTCTCAGGAATGGAGCGGGTGGGGGCGGGGTGGGGGACCCGCCTCCCAATCTCAGCTCCCCTGGGGGTCCCGAGCAGAAGCCTTCAGCAACAGAGCGGGGTGGGGGCAGGGCCGTCTCCCAGGCTCAGCTCCGTCAGGTTTTATGCAGGAATCTTCCGTAATGAAGATCCTGCCTGCTGCTGGGGGATTCCTGAGTCCTGGGCCGCTGCCGCCTCAGCCCCAGCCCATGCCTCTGCCCCCGCCGCCTCCTGCCCCTGTCCCTGCCGCCGCCGCTTCCTCCCGAGGGGGCCCGAGTCACGGAGACGCCCCGCTTCCCCTCTCCTTCAGCCCGGCCTCTCTCACTGACCTGCTTCTGTGGGCAGAGGGGCTTTCCCGGTTGCTGGAGCTTCTGTCTCTGAAGCCTGCTCGGATCCGCTTCTCTGAGGCCTCGGCCAGGGCAGCGCTGGGGGTCGGGTTTACTCTTCGGGGCACGCCGGACCCTGGGGACGGGTCCTCAGGGCTCCCTGGAACGGAAATCTCCTCCACTCTGCCTCTGCACACCTTGCACTCACCCAGAAGCTATGGGGGACTCTTTTTACATTAATTCTATGGGTTTTGGTTTCGGAGCTCGTAAACGTGCGTCCTTCTACTCCGCCATCTTGGCTCCGCCCCCTAGAAAGTTTTTTTAAAAAAATAATTTGATATCTCCCTCCCAATTAAAACCACATTTATTTAATCGTCTGTGACTTCAATGCAAAAATTGAGTATGGGACTTAAAAAAAAAGATATAGCATATGGCTCAGAAGAAATGAAAAAGGCCCAAGTCTAACAGACTATACAGAATCTTCAAATGTACATATCATGAATTTGTTCTTCAAGGAGAATTAAGAAGTCCTGGACATAACAGAGTAATATATTAAAAATGAAATTGATTATATGTTATTAAGAAATGGCTGGTTACTGATGCAGGATTTTCAAATTGACTTTAAAAAGAGATAATGTGGAGAGACTGCTAAGAGATTACACACATATATGCCTATACATAGCCATGTATATGCAACTAAACAAGGACATATACACATAC
This sequence comes from Bettongia penicillata ogilbyi, assembly GCA_023548195.1. Taxonomy (NCBI): domain Eukaryota; kingdom Metazoa; phylum Chordata; class Mammalia; order Diprotodontia; family Potoroidae; genus Bettongia; species Bettongia penicillata. The sequence goes on along the minus strand of JAJHZJ010000292.1, from coordinate 22,520,105 downwards.
TACAGGAACTGGTCAACGGATAGGGCCCAGAAGCAAAAAGGAGGAAACAAAAGAGCCAGGATTACTTTTAAGAAATTGTGCAGTGCTTTTACTGACTGTAAATTTCTCCTCTAAAACAAAAGTCAACTTTATATTTTTTAATCACATTGTCATTACTTGATAACAGAAACCCCATTTTTATTTGACAAACGAGGAGTCTCAGGTTAAATGCTTGTCCAGTGTCACATAAGTAGAGTCACAGGCAGGATAAGAATACAGGTCCTCTACCTCCAAAGCCAGTGCACCTTGCTGTCATCTCACTAATCCACTGAGGTTTGGCTGACCACTTTGTCGCTTTAGCATGGTAAGATAAATCCTTTCCTTGATGCCAAGAGAGTCAAGACTTGTTACCTTTGCCAATAACAAAACTATTCAAAATCCTAATGGAAAACCTGTTGCCATATTGGTGAGTACACCAATATGATTCAACAGCTCCACAGGTTACCACTATCAAATTTGCCTCTAAATGTTTTTCAATTATTTTTCAGCTGTTTGACTCTTCATGATCCTAGATGGTGTTTTCTGGGCAGAGGTACTGGAACAATTTGCCACTTCTTTCTCCTGTGATAGATTAAGAGAAAGAGAGGTTAAATGATTTGCCTAGGGTCCCATAGCTAGTATCTGAGACTAGATATGAACTCAGGTCTCAAGGCCCAAGGTCGACTCAAGACACAGTATTCTATCCACTTAGCCACCTATTTGCCTCTTTATGGGGAGTAGCAAATCACAACTTTATTTGAAGATGGTATTAGGGAAATCAGAATGCTTTGTTTTTAAGCAATTTGCTTTAAGTTATATGCAACAACATAAGAAGAGCATTAAATTGAAAACCATGAAAAAAATAATTTTATTCCTTAGTCTTATCACTTTCTCTTTTTACCTGAAGTGTCACCAATAATAAATTAAGAAATCTAAGTTTTACTGCCTGTTTCCCTTCCTTCAGCAAAATGACTAGAACAAGGAAGAAAAAATTTAACTCATCAATCTGATTAACAAATCTTCAATATTAACTAACAAACTATAGTAAGTGGGAGCCCACAAAGTCTGAGTGAAAAGTATGCTCTTGTTTTGTATTTTAATATAAAAGCTTCCTCATCTAATGTTTTGTTGTTGCTACTATATTCAACTCAACTCATTTATTTTTTAAACCATCTGCAAAACAGCAGAAAACAGCACAATACCTACCCTCTAGGAACTGAAAAATACAGTATGTTTGGGGAGGAGGAAGAGAAAGAGTTCAGAAACACATATTTTAATATTTAAATTTCAAGGGTCTGTTTCATCCATAGAAATACACAGCACAGCCCTTCTACCCTTAGATTATTTGATGAGCGGCTCTGGGGCGAAAAAGTCACCACCTGGTGGTCAACTCTGGTGATGAGCCTCTCTCACTCTAAAAAATTGGCCTTCTGACATGGATAGTCCTATATCCTAAACCTTGCTTTATTATATTAAGAAAAAGAAGTTAGCCCACATAATCTCCCACAAAATACCTTCCAGATCTTAACACTGTGAATTGCTTGCCCTACCTAAGGTTTCCCTCTCCTGGAAGGTTTTGCATTACCATGAGGGATTCAAGGAAGAATATGGTATAAGTTACACTGTAATACTTCACCTTATACTTGTCAATGGTTTTAATTTTAAAGCCTATTTGCTTCTCACACCTTCTATATTCTGTCCTGCATTACTTGAGTATGTCTTATAGAGTATATTATAAAAATATTAATAGTGTACTGCAGACTCAAGTCTGTCAAAAAAGTTTCATTTAATTTAAAATGGTTCTATATCCAAGGTATTTCTAGCTTGGAGAGAAAGGGATCCAAATGGTACAGTCCCCCATACCCTCCAATATGATTCTGTCCACAAGACAATTTTAGGTAATATTTCTAAGAAATTCAGGTGAAGAAAATCACAATAATGTATAATAGTTTGGGTTAACATTCTGTAACAGTTACCATCCCATTCCTCCTGGCCCACTTTTCCCTCTACAATCAAATTATTTTCTCCCCAGAGATCTATTCAAGAATCTGAACTGAATAGGTGTGAGAATGCCTTCCTTTCCATGGAAGAGGACTTTTCCCTTAGGTGAATCCTACAGCCTATCACTCAAGAGTAGAGAAGGTGGAGATCTTATCTAGACAAAGTGTTAAGTTTAACAATCACCATTAATCTATTTCCCTAAGATAAACCTGAATTTTCCTTCCATCCACTTTCCTAAAGTCTGGAATATTTCGAGAGAAACTAAAAAAGTTTTAACATGTTTCTATAATAGAAAAAACATGCTCAACATTTCCTGAATTGAAATGGCTTGTCTACTTCAGAAGGCAGTTTACTGAAGTGGTAAATATGGTTAACATTTTGTTTGAGATTTTCTACTCTCAAGTACTTTGTAGTCAGAGAACTGTGTACAAATTTTGACCCTTAACAATTACTAGTTATAAGTAAGACCAAAGAGTCACTAACTTTTTGAGCTTTTTCCTAATAGGGTTGTTGTGAGGAAAACCATTTGCAAACCTTAAAGTCCCAGATAAACTATGAACTATTAGTATTATTTTTCCATCAACTGTCTTCTCCAAACTGACAAACTGAAAAAATTATTCAGTCATTCAAAAGGCTAAGTGATTATTTGGACCTTAGCATCCTCATTTTATCCTCAGATTTAAAGATTAATGTACCAGCAGATGTCTAGAATACAATATAGGAAATTTTAATAGCATCAGCCTTTTCTTTGGAGTAGCCCTCACCAGTGACTAGTAATAAGTATGTTAACACTCACCCCTCAAACTTCTCCAGGCTGCTTTTTGTCATTAGTCTCCTTTCAGAAACTAACTTAAAGGCTTGAAAGAAGTTTTTACCTCCAATCCTCAATTAAAGGTTGCTTTTGATGTTCACTTAACTAAATTTCCCTGTATAAAACTGAGTGGGGAATGACAGAATTGACACTCTACAGAATGAATGCCAGTAGCCTGTAGGATATCCTTGAAAAGTATTTTACAATATTCAGAGCAGTATAAAGTTAAGCATTATTTTCACCATCATTTGATAGTACAAGGATTAATTTTATTTCAAGGCCCAAAAATAGATAAGCACTCAGTTACAAATCTAAGTATTTAGTTTTGACTTAAACGACAAACTATTCGAATTACACTAAGTAATTCAATATAATCTCTATTTTATCAGGCATAAAATAGTCAAGGTGCCACTTTAATTTTGTTACTAGGAATCTTGGACGCACTTAAATTCCACTATGATTACAAAACATCTCAAATTGGAACCTTAATTAAGTGCTTAAGAGCAAAAGAATAAACACATTAAAACTCACCGGGAAACCAATAATTGTTGGGACAACTGTTTGAGAACAGTTAAATTGATTTATTCCACCAATTCAGTTATTTTCAAATATTTCTTGAACAAGATAACTGCTTTTAACAGTCTCCAGCTCGCTTTAATAGGGCAGGAGAGCGTATATCCAGAGATCTTTAACCTACTCCAGCCCATTATTTGAACACATAAAGCAATACTAAAGGATTCGTTCTAAAAAAAGGTTGAAAATAAATAAAAATAAAAGTTGCCTTAATACAATGAACCTAAAAAAAAATCATCTTCCAACCTCCCTTCTCTTACAATTATTCCCATTATGAATATTTCCTTGAGGCAATTCTGAAATCACAATTGAAAGATGCACTTTCTGACCATTTCAGACAAATGAACTACACAACTCAATACTGTGGAAATGTTGGATCTATTATGGTGGCCCATGCCATGAGACCTCCCGCAATATCTCTGGCCAACAAAGAGTCCAGTTCTTTGATTGACAAGCTCTGCAGAACTTTCACCGCTTTTTGAGAATCATTCCCCAGCTTGCAAACGACATAGATGGGGAAAAGCGTCCCTTTCTGGACAGTCTGCTTCCCTTTCCTAAGAGCGTCCCCTAAGAGTTCCAGGCTCTCTGCATCCCTCCGCTCCAAGTGGCTCAAAGGGATGTGGAGCGCCTGCGGTAGGCGACAGATGTCCACCTCCACCTTGGGCCGCACGTCCAGCAGCAGGTGAGGCTCGCCCGCGTCCAACACCTGCTTGTAGTGGGCGACGGAGACCCGCTCGTCCTGAGAGAGCAGCTGCAGCCTCCGGCACTTATCCGTGGCCGAGGAGCCGCAGAACGCTTCGTAGTCCTGCAGTCGGGTCACCGTGGGCTGGTCCCCGCAGACCGCACAGTCGGACCGACGCCCCCGAAGCCGGATGCAGCGGAACTGACCTCCGAGGGCATCGAAGAGCAAGAGGCTGCCGCTGTAGGAGGGCCCGAGGCCCGCCGCGATCTTGATCACCTCGAGCGCCTGCAGGCAGCCCAACACCCCGGGCACCACGCCCAGGACGCCGCCGTCCGCGCAGTTGGTCACCGTCTCGGCCGGCGGTGGCGCGGGGAAGATGCAGCGGTAGCAAGGCCCGCCCTGGTAGTGGTAGACCGTGAGCTGGCCCTCCAGACGCAGCGCGCTGGCCGAGACCAGCGGCCGGCCGGCCAGCACGCACGCGTCGCTGACCAGGTAGCGAGTGGGCACGTTGTCCGAGCAGTCGGCCACCACGTCGTAGCGGCGGACCAGGTCCAGCGCGGTGTCCGGGGTGAGGGCCTCGGCGTACGGGACGCACTGCACCGCCGAGTTGAGCCGCCCGATGGCGGCGGCGGCAGAGTGCGCCTTGGCCTGGCCCGCCCGCGCTTCGCCGTGCAGGACCTGCCGGTGCAGGTTACTCAGCTCCACCACGTCGTGATCTACGAGGCCCAGGCGGCCCACTCCGGCAGCCGCCAGATACTGGGCCAAGGGGCAGCCCAGGCCGCCGCAGCCCACCACCAGCACCGACGAGGCGGCCAGGCGCAGCTGCCCGCGCACCCCCAGCTCGGGCAGTACCAGCTGCCGGCTGTAACGAAGAATTTCCTCCCGCGACAGGGCAGCCTTCGGTGGCAGCGGTCCCGGCTCACGCACCGGCCGTGGGGACTGCTCTGCGGTCGCTGCCCGCAGGCGCTGTCTGAGGAGCCTTAGCTCCTCTTCACGCAAAGCAACTTCGGCCTGCAAGGCGAGCACTTCTTCGCTCACCGCCATGCTGTTCTCGCCTGACCGTTGCCTCGGGACGTGCTTCCGCTTTCGTCTCCTAGCGACTGGACCAGACCAACTTGGGGGGGGGAGGAGGATGGGGAGAGAGATCGCTGTTTACGTCAGCCTAGTCATTTTGCCTAACTTGCGGACAGCCAGCATACTACTGAAAAATAATTTTCCACGGGGTGGTGAGAAGAACAAGAGAACAAAGTCAGTTGGTCCTTTTAAGCCTTCCTCCATTTGGAACATTCCTTCCCTCCTCTACCGCTCCGCCCTCCTCCCCTCCCCCCGCGCTTTACGTACTTCCGATTCCGGCAGATTGCAGTTCCGCCATGGCCTCCCACAGCGCTGCCTTGACCAGTGCAGGGTCCCAGCGAAGAGGAGGGAAGAAGGCTGCGGCTGAGGCTGCGGGAGCGGAGAAGTACTCGGTGCTTCTCCCCACCTACAATGAACGAGAGAACTTGCCTCTCGTCGTGTGGTTGTTGGTGAAGAGCTTCGAAGAAAGGTACCTCCCCTGCCCCCTCTCGGGAGCGATGAGCTGGCCGGCCCCCTGCGGCTCCAGCCTGTCTTTTCCGCCGACCCGCTTCCCGCTCCCTCCGAGGCTTTCTCTCTCCTTTGAGGGCTGACGAGGTGATCGCGAACGACTGTGGCGGTTTCCTCCCTGAGGGGCTCGTTCTAGGCGTCTCTCCCAGCGGTCCTTCCCCGCGCCGTTGGGACCTCGCCCGTCCTTTCCCCGCTCTCGGCGGCTCCGCGTGGTCTCCTACGTTGCCGGTGGGGGAGAGCCACGGCTGAGCCTGGCCTTCTTTTCTCACCCAGACGCCTCAGACTGAAGAATGGTTTAAACAACCTGTCACTGGGGAAAGAGATGGATTAGCAGTCTGGCCCCCAAGGTTTGGGGCCCCCCGGAATGGACACAGGTACTGTGGAGTAGGAGAGGGAGCCCTTGTCCTCCCACCCCAATGCCCTGGCTCCAGCGAGGGCTTACACACGAGAAGGGCCTCTGTGTATGTGTTAAGTGTTAGAAATGGAGCTAAACTGCTGAGCACAAATAACCCTTATTAAATATATGCTCTCTATGTATGTAAATTATAAGGATATATTGTACTAACCGCTGGTATTTTGTGTTTTGCATGAATAGTTGTTTAAAATTGGGCCGTAAAATTGGTCTTACTCATGTTACAAAATAAGTTCTTTGACTCCTCCAGCCACAAAACCCCACCCTCCGAACTTGTTAGAAGTTCACCAAGATCATAGAGAACTGCAGAGATCTAGCCCCTCTGTTAATTAAGATCAGTGTCACATAGGTGTGCAAGGACCTGGTTTATAATCCCATCTCTAATACTAGTTACCACCTTGGCCTTCAATAAGTTATTCCCCATCCTGTAAATTTGGAGATTCAGAGATTTAGACTAGCTCCTTCCAGTTCCACATCTATGATCCTGATTTGAAATTAGAAGATTTTCGCCGTTTTTCTTGAAAAAATTTAACTGCTTCAAAGGTAACATCAGTTTCATTTAAGAATCACTATCATTTTATAAATCATTAGATTTTTCTGTCCATCTATTTAGTTGTAGGATACATTCAAAAATAGTGGAATTCAGAGCTAAAAAGGATTCATCTTCTTTATTTTACAGGTGAGAAAACTGACTCTGAATGATTAAATGAGTTAACTAAGATGGCAAACTTGCTGTAATATAGGGAGTAGAAAGACTTGGAGTCGTCAAAAGACCAGGGAATTTTGATGCTAAGGTCATCCACTTATCTGTGCAACCTTGCACGAGATTGGGGAGCTGATTTGGACTAAATGAAGCACAAGGCCTCTGATCAACAACACTTTTATGTGATTCAGACATTGATACCCAGATCCTCTGATATCAAATCTGAATTTCTGTTACACCACAGTTCCTGGTGTCACACATTTTAAGTTTAAAATTTACAATGACGCTTAATACAACACATATGTACGTGCATTCTTTAAAAATTAGAATGTAAAAAGCCAAGTTGATCTCACTGGCCATAGTAGTTTTAGGAAAATAGACTTTTGATGACTTTTGCTACCTAGCTTTCCAGGTATTTTGAGTAGAAATAGTATTTCTCATGCTGGGTTCATTATTGGTGAGCATATTTCTGCAGAAATTCTTTCGAAAATTGTTCACATCAAACAGTGGCACAGAGTCAGCACTGGACCTGAAGTATAGTTGGTGTGAGTTCAGATCCAGCCTCAGACATAAGGTATATGACCCTGAGCAAGTCATTTAATCTCTCTGCCTCAGTTTCCTCAACTGTAAAATAATAATAATCGTACTTAACACTCAGGATTGAAATGAGATATTTGTAAAGTGCTTAGCAGAGTGCTAGCATAAAGTAGATGATTAACATTTATTTCCTTCATATCCTTTGACCATTTATCCATTGAGAATGGCTTTTGATCTTACATATATTAATTAAGCATCATCTGTGTGCCAGGTACAATGTTAAGTGCTTGAATTACAAAGAAAGGCAAAAAAAAAAATAGTCCCTCTCTCAAGGAATTCACAGTCAAATGAAGGAGATAATAGCAAGCAACCATATACAAGCAAACAAAATACAGGACAAATAGAGGATTATTAGGGGAAAATCTCTAAAATAAAGGAAAACCACGAAAAGCTGCTTGTAGAAGGTGGTACTATAGCTGATATTTGAAGGAAACTAGGAGGCAGAGATGAGAATTCAGAGAATTGGTAGTGAGGGGAGTAGGATAGAAATGGAGACAGCAGAATTGCCTGGTCAGAATTGTTTGAGGAAAGGGAGGGAAACCACTGTTGGTGGATTTTAGAGTTTGTGGAAGGGAGTAAGGTATGAGAAGATTACAGAGGTAGAAAGGAATGTACTATGAAAGGCTTTAAAAGCCAAACAGAATTTTATCTATTTGACCCTGGAGGTAATAGAGGTGTCACTGAGGGGAAGGAGGCTATAATCAAACCTGTATTTTTTTAGTAAGATCACTTTGATGTCTGAGTGGAGAGCAGAGTAGAGTAAATAGAGGCTTGAGGCAAGGAGACGGGACTGTCAGGCCATATTGCTGTAATCCATGAGGTGATGGGGGCCTGCGCTAGAGTGGTGGCAGTGTCAGAGGAAAGAAGGGGTTCTGTAGGAAAGGGGTTATGAGGGTCAAAACGATAGGACCTGACTGACAATTGGATATAGGGAGATGAGAGAGTGAGGAGTTCAGGATGACTTCAGTTTTGGATGTGTCAAGTTTAAAATGCCTTTGGAACATCCTGTTTGAGATGTTCTAGTGAGTTGGAGATGTCAGACTGGCAGTTGGAAGAGAGGTCAGGGCTGGGCAAATATATCTGACAGTCATCTATATAGAAATGATCATTGAAAATATGAGAGGTGTCGAAATCACTTGTGTTAGCTCCATATATATATTGGATATCAGACCCTCATCAGAGATACTTATGGTAAAGATTTTTTTTTTTTCCAATCCAGTTTTTATTCTATCCTGCTATAGGTGAATTGATGTAGCTCATGCAAAAGCTTTTCCATTTCATGTCATCTAAATGATCTGTTTTGTCTTTTATGATTAACTTGATAAGCTACCTAATCTAGTTCTTTTCTAATTTTTATTTTATTTAAGTTTAATAAAGTGACTGTAATTATGTACATTCACTTTAGTGAACTTCATCATAACATTATGATTTATTTTAAGGTCACATAAAATGAGATTGGACTAAATCATCTATAAGATTTTGCACATTAGAAAACTGCAGTTGACAAACCTGAAGTAACTTGCCCATTAACCATAGTGAGATCTAGATAAAATCGGGACTAGAACCCAGGGCTGTTGATTCCTAATCCAGTCAGTAATCTTTTACCCTTAATTCACTGTCTCTTGTTATATTCAATTCAAACTCGCCTTCCAAAGTTGATGACATATTTGGGGATGAAAATAGGTTTTTGTTTTTTATTAAATGGTACCTTTTTTTTGAGGATTCTAAGTTTTTGGTGATGCTTCTCAAAAATGTTTTTAATTAGTGATAGCCTAAAATGTCTCCCCCAAAAAGACTTTGGGTTTTTCTGTGTGTCTCTCAAATATTTTTTCCTATTTAGAAAATATAATACTACATTTGGTTATGTTACATAGCTCTCTTGCTCCATCTCTTTCACACCTAGCAAATATAATTGGTTACGTACAATTTAACACCTTAGCTGTGGTATTTTCCATGACGCTATTATGTTAAACCTATTAAAAACCTTTTAGCTTTTCCATGTAATGAGAAAAGCTAAAACTCATAATTTGTTATTTCAACAAATAAGTATCAGTCTCATCCTGAATATTTGGTGTTCATCTTATTTTCTACTAAGCAATTGGAGCATGACTCTTGAGTAAAATATTACTATTTGTTTCTATAATTGTGCAGCATTCCTCACTGATAGTTTACAATATAGAGTGGTGGAGAACTAGCTTATGTTTTTTTCTGGTTTTAGTATATACTAAAAAAATAATTTTCATTGCAGTGGAAACAACTATGAAATTATAGTCATAGATGATGGAAGTCCAGATGGAACACAAGAAGTTGCTCAACAATTGGAAAAGATCTATGGGTCAGATAAAATTGTGAGTTACATTAAAGTCTTTATATTTGTTGTAAACTTTATTTCATTTATTTAAGAAAAAGGTTCAGAGTAGTGTTGATGTTCACTAAGTTTATAAATAAGTGAAAATTACCTGGGCTAGTTTTTTGTTTTCTTTGTTTTTTTGTTTTTGTTTTTTTTAGTTTGAATGAACATGTTTGATTACACAAGTAGAATACTTCATGTAGAGAAAATTCACCTACTATTGTGCGTCACAGATCTTTATGTGAACTGCGTATTTTCATGACCATTTATATTCCTTTAAAGACAATTTAAAAAGCATTAGATTTGTGACATTTAATTTTGTTGTACATGATAATAGATGGATTCTGTGTTTTCTTAAATCTTCGCTTCAGCTTTTTTTTAATGGAACGTATTCTTTTGACCTTTATTTAAAGCATACTGTGAGATTAGTTACTTTAATGGTATCATAGAAGCTTTTTAAGCAGTAATGATAGAGTTCTGTGCTACTTGTTCTACTACTGTGCTACTAAGCGGCCAATATGCTTTATCAGCTGTTATACAGGTATTTTAAAAAATTACCTATCTCAATGCTATAATTAAAAAAAATAAAACATTTAATGTATGTTTACTTTAGAACTTTTAATAGGTTTTTATTTGTTCTTATTAATGAGATCTTAGGGGCAAGCTAAGAAAAGCTAATATAGTTTTAAATTTTGAAGTACGTAAAAATATTTGTTTTAAAATTAACATTACAAGTGAGTGCTTTACTAAAAATGATTTGAGATTTAATATATGGACTTGTCCTCATTTTTCATAATACCTTTTCACATTACCTCACTTTTGAAAACACTTGTTTTTATCCACACAACTTTTTGAGTAACTACTATTTGAGAGATGAAAAAAGGAAATAATGTTGTCTTAGGACCACACAGTGGCCCAAAAGTCTTATTGCAGTTTTAAGTTATTAATAGCTGTGTTAGTGTCTGAGTCAGAACTAAATCCATGGGGGTGGTGGCCATGAAGATTTTCTGTTTACGTAAGGCAGTTAATTTAAGCATCCCTATTGTATAGTTATTAAAAGGATAGAAAATAGACTTGTGATTTCATTAATGTAGAAACCCCCAACCCTTCTGCTAACACTGTCAAAACCTCTCCAATATATAATCTGAGTAACTGTGAATTCCCTAGGTTCATAGTATGATTGAAGCTTGACTTAAATCCAGGTCTTCTTAGCTTTGAAGCCAGCTTTTTACTACTAGTACCTTGTACTAGCACTGTGGATTTTATTTTACTCTTCTATGCAGTCCTCTAAAACATAATAAACAACAACTTTCAAGTGGCAATGTTTTATTGAACTTCAAAGTAATATGTAATTTGGGGTTCCCTCGATTCTAAGTTAAAGTGCTAGATTTACATATTTGGGCCTTGTAACTTAGGTCTTTCTTTTTTTGGGTCCTTTCTGTTAATGAAGTTTTATTCTATTGAATAAGATTCTAAAAAGTCTAGAATTGTAATGAATAAATTATACTTAAAAGGATAAGTTGGTAGACAGGAGTGCTTTACTGCATAGCCTTGTGTTATCAGGGTTTTTCCTATATGTTTGAGGACATGATTTTACCAGTTCACATTCAGTGAACTACTCTGTACAAGGCACTGTTCTAGGTGCTGAAGATACAAAGATTAGAAACCAAACAATCCTTGCTCTGAAGGAACTTCAATTCTGTGGAAGGGGAGGGTATATATACACAGACTTACATTTCCTATCTCCAGGCTTTTACACTAGTCTTCACAAATGCCTGGAATCCTCATATTCTCCGCCTCAGGAAAACCCTTTCTTCCTTTAAGAAATAACTTAAGCACCACCATCTACATAAAATCTTTCCTTATCTTACCTAACTGCCAGTGTTGTTCCCAATCTTCCATGTATTTAATTATATGTTTATTTATATTTGTTCCTTCTGTTCTATATGTGTGTACGTATACATATGGATGTAGAGAAAGACTGTATATCTAAATGCAATGACAGATACTTGATTCCTCCATTAGAATGCAATCACTCTGAGAGTAGGGATTGTTTCATTCTTGGTATTTGTGTCCCCAGGGCTTGTACACAGGAAGTATTTAATAAATACTTATTTAAGGTAGTGAAACCTAATAGCATTGTTCAACTACTGGAACTTGAAGATTTTAAATGTGAACCTCATTTGGGAAATGTCCTTAATCTTAAATTTTAATTTAGATAATTAAATTAGAAATCAAACAATTACATAAGTGCTTAATAAATTTTTGTTTAAAGAATTGTTGAAAATTCAACAATAAACACGAAATAGAATTTACAATTTTATTTTTGTAAATTTTTTAAATTACTGTTTCATGAAATGATGAATTAAATATGTATGAAAACTAATCACTAAGGAAAGCTGAACATATGACAAGTTATAAGATTAATAAAACTGGAATTAAATTCAGGTCTTCTGATCCAATCCTGGCTTGCTTCTTATTATATACAGTGCTTCCAGTCATTAAATAGTGCTCTAAATATTTGAGGTTTAATGTGTCATTTCTCAAAATAAATTAGTAACAGCAAATAAAAACACACTTTTCTTGCAGTCATATTATTGATAAATTTTACTTTTCTTACATTCATAAATAATGACTTCAACAAATATAACTGATGTGGACATCTAGATGCATTTCTAGCATAAAATCTGTGCATTTACTTATTTATTTATTTTTGATGAGGGGAGCCTGATTTTTAATGCAGAAAAGAGATTACTAGTGAATTTTTTTGTCAAGCAAAAACTATTTAGCTTTTTAAAATCTTTACTTTCATATATTAAATTTGTCTTGGAAAAACCTGTATAGCTTGTACTCTTACAACTTTACAGGCTTAAAATTACTAATAAGAGGCACACAATTCAGAGAATTTGAAACAGATTTGTTCCATTTCTCCCTTTATTATAAGAATTATTTATATACAAACCTACTAGTATAGAAATTATTGAGGAAAAGAGGAAACTATTAAAAATATCTACCTCCGGAAGACAGCATTGTAAAACCTGTGGTTCTCCTCATAACTTCAGTTTCACATATCCTAAAGAAAAATATTGTTTGGTCAATGGTATATTGAAAAATGAAATTGCATACTGGTTTGGAACTCGTATACACTCTGGGGGGGGGGGTGGTCCTTAAAGAGATTATGTCTCCTTATAAGGTCTTAAGGTCAGAGGCCTTGTCTTATTCATCTTGATGTTTCAAACACAAAATAGTTAATAAATGTTTAAATGAATTGAGTAAAAGAAGATGACCTACAAGAAGTATGTTGTAGTGAATTTTAGGACAGTTAAAAGAAAACACTATTTCACCCAGTGAATAATAAACATGAAATTTATTTTACCTCTAGACTAGAAATACAGGGATTTGGACATATGAATGTTAAAGCCACAATAGACAGCTTCTAGGAGAAGCAAGCCAGTGTTAATATCAGTGACAGCCTTCCCTTTCTACATTACCTGGAGGCTTACACTGGGTGAGAGGGATGCTGGCTTCTAGCTTCCCAAGATGAGACTTTCTTTTAAATTAAGTGGAGCATGCCTTTACAGTAACCTTATATATGTGTATATCATGTTTACTTCTACATCATCCTTTTTTTAATAAAGATTTTGTTGAAAACAAAACATTATGTAACCACAAGTAAAAAAAGGCTTTTTTAAATTGCTTTACAACTTTGAAAATGTGGGCATTTTATGTTTTCACTCCAGTGTATTGTAAAAGGGTTAAAGGTCTTTCTAGTATCTCAGCTGATTACTTTGACCACAGAACTCATTAACTTGATTATAAGCTGATTTTAATTTTAGCTTCCATTTTGTGTTCACAACCTTAAGTAGGTGTTTCAGTTGAGCTTCCTCTGTCTCCTCCTCCCTGAGGAAGGCTAGAAAAACAGGAACCAGTGCCTTAGTACATTACTGTTTAAAGTTTGTTGACCATACCTAGATGCTAAAGTGTGGGATTGTTTTTTAAACGATTAAGCATTTTTAAAATGTAACTGATTAGTGTGAATTTTTTCTTATTCTTACAGCTTCTGAGACCCAGAGCTAAAAAGCTAGGACTGGGTAAGTAGCCATTAAGAAAAATGCCTGGAACTTCTCACTGTAGGATTATACAGTAGGATTTTTTTTTCTCATTTGGGGACAAGAGAAAAACCGTTTAATATTTTAGACTAGCTAATTAGTAACCACTCATAATCAAATTGAAATGATCTAATTTTGCCATATCTTAGCTGATAATCCTAAGAAGAGAAAATTTTGGATATTATGCTTTTTTGCATTTTTTTTTTAGCATTTATTGTTGTGCTTTTAAAATATATAATTTAAGGCATTGGTGGGGTGTGATTTGAGGGACATTATTTTAATTTATTGACTAAATGAAATTCTTTTAAGTTTTTTAATGGTTGTCTAAAGACAGCCTTTTTTCTGTGAGCCTTTTCTGGCTCAAGTCAGTCTACAATCATCTTTGAAGTGCCTACTGGGGATACAATGAAAGTATTGGGAGTAACTAAACCTGGAAGTAAGGAAAAGACAAAGATATCTAAATGTGTATCCCAAAGAGTGCATCTAGATTGGTATAACTGGTCAGTGTTTCAGAAGAAAGAGTGCTGCATGTGTTATTTGTCAAAGACTGGTTTTGTGTGTTGCTTTAAAACTGAGAAGTAATTGGAAGAAAACAAATATTAAAAATAGCGAAGATTAGAAGGGTGATAGTCTTAGAGGTACTGAGTAGTTTTTTGATAGAAAAGAAATCAATTTGTAGAGAAAGAAAAGTCAAGTTAAATAGTCAGAAGGACCAATAGTATCTTAACCATGTAATTCTTGGGAGTACAAGTAGCATTTTTGCTTTGTACAGAGATTAAACTTGTTCAGAAGTTTTATATATGAATTTTATTAAAATATACACAAAGTTTTTGCTGTATGTAAGTAGACCATTCTTCAGTCCTCTAGATAAAATGGTTTTTTACGTAATGCAAATTTGCCTGCACACGTGGGGAAGGGAAGGAGGCAGGAAGGAGCCCTATACCCATGGAGGGAAGGGGCCAGCATACAATCTTAGACACATGGGGCTATACATGGGCATAGACAAGAGAAGATGAGTAACTCTGGGGTCTGGGGACAGACATTCATTATCAAGTACGGATGGATGGGAGGCAGACAAGTAGGCAAGTGAGGCAAAGGTCTCTCTCAATCCCAGAAATCTCAAGCCAAACCCTTGATCTGGTAGTGGCATTGGGGTGGAGTGGTTCTTTTTGTTTTTGGTAGAGAGAAGGGAGGCCAAGGAGTGCCAAGACAAAGGAGGGTGGGGGAGGTATAGTATTACTAGTCAGTAAAGTTAATGTAGATGTTACTTTGAAATGTAAACTATGGCCAGACAGACAAATGTTTGTTGAATTCAGGCAGAGGAAGCCATGTCTGTTGATCTTTTGATTTCTCTATATTTTCTTTGAAATTCAGGGCGCTGACTCCCTGGACTTATTGAATGATATATGTACTTGGTTAAAGGAATAATACGTGTGTTTGATTAAAATGATTGTTAACCCTTTGGGGAAAAAAAAGAATTCTTTACATAAGGTCAGATTTACCTAATGTGAATTTATGTAAAGCGAGAACTTTCTGTATTCAGTATTACACTGAAATATTTTACACTTACATTTGTTATATGATTCCTAAATGAAGTTAAAACTTTAGACTTTTACATTTTATTTCCTCTTTACTTAGGATTCCATAGTCATGTAAAATAATGGGATGAATGTCTTTAACTGATACTTAAATGGATCCATGGTTTCAAAAGTAGAAGTGTTATCTCCAGCATTGTATTATAACTATGACCCATCCTTGCCCATCCATCCTTATATCATATTTTTATATCATATTCTTCTGTAAATTTACTACAAAGGGTTGAGGGCCTTCCTTGTATTCCTTGAATACAAAGCATGAATTCAAATAGAGTACATTGACTGTCAGTTTCTCACTCTTTAAATATGTAACTGGGTCAAAATTATTTCTAATATTACATTTTTCAGATTATTAGTCAATAAGTGCTTATGCTGTGCTAAGTGCTAGAGGTACAAAGAAGGCAAAAGCAATCCCTGCCATCAAGGAATTCACATTCTGATGGAGGAAACAACATGCAAACAACTACATAACAAACATGATATATACAGGGTAAATTAGAGGTAACCTCAGAACCCAGAGGCACTAGTATTAAGGGGAATCAGGAAAAGCTTGGAGAAGATAGGATTTTAGCTGATACTTGAGGGAAGTCAGGAGGTGGAGATAAGAAGGGATAGCATTCCAGTCAGTGAAAATTCAGAGATCTGGGAGGTGGCAGTAACGTCAAGAAGGACCATATGATAGATGAGAGTACGGTGTAAGAAGACTGCAAAGCCAAGTCTGACCCTAATTCTTTGGAGGCAGCCACTAGTGACTTAGTGGATAGAACATTGGTTCCAGAGTCAGGAAGACCTGACTTCAAATCCAGCCTCAGATACATAAGACCTGTGTGACTTAGCAAATCATTTTGCCTCTTCAATCTCAGGAGAGAGATTAAGGCTAGATTAAAAAAAAAATCTGAGAATCATCTGCCAAGAGGTGATAACTGAATAGAGCCCCATGGAATAGCCAGCGTTAGTAGGTACAACCTGGATAAAGATCCAGCAAAAGAGAATGAAAAGGAGCAGTCTGACAGATGAGAGGAGAAACAGGGGAGAATACTTACCCATATAAAGAAGAGAGTATTGGGAGGAAATTTAGGGAGATGGCAGAATAAGGCAAGAAAATACCTGACTCTCCCCTTCCTCTCAGTAATGTAAAATAATGCTTCAAAGTGAATTTTGGAGCAACAGAAATGATTAAAAGTCAGGGTAGAGCAGTCATCCAGCCTAAAATAATCTGGGAAGACATTAGAAAACAATCTGCCCTACCAGACTGGTGGTCTGGCCTAAGTGAAGTATAACCAGGTTAACAGACAGCAAGCCCTGGGGGCAGCTGTGTCACTAGTGTTGCACCCTGCACTGTCTGTGGGGAGCAAGGAGGAGGGGGACAGGATTGGCCAGCTGATCAGGGGAAGGGAGGGGTGTCTCTGTTGGCACTGGATACAGGTCCTGGGAGTATAGCCAGATGCCAGTGGGTGCAGCAGCAGAGGGATGGAGGCCCGGCTTATGAGAGGACTGGTGGTGGTCACTCTCAGGAGAGCAGAGTACCTGGTTTCATTTTTAGGACAGAAGGACACAGCCACTGGAGAATGGAGAATGGTGGCATATTTCTGGGACTATGGAGAATAAAACTGTTTGCAATGGCAACAGTGTGGGAGGGCTTTGTGGAAAGAAATACTTGAAGACATTTATAAACCTGGGCATAAGCTAGAAGAGGAATGACCACACCTGGCCTTGGGTCATAGCATGGTGAAGAACCCAAAAGTCAATAGACCCTCAGAGTTCTGAAAACAGCAGCGTAAAAAACCTGAAGCCCCATACCCCAGGAGCCAGAACCTGACCCTGACATAAAGTAAATAGCCAAGAAAGACCACTAAAAATTAGTAAACAACAGAAAAAGAACCTGACCATTGGTGGTTGCTATGGTGATAAAGAAGCACAGGGTTCAAACTCAGAAGACAATGAAGTCAAAACAGCTATGTAAAGCTTCAAAGAAAAATATAAAATGGTCATGAGCTCAAAAAGAGTTTTTAGAAAAGCTTTAAAAAGGACTTTAAAAATCAAATAAGAGAGTTAGAGGAAAAACTGGGTAAAGAAATAATGCAAGAAAATTATGAAAAGAAAGTCAACCAATTGGAAGAAGAAATTTTAAAACTTAATTAGAAAATTAATTAGAAAAAACTTAAATTAGAATTGGGCAAGGGGAAGTTAATGACTTCATAAGACATTTAAAAAATATTAAAAAATCAAGAGGATGAAAAATAGATCAAGGAAAGATAATATAAGAATTGTTGGACTACCTAAAAGTCATGATCATAAAAAGTATACACACTATACTTAAAGAAATTAAGGAAAATTGCCCTGAAGTTTTAGAATTAGAAGGTAAAATAGAAATTTAAAAACTCTGCCAGTCACCTGAAAGAGATCCCAAAATGAAAGCTCACAGGAACATCACGGCTAAGTCTCAAAGCTCCTAAGTCAAGGAAAGACATTACAAACTGCTAGAAAGTAACAATTCAAATATTGTGGAGCTACAGTTGGAATAACACAAGATTTAGCATCTTCTACATTCAAAGACCGCAAGAATATGATAATCTGAAAAGCAAAGGAGTTGGATTTACAACCAAGAATAATCTACCCTATGTGTAATCCTGCAGGGGAAAATATAAGTATTTAATGAATTAGAGCACTTTCATCCAGTCTTGAGGAAAAGAGCAGAACTGAACAGAAAATTTAACTTCTAAGTACAAGAATCAGGAGAAACATAAGAAGGTAAACATGAAAGATTAATCATAAGGGATTCAATAAGGTTAAACTATTTACATATCTGGGAAGATTATGTGTAACTCTTAAGAGTTACACTGATTAGGAGTATACCTAGATAAAGGGCTTGGGGTTGAGTTGATGAGGATAGAATGACCCTGAAAGTAAAATTGGGTAGGGAGAGGTAGAATGGAGCAAATTATTTCATACAAAAGGGCATGAAGGGAATTACAGTGCAGGGGAGGATGGAGTGGAGGATAGGCAGAGCAGAAGCTTTATTCACATCAGGAATGGGTTACAGAGGGAATAATATATACCATCTAGTTGGGTATAAAAGTCTTAGAAATAGGAGGGGGATAAGATAAGGGAGAGATTCTTAAAAGGGTGTGTGGATTAAGGAAGCAGTAATCAGCATTCTAAATTTTTGAGAAGGAATAGAGTAAAAAGAGAGAGATAAACAGTGGAGGGAAATAGGATAGAGGGAAATGCATAACTAGCAATTACAACATTTAATGAGATTAACTCACCCATAAAGCAGAAACAACAAAATGGATCAAAAATCAGAACCTGGCAGTATGTTGTTTACAAGAAACACATTTAAAAATGAGAAGCACAAAATAAAGGGCTGGAGTAGAATATATTATGCTTCAGCTAATATTAAAAAAAAGCAGGAGTAGCAATTATGATCTCAGACAAAGTTAAAGCTAAAATAGATTTAATTAAAAGAGAAGCAGGGAAATTACATTATGTTAAAAGGTACCATAGATAATGAAGTAATATCAGTGCTAACTACATTTGAACCAAATGTTATATCATCCAAATTTATAAAGAAAAAAGTAAATGAATTAGAGGTGAAATAAATAGCAAAACTATAATAGTGGAGGATTTTAGCACTCTCCACCCAGAACTAGATAAGTCTAACAAAAAAAAAAGTCAAGCTGATGAATAGAATCTTAGATAAGCTCAATATGTTAGACATCTAGAGAGAATTGAATGGGAATGGAAAGGAATATTAATTTTTCTCAGGTTTATGGTACCTTTACAAAACCTGACCGTATTTTAGGGCATAAAAAGTTTAGTGAAAAACAAAAAGTTAACTGCATCCTTTTCAGATCATTATTCAGTAAAAATTACATTTAATAAAGGACCATGGAAAAACTGGATTGAAAATTAAATAACCCAATCTTAAAGAATGAGTGGGTCAAAGAACAAATCATGGAAATAATAATTTTGCAAAAGGGTGATAATAAGACAACAGACCAAAACTTACAGGATGCAGCAAAAGCAGTAATGAGAGAGAAATTTGTATCTCTAAATGCTTACATCAGTAAAATAGATAAAGAGCTGGTCAATGAATTGGATATGTAGTTTAAAAAACTAGAAAGGGAACAAATTAAGAATCTCCAATTAAACTCCAAATTGGAAATCCTGAAAATTAAAGATAAGATTAATAAAATTGAATGTAAGAAAACCATCAAATTTATAAATAAAACGAGCTGGTTTTATGAAAAAACAATAAAATAGATAAACCATATGAGAAAAGAAAGAGAAGAAAAATGAATATCAAAAGTGGAAAAGGTGAATACACACCTAATGAAGATGATATTAAAGCAATTATTAGGAGTTGTTTTACCCAATTATATGCCAGTAGATTTAACAACTTAAGTGAAACGGAAGAATGTCAAAATACACCAATTTTGGAAAAAGAAATTGGACAGGCCACAAATTACCATCATAAGAAAAAAGCATCAGGACCAGATGGATTTACAAGTGAATCTACCAAACATTTAAAGATCATTTAATTCTAACGTTAAATAAGTTATTTGGAATAATAGGCAAAGGAGTACAACAAAACTCCTTTTATGCGATATGGTGCTGATACCTAAACTAGGAAGAGCAGAAACAAGAAAGAAAAACACAGGTAAGTTTCACTAACAAATATTGATGCAAAAAAATCCTAAATAAAATGCTAGCTACTAGGAGACTAGAGCATTATATCATAAAGAGTATACATTATGACCAAGTGAGATATGTACCTGGAACGCAAGGTTGCTTCAATGTAAGAAAAACTATTAAAATAGTTAAAAAATAAAAGAAACAGAAATCATATGATTATAAATAGATGCAGAAAAAGCTTTTGATAAAATTCAACACTCATTCTTCTTAAAAAAAACAACACTTGAAAGCAACAAGTGTAAATGGTTTTTTCCTTAAAATAAAAAGCATCTACCTAAAACCATCAGCAAGCATTATCTGTAGTGGGGATAAGCTAGAAGCCTTCCCTGTAAGATCAGGAGTGATACAAGGATGCCCATTATCACCAATATTATTCAGTATTGTAGAAGAAATGCTAGCAATGGCAATAAAAGAAGGAAAGGAAATTGAAGGAAACAATGGGCAGTGAGAAAATAAAGTTATCTCCCCTTGCAGACAATGTCATGGTATGCTTGGAAAATCCTAGATTCTACTAAAAAACTCACTGAGGCAATATATAAAATGAACCATCATAAAATCATTAGCATTTCAACATATTACCAACAAAGCCCTACAAGAAGAGATATTTCATTTAATATAACCATAGAATATAAAATACCTGGGAGTATGCCTGCAAAGACAAATCCAGGAACTACATGAACATAATTATAAAACACTTTTTATACAAATAAGATCAGACTTAAATAATTGGAGAAATATTGATTGTTCATAGGTGGGCTGAGCCAGTATAATAAAAATGACAATTCTGTCTAAAGTAATCTTAGTGCCAATTTTTCCACATTCCTTCCAACATTTGTCATTTTCCCTTTCTATCATTTTAGCCAATTTGATAGGTGTGAGATGGTATCTCAAAGTTGTTTTAATTTGCAGCTTTAGTCCACAGGCCTTTGCTCTCACTTTTAATTCCCAGATTGTATTTTCTACCATAGTTTTCTCCATCTTTTCCTTCTCCACCTTTACATTGAAGTTACTGAGTGTCAAGGTGTATGCTGCTTCAAGTCTGCATGGCGTATTGGATAGGGCACTAAAATTGAAATCAGGAAAACCTGCCAAGGTTCAAATTCCAGTTCATTCACTTAGTTTGTGATCACTTTGCAGTTCCCATAGTCTCTCTGGGCCTCTGCATATTCTTCAAAATGAGAGGGTTGGACTCAGTAGCTTCTAAGGTACTTGGCAGGTTTACTACTATCTCCTGGAATAGATATTAATGTATATACTAAAATTATTTTGTGGTGGTTTTTGCTTTGTACTTATGGGCCACATCTTTACTCTCATAAAATTAACTAAAAGATGTAGTGATCCTATGTCTTATAGAAGATCCTACATGATATTGTGCTGTTTACATCTTACATCAAGGTCTTTAACACTGTAGAACTTTCCAAATGAGATTATAATCACTATTAGTTTTCCTACAGAACCAAATCAATGAGGAATGACTGTTCAGAGATTGATAGACAGTTGAATAGGCAACATATAGATCCCAGACTTCTCCCTTAAAACAAGGCTCATCTTTTTAACAGGCTTCTATTACATGGCTGAGAGTCATGGAACCAAAGAATTGAAATTAAAGTCACTGGAAGGTTAGTAAAGAAATGCATGGTGGACATGAGCAGATTGGAAGATATGAACAAGGAATTAAAAAGAAGTGAAATGAGGGATGTCATCAGAGAAATTATGAGTGAAAGGGAAAATTATTAGTAAAAAAAAAATAGTGGGGAAAGGTCATATGAGAAAAGGAACGGTCAGCCATTGGACAAGCCACGTGCTTCCTTGTTTTCCTTGAGATATCGAGAGAAAGTACTTCTCCACCACTGCATGTTCCCCCTTTATCATATTGGGTATCATATACTTGATAGCTGCCATAGGAAGATGAAAACCAGGAGTATCGCAGAACGACTAGATTGCATGAATTTTATTCTGTATCATCGTATGGCATTCCTATATGGAGAGCATAGATCCTTTTTTGTTTTTGAGTCATGAGCAGCACAGAAAAGATGACTGTATGCCCCCATATCATATAAAAGTAAATGTGCCAGACTCTTTAGACTTCCAAAAAATCATGCTTGGTCTTCATTTAGCTGCATCTTGATCCAGTAGCTAAAATGGTTGTGGTTTAATTCTTCTAGCAGTATGTCATCTTGTTGCTTGTCAGCATTCTAAACATGAGATTATAAAAAGTAAAAATAATACCTGAATAGTTCTTTTTTTTAAATTTATTTATTTAACTTTTAACATTCATTTTCACAAAATTTTGGGGTCCAAATTTTCTCCCCTCCCCCCACCCCAAAACACCGAGCATTCTAATTGCCTTTATCACCAATCTGCCCTCTCTTCTAACCTCCCTCTCTTCCCTTGTGCCCATCTTCTCTTTTGTCCTGTAGGGCCAGATAACTTTCTGTACCCCATTTATTTCTTATTATTTCCTAGTAGCAAGAACAATACTCGACAGTTGTTTCTAAAACTTTGACTTCCAACTTCTCTTCATCCCTCCCTTCCCACCCATTCCTGCTGAGAAGGCAAGCAATTCAATATAGGCCCTATCTGTGTAGTTTGGCAAATGACTTCCATAAAAGTCGTGTTGTGTAAGACTAACTGAATTACCCTCCACCCTATCCTGCCCCCCGTTGCTTCTATTCTCGCTTATGATCCTGACCCTCCTGAATAGTTCTTAACACCTGCCTCCTTTCTGCCACCACAGAAGTGGAAGGGGGCCTCATAAGACTGATGACTGTTTTGTATTTTATCTTTTTCATGGTTCATCTATAGCCAGAGAATCTAATACCCAACAGGTGTTTTTCTGGTAATTAACCGTACTGTACTTGAGCAAAGCTAAGCCTTAGCCGATCCAGTCGATCACCAAGAGTCAGATCTTCCTGTCTTGGTAGAATATGGTAGAGGTTATGCTGACCTTCAAAAACCTAGGTTTACGCACACACCTGAGTAAGTGGAACAGAAAAATCAGATGATGTCGATACTCCTTAGTGGGGCAGCCAGGCAATGCAGGTAGGATCCTGTACTCAGGAGAACTGGATTTGACTCCTCTCTCTAATATATCATAGTTATGTGATCATGAAAAAGTTACTTAAAATCTTGGCATTGTATTTTCCTCATTTACAAGATTTTAATAATACTTGTACAGTGTATTTCATAGGATTATTTTGAGTAAATTGTTTTGCAAAGCTCAAAATATACAAATATTGAGTTTATATTCTGCCTTTTCTTGTCTTTCCTAACACATCTTAAGTGTTAGGCTGAAGATTTTTACCATTTGCTAACCTTAGAATTTATATTAGATAACTTGGATAATTGTGTATATCATCTCTGTTCTCTTTTAGTAGGTGTACACATTGGGGGAGGGGGCGGAATTTAGTAGTTCCCTCTTACTAGTGGGATAGTGGACTGTATGAACTGCTACATGTTTTCAGATATGGTAATGTGTCAATATGTTTTGCTTAATTTTTTCTCATAAAGGAGAGTCAATGCATAGGCTGCATCATTGGGAAGTAATGTTAAAAAACAAAACGAAATCAGTAAACTTTTTTCTTCTTTTTAAGAAAATTTACCTTTAAATTAAGAAGCCTGGAACATATATCTAAGTTGAAAACTTCCTAACTCATATGTATATCTTTCTAAAAATACTGGTTTGTGTTAAGTTTTTTTCCTCTTTTGATAGTAATTCCTTAAAAGTCATCAATAAGTGGAGTAACTTAAGCTTTTATTATCAGGAACAGCATACATTCATGGAATGCAGCATGCTACAGGAAACTTTATTATTATTATGGATGCTGATCTCTCACATCATGTAAGTGGTTTTTTCCTTGAAAATTTGTTTCTGTGTTAACTTTAAAAGTTTAGCCTCATTTTATTTACTATTTGTTTTTCCCCCAAATTACAGCCAAAATTTATTCCAGAGTTCATTAGGTAGGTAGTATTTCTAATATTTTGGGAAATTATAACAGATGATTAAAATTTAAATATATCCGTAACTATCCTATTCAGTTTTACACTGATTTGAAATATTTTAAGAATTTTAGATCGTGAAAGTAACAGTTGTGCTAGCTTTTAGAAATTGTCAACTAATGTTTATTTCTTGTAGGAAGCAAAAAGAAGGTAATTTTGACATTGTTTCTGGAACTCGCTACAAAGGAAATGGAGGTGTCTATGGCTGGGATTTGAAGAGAAAATTTATCAGGTAGATTTAGTTGTCTGTAAAGTAATTTTTATATTGTTTTTGGCTTGAATATTCTGTTAAAAAGCAAAGAAGTATATGCATAGGACTTCTCTGTAAACTTTACATTGAGTTATAACTCTGCAGAATAACTTCTTATAAAACAACATGAATATAACATAGTACTAAATTGCATGAGAACTCTCTTAGCTAGGGAAAAATCATTGTAAGATTTTTGAATGGAAAGTCTAAACCCTAAAAATTAAAGTATTATAAAATAATCCACCCTAAATTATATCATAATTTTTAGTTTTAAATTGGTTTGATTTTTGTATTATATTCATAAATGTATGTGGTATTTTAAATTTCAATCTGTGATTACTTAAACTGCACTGACATTTTTGTGTGGATCTGGGTTCTAGTCCCAGCTTTTTTACTAACTACTTCTGTGATGCTGGGTTTGTAGTTTTCCTTATCTAAAAACAGAGACAGTTGAACTAGACCTCTATAATTTTTCGGACAGTATAGTTAATGTAACAGTAATTATATTCAGTTACTTTGGATTCGCAAGTTTTGCTTTTGTTCTGTCACAAGCCAGCTAATAATGTTTAAGTTGCTTTTGAATCTAATCCCCAATAAATTTATAGGCAAATAAGCCTAAACATTTGATTCTGTAATATTATAAATATATCTTAAAAGGTTGGGGTTTTTTTTTGTTTGTTTTAAAGCCAGTTACTTTAAATATTAGTTATTTGCAGGACTCTATTTCAAATACTAAAAAAATATATTTTCATGCTGACATATTTAAAAGTTTTCTACCACTCTACCTTTCACACCTCTATAAGATTCTGACAGTAAATTGATGTTTGCTTACTACTGGATTCTTGGAGAAGCAGCCATTGAAAAGTGGATAGAAACCTTCTTAAGTTCTGGCTCTAAACACAGCTTAGCCATTTAGCCCTGGAGAAGTCATTTAAAGACTTTAAATTACTGTGAAGGTAAAGACTTGCTTTGGGTCATCCTTCCTGGAGTTGGTTTTATCTGGGAAATCAATGGTCCCTCCCCTATCCATTGAATCCTTTGTAACCAATGGAAATAACTTTCTGTAGGAAAAGGGAAAATTTGTTTCCCAAAGCCATAAATTTGTATTGACTTTCTAAATTGACATTTAGCAGGTCCTGATACATTTTTGAAATGCTAATTAAAACTATTCATAGCTTTTAACATGGAATTCAGTTCTATTTTGCTGTGATAAAAGCTCTTCCTTTCCAAATGTATTAGACTACTACACAAAGAAACCACTCCCAGTTTCCCAAAAAGCATGCAAATGAATGATTTGTCGTGGGGCCTCTTTTTTTTTTTTTTCTTAAATCTCTTAATGGCTAGTTAAAATCAACAAATATTTAGGGTCAGGCCTAGGCCCTGGGGAAATAGAAAGTCTTTGTCCTCAGTTTGTATCTAGTGGGGGTTGGGGAACCAGAGTACCTGTAACTGGTTGCTATTTACTCAGTGTATCTTTAATTGATGTAGGTCCCTTTTGTTAGGCTTATGGGCAAACCCTATCCTACCTTCTCATACAACTCGATTCTTCTACTTCCTTAAATGCTCTACCTGGTATGCTGGAGGTCAGCTACCTAGGGCAGTAGATTGAGTGCTGGGCCTGGAATCTGGAAGACTCATCTTCAGTTCCTGTCTGTCCTCAGTCACTAGACATATGACCCTGGGCAAGTCACTTAGCCTTGTTTGCCTCAGTTCTTCATCAGTAAGATGAACTAGAGAAGGAAATGCAAACCACTGTGATATTTTTGCCAAGATAACCCTATGGGATCACAGAGGGTGAGATACAACTGAAAAACTACTGAACACCTGGTAAATAATAAATACTAGCTTGTTGATTTTTATGGCTATCAATACAGCACTGAAGCTATGGTATCCCTCTCTTTGGATAGTTGACAAGCTTGCCTTTTTTCCCCACAATTGATAATTTTTACACTACTTCTAAGTAGTCATTCACAATATGACATTATATGACATTGGAAAGTTAAAATATGCTATGTACATTCCTTTAACTCATTTTCTGTTATTTGAAAACTATTACTCTTCTAGAATAAGAATATGAATGCACATTAATAAAACTTGTTTTTAAAGAAGTTTTAATTCAGATGTTTGGGGTTAGGAGGAAAATCTTTATACCTAATTTTTCAAAGAAGAAAAACTTGAATTTTTGTTCTTAACAATGGAGGATGTCACATCTTTTATTGACCAGAAAATTCTTTTATAGGCAAACACTTCCATCTGTTGGAATTTTTTTTTTAAAACCAATAAAGGTTCTTAAAGTAAGGTAATAGATGATTTTTTAAATCTTGATAGCATAAATTTACTTGTGTTGCAATTAATGTCACTCACATGTTAATCAGTATATGTGACTGGTATTTCTGTATTTTAAAATTTACTGTGACTACTTCTTTGCAATTTTTAAATAAAAACTGATATTTTTATTTGGCAGCAGAGGAGCCAACTTCCTAACTCAAATTTTACTGAGGCCAGGAGTATCAGACTTAACTGGAAGTTTCAGGTACAGTGATTATTATATTACATTGTATAGTTCTATTTATTACATGTAATTTTATTTAATATTTTATTATGTTACATCTATTTTATTATACTTAATTTATAATTAAATATATTAATTATATTGTTATATGGAAAACTTGTGTTTTCCATCAGTTTGCTTTGCCCTCTTTCATCCAAATCCATTAGGTTTCTCACATTACTAATGTTCTTAGATCCTGGAACTCATGTCTATCTCTCAGAAAATGCTTGGAAAATATAACCTGTTTTAATATGTATTCTACAACATTGCTATACAAGATGTTAAGGCATCCCTCTAGGAATATTTCATAGGTAAATAAATGGACAAGATACATTTTTATCAGCTTCATGGAATGAGTGTCCATTGGCAACAGCGTAATCATAAGCAACATCTTAATTAAATTTATTTTTGATCACACTTTAAACAAATATTTGTCAAAATATTCTCCTAGAAAAGCATATTGAGTTTATTTTAAATCTTTTTATTGAACTTTGTTGTCCTTCTGTAATTTTAAGAACAATTTGAAATGGACCTAAATGCCTTATCCTCTTCCTTGTATTTTCTGATATGCTACAAAGGTCATAGATTTAGAGCTAGAAGGGACTTCAGAGGACATCTTCCTCATTTCACAAATGAGGAAACTGAATCCCACAGAGGTTAAGTGACTTCACTAAGATCATATAACTAGTAAGTAGCCAGGTCTGAGGTTTGAACCCATATGTTCTGATGCCAAATCCAGGTTGTCTATTGTACCTTCCTACTTCTGTAAACTATTTGATGTGATTGTGCCAGATGACTAAGGGACAGTACTACCAAATTTGTCATCCTTGAAGTTTAAAAAAAAAATGCTGATTCCTTTTACTTCAAGGCTAAATTCTTTTTCTCAGGTTTAGTTTTATTTCATTAGCTCCTGTAGATTTTAGGATAATATTTAATGCAATACTGGATGTACTTTTAAAAGAAAACCTAAACTTTTAAAAACTTGACAACTAGAAAAAAAACTCAATTAGGAAGTAATTTATGTAAATGATTACTACAAGCTAACTCTCCTAGTGCCTGAAGTCTACCAGCTAAAATACTATAAGCCCTGGCCAATCCAAGGTCATGCAGAAATCACAGTTCAGAAGGGCTTTATGTTAATATAAGCCAATAGGAAAACAGTATGGTTTTATTCACAAAAATTTGATTTATATATAAGCTATAACAGTTTTCATCAGTTTTCTTTGAATGTTTGTCATAGGTCCAATCATATCTCTCATATCTAACTTTCAAGAAGAGGAAATAAATCATGGAGTCATTATGCCTAAGACAATTTTTTTATTGCTCTGTGAGCATCATCAGTTCAGAAATGGAGATTCGGGGCCATATATCTTACAGGACTAAGTAGTGACTCAGGTAGAAAGGAAGATCCCTAAGGAATGTATTCCAGCCTTATTAACTAAATAGGTAAAGAATTTGGTACTCATAAGGCCTCATCTGTCATGTTTAGAATGTTTCTACACTGTTTTGCATTAGGTTTGTGTGGAACCAAGTGCTTGGCAAATAGTAAGTAAGCAATTAAAGTAAGTAAGCAATTAACCAGCACCTGTTAAATGAATGAAACAGCATGCCTGATTTTAAAGGTGGTCAGCAAACATGGTGATGTGAAGATGATGTTAGATTTCTGATTATTAATTAAGGATTAATTCTGAATTTTTAAATAATCAAGTCCTGTATTCCCTTCTTAGGAAAAAGATTTGTGGATTTAGGGGTATCAAAACTGAATAAATTCCTATATTTCTCCTTGCTCAGCCAAGCCATACCCATTAGGAACTACCAGCATGAAAACTGAAGAACTGGAAAAGCCTTAGAACAAGTTCCAAAGGAAAAAAAAGGCTCAAAACTATAAATGCTGATTTCCAGATATAACCCTTAGGCATTGTGGAATGAGGCAGCCCTCATTTGTCAAAGAACAAAAGGAAGGAAATACAGTTTTTGTTTAATGTCAAAGGACTTTTTCTACAAATCCCTCTTAAGCGGACCCTCTTCTAAAGACTTTCTCAAAAAAAAAATGGAGAAAGCATTAGTGCAGCTCTGCCACAGTTACCTGTGGACCCTGGGCAAATCATTTGACATCCCTGGACCTCAGTTTCCTGATTTGAATAAAAGGTTTTGGACTGGTTGAACTTTCAAGTCCCTGTGGGAGAATAAGAACCCCAACTTTTCCCTTTCCATTAAAATAGCAAGTCCAGGGTTTTGGTGATTGTGGAAGTTTTGGAAGTAGGGAGCACCCTTCTACTTGAATACTAGTTGAAAAGAATGTGTGGAGGTCTGCCCACTACCCAGAGGTTTGCTTTTTGTACTGATGATACTGGTTTCTTTGCTTCAGGCTTGAAGGCTTCCTTTTGAACATGCAGGTCACATTTTCTGTCCATTAGGAATGTCTACATCCTTAGCTTTTCTACCTCCCATCTTGTGAGCAGCAAATACATCCTCCTCTGAGGCAGAGCTCTAGTATTTGGAGGCCTAGTTTTGTAACAACTTGGAGTAGCCTGTTTCTCAAAAAGCATATTGAACTTTTATTATAAAACCTTAGAGACATTTTAGGTGAGAAAATGGAGTTCATTATTATGCTTTTTCTTATCTTACATTTCTACTTTCCCTTCTCTGTGTGCCTTGATCTTTTTTCCTTTAGAAACATTTTCTTAATATCTTAATATCTCAGAATTTTAAGTCTCTTATCAAATGATGAAAAAAAAACTAATGAGATTTTAAAGCATCTTTTTCTACTAGAATTTGGCAGAAAATTAACTCCGGTGAACTGTTCTTCAAATAATTCTCTTCAAATAATTCACTTAACTATATTTAACAGTTTTTTATGCAGTTCAAAGAAAGGTACACACTTACCTGAAAGATGCAATATATCCATTTCCAGAACTAATTTTACTTTAATAAATATTGTAATATTTTTATGATTCAGAATAAATATATAAAAATGGTTAAAATTTTCACTGTTAAGTTTTTATGTTAGACTGTACAAGTATCTGAATTTCAGGGAATAATTACATGTGATTATACTTAGGTATGTAAGTAGATGTGTGATCTCATTGTGTGGCTACTGCCTCCAAGAGGTTAAAGCTTGAAACCCACCCTGTGTGACTGTTGTCCCTGTCCTCCATAAATTCTCCAAAGTGCACCTGCCCAACATGCTTGAGTCCTTGAGAGTATGTGTGTGTATACCATAAGAGTCTGCAGACTCAATTTTCCCTCATTGTCACCACTGATTAACTTGCCTTTTTCAGTCTTACTTATAATAAATAACCTTTATGCTCCTCTTGCATAATTCTTGACTGGGAACGTGTTATGACCTCTGTGGGTCTCCTTATGACTCTTTGAGTGGCCCTCAATCTAATTCTTCTGAGAGGGTGGGACTTCATGACTCAAAGCCCTAAAACTGTGGACCTGTGATCAGTTTTACTATGTTTATCCCAGGCTTCATATCACTCTCATGCTTTGCAGGCTATACCGAAAGGATGTTCTACAGAAATTAATGGAAAAATGTATTTCTAAAGGATATGTCTTCCAGATGGAGATGATTGTTCGAGCTAGGCAACTGAATTTTACCATTGGAGAGGTATGGGACTAATCTGATTAGAAAAGCATATTTAATGCCAAGAAATCAATAAAACTACATACTGGACTTCTCATTTTAAAAAATAATTAAGAGTTTTTTTTTTATTTTTTAAGGAAGAATTAATAGAAGGTAGCATTCCCTTCCAGAGTACTGTTAGAACTCTGCCTGTATCCCCTTTTCTTTTCACTTTCCTTTCATTCTTAATTTATTGTGTCAGACATCTATCCATGCCTGGGCACTATCAGGAAGAATCAGCCCCTAGATCTAATTATTGTAATTTTCTCTACTACTATCAATTAAGCAGATAGGCAGCCATTAAATTATAAAATGCATGGGTCCTAGGTGCCTAGTTTATGTAGGAGTTGGTTTCTGGAAAAATATCTGGAACTATGAAGAAATAAACAAGAAAACAGGTCTAGGTTGGTAGTTTAAATGGAGGAAGTAAATTATTTTCCTAGAATACTACTATTTTATTCTTTCACTCTGAGTAAGAATGTTAAATACAACTTAATGTCATTACACTCACAAAATTATGAAATGAGAAAATTTATGATGATTTTTTTCTTTGAAAAGCCCCCCCAAAATTAAGAAACTATTTTGAGTTTTGGAGTAAAACATTTTCTTGAAGCAGAATTGTAAACTTAAAGAGAGTTCAATTTATTTTTGAGTTGAACTTCTTTCCAAAGCAGCATCATGTGGTTCACATTGCTATAATTTCAGATTTTAAAATCCATGGGTTTTTCACATCAATGAGATCGTGAATCCATTGAAACACAAACTCCTTACTCAGTTTTGGTGTCTCTCATCATACTTAAAAAAAAACCATAATTTAAACTTTAAACATATAAACTTGGTAATTATTTGGAAACTCTACCAATTCTCTCTTTGGCTTAGGTAAAAGTTTTGTGTGGGTTTGCACCACACTGAGATTCTGCTTCTTTACTTTTTAAAAGGATATGTTGTTTTTGTTTTGTTTTCACATAGGTTCCAATCTCATTTGTGGATCGAGTTTATGGTGAATCCAAGTTGGGAGGAAATGAAATAGTTTCCTTTTTGAAAGGACTATTGACTCTGTTTGCTACTACATAAGATGACACTATTCATTTTATATTTAAATTATCATGTTCATTTCATTTTAAGCATAAGACAAAAAGACCTGGTTGCTGATTTTTAAATTGTACTCTTAAGCCATAAACAGTAAGGTAAGGTAAATTTCATATACACCATAATTTTTTTTTCGGGAGGCCTATGTATTCCAAAGTAGATTTCACATCCATGTAAAGAAAGAAGGAATATTCTTTATGTCTGATTACAGTTGTAATAAGATTTATAAATAAATGTTATAAGACTTTTGGTTTGGATAAAGCATTATTGATAAATTAAACTGGATTTTCTTTTGTGAAGTTTGGAAATAATAGTAAAAGCAAAGGCTCCAGCTTTGGGTACTATGGAATATAGACTTTAAAAAAGAATTATGTATATACATAATTGAGGTATATTCCTAAAGTGTTTATGTAAGTTGGAAAACATTCACAATCCATCCTTTGGTATAAAATATATTCTCTTAAACTCACAAGGAAGGCAACCAGCCTATTGAGATAAAAATTTTAGTTTCTTTGCTTCATTGCAGCTTAAATAAGTAGATGTTTTAACTGTTCAATTTGTGAAATACTGCATTCTAATATGAAAAATCATAGTAAAAATTAAACCAGTTGACTAATGAAAATATTAAATGTATGTTTTGAATCTGAATGAAAGTTGTACAGCTATAAATTCATAGATATGTTAAAGCAGTTAAGAACTTTTTCTTCAGTGAGAAAAAAATCCAATTCTTAGATTCAAACTGCTGTTCTAGTCATTTTTAAACAATTTATTGAATTCCTTTTTCTTGGGGTTTTTTCCTAAGAAAAACCAATTTTTAAATAATGAATTTACATATTGTGTTATTTCATTGGGCTCAAAAGTACATATAGAAGCATTATAACTGGTTATATAGAAGAGCAAGGGCTCATAATTCTTAAAAACAATTAAGGAACAGCTTTTGGCACCAAACAGGTAGTTTAAGTTAATTGACAGAACTGTAGCTGTTCCATATTTCTCTCGCTTCTCCATTTGAAAAAGTTTTGATATTTTATAAAAGACAAATAAATTCCATGTGTGGGATACTTAATATAGGTTAGATCAGGCCTGCACAACCTGTAGTCCTCATGACCCAGCAAAGGATTTCAGGTTGTCCTTGAAAAATGTGAGGAAAACATCCTTTGTTATGTAGAGGAAATCCTTTGGTATGCTGCAAGTGTAAAATAGTGTGCTGAAAGTTGTGCAGGCCTGGGTTAGATCATTATGTATTTGGGCAGCTAACTAGTGCAGTGGATAGAGTGCAGGGCCTGGACTCAAGAAGACTCATCTTCCTAAGTATAAATTTCACCTCTGACACTTCTAGACTTTCAAATCACTTAACCCTTTTTGCCTCAGTTTTCTCATCTATAAAAGGAGCTGGAGCAGAAAATATCAAACCATTCTAGTATCCTTGCCAAAACAACCCCAAATGAGATCACAAAGAGTTGGACACAATTGAACATGTACTTCGCCCAAAGTTACTAAGATGTTTTTAAAAATCTTTAACATAAAACCACACGCACATTCCTAAGTAATAGTGAGCTTTCTCAAAAAAAGAGTAAGTTTTAGAAGATTCTGTATGAGAGTAAAAATTTTTTGTTTGGTGTAACCCTATAACTTCATTGCAGGTAGTTCTTAGTGAATAGCCTCCTTCTATCAAATGCCCATTAAACACAACAGGTTATGCAACTTGATGTCCTAAAATTGCAGTGACTTTATCAGGGTCACACAGCCAACTCATCTCAAAGGCCAACCAAAGCCTTTCTGAACTGGAAGCATGTGCTGTATTCACTGTTTCATGGTACACCTCTCATATTCTGTTTTCATATTCCCAAATAAGAGTAGAAATTAATATAGCTAAATAAAGAGCTAGTAAGTTGTGTAGAAAATTAAATATTACTTATATAGATTAGAAATAGACATAAGTGAAAAAAGCAATAAATCCTTTAATTTAAACAAGTTGCACATAGCATTACAGAGGTCAAGAGCCTTTAAAGACTAAATGTACTTCCATTTTTTTTTAAATATATATACTCTTGATCTCAACATGTACAGTAAATAAATGAAGGTTCAATAAAAGTCTTAAGAATGGTTAAATTCACTTTTTAGTTCTTTTTCTTAGATTCACTTTTAGTTCTTTTGTTGGTCAATTAAATTACAAAAGTTGCTTGCACTTTATTCGTATTCTTTAGACATCTGCTAATTTTGTTACCCTTAATTACTAAAATATTTCCCTTGTAGGAATTTCACTAGTAAAGAAATTTAAACAATTGATATTTCATTGTTATGGCCCCCCAAACAAAGTCATGTCAAAAATGCCAAAATTTATATTTAATTATGCGATGCAGTTTCTTTTAAAAATAATTTTTTAAAAAGACACCATGTGTTTTTTCCACATTGTTAGATGAATCTCTATCCAAAGAGGGCTCTTAATTTCAAAGCTTAACTTGCCCAGCAGGGGTCAACCTTTCTTAAAGAAGTTTACTCTGAATTCATTTTCATTATTACAGTTTTATTAACCAGAAACCTTCAAACAACTAGAAGTGCCTCTTTTATTTTGTAAAGCAGAATATAAAATTTAAATTGATAAGGAAAATGAGAGTCCTCACCACCAATTTTTGTGAATATGCATCTGTTATACTTTGTTAAATCTTAACATAACAAAAATGGAGAAAGCACTATATCTAAAATCAGTTCAGCCCTGTACTGCACTATGACTGTGAACAAGTCACTTAACTAACCAGTTTGGGTATCAGTTTCCTCAGCCTTAAAATGAAGGGGTTGGACAACATAACCCTGAGTTCACTTCCAGCTCTAAGAGATCCTATGACTTCATTGTTTTATAGAGGTTAGAAAATTACTAAGAGAAAAGTAATAGTGAATTAAATGTAAGCAGTAGTACATTTTGTAATTTCCTTGAATGAGATATCTGTGTTTTTTTTATTTTTTCAATTATTTCTTCTTCAGCTATTATGTTAAGAAACTTATAATTTGATACAAAGAAAAATTTTTTATCAGTGAAGTGTTATTTCATCATTTGGAAGTCAGTTCAAAAGGATGTTACAGTATCTAAGAGCATTTTTATAGGAAAAGTATTTTGCCATTTTGCTTTTGATTCTCTTATCCAGTGTTTGCTTTAAAAATAGTATTCAGTTTAGGATGTATGCTTTATTCTTACATAGTTTTGACACTACAATCTGAAACCTAAAGCTTTTTTAAAAATAAACTGAAGCCAAGAAAGAGATTAGATTATTTTGCTCAAGTTCAATTTTATGAATGTTTTATTAACTGCTTTATTTTTAAAGTATAATTAGCTTCTTCACTTCCTTTATAGCTTTTGAGTAAATAACTTCCTTTCCTCCCACTTGTAATTTTATGGTTTGGGTTTTTGAAAAAACTTAAAAGTTCACTCAAAATAAGGGTTAAAACATACATTCTCCTATTCATAAGAACTATAGCCTCTTTAGTTTGAAAATTAGTATGTGGAATACTTTGGGCTGGTGACAATTTTGTTGAACTTTATAGACTCTTACATAGGATTTAGAGCTGGAAGGGACCCTTGGAAGTCATCTATTTTAAACTTGTCTTTTTACATAACAGAAATGAGTCTCAGGTGAAGTGAAAGTCACAGTAATGATCATACAGGTAGAAGTGACAGAGATGGGATTCAAACTCATATCCTCTGACTCTGAGTCCATAAATACTAAAATTGCTGTGAGGACACTGAATTACATAATCTTCAAATTACCATATCTTACACAAATTTGTAAGCTTCTGTTTCTTTTGTGAAAGTATGAATTATGTTTTAATATTATTGTAACCCAAAATTCAGGAATGTTATAAAAGCTAAATTGCTACTTTAACACTTTTAGGCATGCCTTATGGAAATAAATGAAATGATTTAAGGGAAACCAGTTCAAGATTATAGGATTTGGAGCTGAAAGGGATCTTCGAAATCATTTAGCACAACCCTTTTTACAAAAAGTGAGAAAACTGAGGCTAAAGAGAAAAAATGACTTGCTGAAGGTCACACGGAGAGTAGAATCAGGATTTAAAACTAGGCTTTACTTTAATTTAAAGCCCGATGCCCTTTTTGCTATACTCTACTGCCAGCTTTACAATATAAGTAGAAATATACAAAACTTTTGCTATTCAGTATCATAAAACTACTCCGTACTTTCAGTTAACCACCTTCATAAAGTGATGTTTAGTGGTTTTGCTGGCTTACTCTCAGAAAGATAGATTTAAAAGTGTAGACAAAGGAAACAACATGGGGGGATAGGAAGGAGGGAAGGGAATGGTATTTATTTTTACATGAGATGCCTAACATAGAGTGGAGTTCTGCCTAAGTTGAACTTTACAGATCCTAAGTTCCAACATCCCTAATGCCCTACCCAGTTGAATAAGCTTTAAAAAGAAAAGTAGCTCTCAGGTTCTGAATTTCTTATCTTTTGACATTATTAATCCCGTGGAAATGAATGCTGGCTTCTAAAGCAGATAATGTTGGATAAAAGCTCATGACCACGAAGACTTTTTAAAGAAAATATACGGGTGTATTTTTATCGATGTATATAAAGCTGGAAATGATCTATTTTACATCAACCTTCCCTCATTTTACAAATGGGAAGACTGAGGCTCAGATGTAATGACTTGCCCCAAGGTCTATCCATGTCTTTGAATGTGAATGGAAAATGTAAAATTATAAAAAGACAACTAACAATCTGTAAAAATCAATTTCCATCTGCAGGAATATTCTCACCAAGCCAGGTGGTGGATGGGAACCCTGGGCTGAGAAACTTAATTCCCTAAATCACTGTGAGATTTAAGGCAGTGGCTTAGAAACTTTCACCCATTGAGGAAAAATGGATATGGCTTGAGGGAATGTGGCCTTTTTGATGTAACTTGAGAGCAACTTCTTAACTGTGGCAGGTGATTTCCCTTTCACCCTTAATCTTAATTTGTCCTTTAGGGACCCTCTTCCCTTGCCCTACATAACACACTCTACTTTTCCACGTGGGTGCATCTTGCCACACACCCCCTCCCCCCCACCAAAAGTAGTTCAGGCCCAGCTGGGGCCCTGCGCAGGGATTCTCAGTGCAGCCACCTGACTGAGTGCTAGGGCAGTGCTTTGGTCCTGCTGCCTCCGCCTGCAGTGGCCAGAGGAAGGCGCCAGCCGCACACACTGGAGGAGGCGGCGCAGTGCGGCCATTATTCAAGGCGCCTCCTAGTGGGTCAATAGTAAATTCATTCCACCCCTCGACACACCTCCCATTCTCGCGAGAACAAGCCCCCTTTAATGATATTATATAACTACCCCAGGGAAGGAGGGGGGAAAAGTTGGTATGACCCATACTACTGGGGCAAGTGAAATGTGAAGTGAAATGTAAGTGGGGTAAATGCCCCCCCAAAGTGGGGGGAAGGGGCAAGAGCCCCCCCCAGCTGGACAATGAGTCCTCTTATGCTAATGAAGGACTTACGTCACTTCCGCTCTTTCTCGGCCGCCATTTTGGCCAGGGCAGGTTCGGGGACTCGCTCCGAGGCGCCTGTATTGTCTGCTGAGGGGAGACGCGGGATCAGGCCCCCCTCCCCCGCCTGCCCACCGCCGCCTCCGCCGGCCCGGTCCCCCCAGCCGCCCGCCTGGATCCATGAGCTGAACTCACGCACCCCCCACCCCCTCCCCGGCCGCCGCCATCTTGTGCCCCCCCCTCCCCCGGGCAGCGCCGAGGGGGATTTTCTCTTTTACTCTGACGAGCTCCCTCTCCCGGTCCCGCCGCCGCCGCCTGGCGCTGCTGAGAAGGAGAGAAGCAGCCGAGGCTGCCGCCGCCGCCGCCGGTGAGGCCGCCTCCCCACCCACCGCCCTCCACCACCCCTCCTCCTCCTCCTCCCCCTTTGTCTGCACCACTCGACGACTCCGCCGCCGCCCGCCCGGGGACTGGAGGGAGCCGCTCGCGCCGCCGCCGCCTTCACTCTGCTGCGCCCGCCGCTCCCCCCGGCCGCAGCGGCAGCGGCGCGAGCCGGAGCGCGAGACCCCGGGCGAGCTCGCGCCCCCCACCCCGCCGCCGCTGCCGCGCCGCCGCCGGCCCCTCGAGCCGCCCGCCGCCGGGATCCCCCTCCTCGTCCCCACGCCGGCTCCGTGCAGCCTGACGAACCAAATCAAGGTAAGCGATTCCTCCGCTGCGTTTCCTGTGTCTTTCTCGGTGCATGCGATGATGCACCGATTGGTTTGCACTCCGACTGCATGCACTGCTTCCCTCCTCTCGGCTCTCCCCCGCGCCCGCCCCCCCACTCCGCACACCCACCCCCCGCTGCACGAGGAGGGATGGATACATCCTCTCCGGTGTAAGCTCCGCGGGTGCGGGCCCCGCCGCCGGCTTCCCCGCGCAGCCCCCGCCGCGGGTGCTCGGAGTTGTGTGCATCCCGCTCCCGCGAGCGCCGAAGGCGTGGAGGAGCCGCTCTGCAGACTTCGCCTCGCTTTGTTGTTTAAATTAACCCCCTCCCCCTCCCGCTGCCTCTCCGGGCGCCTGAGCTGCTCCCAGGGGCTGGTCATCCTTGGTCACGGCGGGCGGGTGGACCTGACTGCCGGCTTGCTTCGCAGGGGCTTCCTAGACACCCGCTCTTCCCACCAGGAATAATTCCCCACCTTTTTACATCCCGAGGTGCCTGTGGAGGACACAGTTGTCAGCAGCAGCGAGACGCACGGATGTGGGCTTGGTTTAACGTTTTTAAAAACAAATTCTCGAGCAGGCTCGAGTCTCCAGCTTTTGTGGGTGGGGGAGAGGCTGGATTCGCGAGAAGTGGAGGAGCACCACGGCGGATTAGCATGGCATGCCCCGAAGTATCCGCTCTCTGAATGCATTCTTCCTTAGCATGCTAGTTCTTCTCCCTCCCCTTCCGTACCGGGAGCGACAGCATCTCCGCGTTTAAAAATGCCGGCTTGTTTGGTAAACGCTGCTTATTGTCGCAAAGTTGGGGTTTGGGCACGCTAATAAGATGACAGAAAATGGCAAGCCAGAGAGCAGAGATTACAGACATTTAATGAATGGGGAGTAGTAGCCTTGCCGCCCTCCTTCCCTCTCCATTC
The DNA here is from genome assembly GCA_023548195.1 of Bettongia penicillata ogilbyi. Lineage (NCBI taxonomy): Eukaryota > Metazoa > Chordata > Mammalia > Diprotodontia > Potoroidae > Bettongia > Bettongia penicillata. Next base: position 22,481,362 of record JAJHZJ010000292.1, on the reverse strand, counting down.
CCGTCCTCCCCTCCTCCCCCAGCCTGGATGCCTGTGTCTGCTGGAAAAGGCGCGATCGCTTCAGCTCCTGGGCCTGACCCTGCGCTCCTGGTCCCTCACGGTCCCACCCCCTCCTCTCCCAGAATCGTACACCTTGGTGGACTTGCATCTACTTCCTCTGTGGCTTCTTGTTTTTGATTTTTGGGTTTTTGCTGCAACCCCGTGTCTCAGACAAAGCCAGTAATTTAATTTAAAAAAAAAAAAAGACTAATCCAAGCTGCTTTCTGGATGTCATTTTAATGTTGCTCCCTTTTGTGATGTTTTGGGTGCATGTGCATCGATTCTTTCAGAAAGGGGTGGTGGTGGGAAGCGCACCACAAAGCCCGATCCAGTTTCGGTTGGGTTGTGTTTTGTTTTGTTTTGTTTTGTTTTTTAAATCAAATCTGTATTGTTGCTTCTGGTTTATGGCCTTGAAGAAAATGCCAGCCCCCACCCAAAATGCACCGCAGCCAAGTCGGCTAAAGGAGATGAGTGTTGGAGTCAGTAGGGGGCGCGTTCTCTGCTCTGGGTAAGGCTGCAGAGGGGGGAAGGGCCCCAGATGTACCACCAGGAGCTGCTTCACAGCGCCTTCTACAGACCATGGGAGAACGGGCCTGACACACTTAGTGACTTGGGAGCTGAGGGTTAGGAAGGGGAGCGCTTGGCTTCACAGATGGGTCCCTCCTTTGGTTCTTTGAAGGGTCTGTGTAGCAGACGTTCAGGCACCATCGTGCCCCCTGCCTAAGATAAGCAGTTTAAACTCCCTTTGCATTTTTAGAGTCCTTCCCCAGATCCTAGACTTCCAAGATGGCCAGGTATCTCTGTTTAAAGGTCAGCAAAATGGAGCAGGGAAGTACCTAAAGGGCTTTATTAAGCTGTCAGAAGTAAGGTATCCTTTTCCCTTAAAGCAGTATGAATATCATTTTAATAAACAGGTTATATTATGAAAAGTGTGAACCAATAAACTTCATTATCAGTATGGTTTGAGAAATGTATTTGACTCCTCCATATGTCATTAAGCAACTAAACAGTAAGGAAAATGCCAGTTTTGGAAGTGTGGAGTGTTCAGTGAGAAATCCAGTCCCCATCTTTACACCATGATGTACTGAACTTGTACTGAGCTAATGGGTGACTTAGAGGTAATACTCCATTTCTACTACCATTTTGGAGATGTGAATTCAGTTTCTAGTCTTGTGCATTAGACTATGTTATGAAATCATGTAGTATATTTATTTTGAAGGTTGGGAACTAACAGCTAGAAAGACAAAAATGTCTTCCACTTTCTTCCCCTATTTGCTACTGAAAATAGCCTCAGTTGCTAAAATTTCCTATCAGCCAAGCCACATTCCTCAAGGAGCCAGTTAGAGCTGGTTCCAAAGAGGTGCTTCTGGAAACTAGCAATAACTTGTGGATTTTTGTTTTCAAGTTAGCATTTTTTTTATAACTGATTGAGCATGTGTGCTTTTCTCTCTAGTCTGTGCTAGCATAGAACATTTTAGAACATCTAACTGGTGTTTTGAGTTGATTTAAAGTATTGCTAGGTCAACTTTTAAAAATTTTTTGACAGTCTACTCCAAATCCAAGAAGTTTCACAAGACATGCTTGCTATGAAACACTGTGATTGGTTATTGATTCATTCTCATAGCTAATACGGTTTTTCTTGGAAGTAATTTGGATAAATTTAGGTTAGGAGAGTGATAGGTTTTTCTAGTGATACATAGTAAATTATCTCTTAAAAGTTATTGGTATTAAATGGTTGTTAACATGTAACATTTGGAGGATGAGAAAGAAGAGGCAACAAGAGATGTTGAGGTCTAATGTTATGTGCAAAGAATAGTAATGTTTGCTGTCATGTAGAGGTTTATTTGCTCCTTAGAGGTAACAGACTTTTAACCTATGTCAAGTTGTTTAACTGGAATCCCAACACTGCTTAGTGTTTGAGGAAAAGTTATATTGAGAACTGTTTCAATTGGAAAACAACTTTCTGAGACTAGAATTCTTGAGAATGTTGGTTGAGAAATGGGAAGGTGCTTTTGTTTAGCAAAGTGAGTTATAAATAAAAAGTACTAACCAGTATCTAGCAATGAAAAGCATTCTCTCAGGAACTTTTGGTTAGCTCTTGGAAAGCATCTGTTCTTCAATGTTTGTGTACGTGCATGCACACAAATAAACACATGTATACTTCTCCTGGTTTTAAAAACCCGTGTGTGTGCCTGTATCTGTCACTTTCCATGACTCCATCTAGTGAAGGTGGCACAAAAGGAGAATGGATAGCTTTCATTTACTGAGGGGGACTCATTACTTTGAAATCAGTTCTTTTACTCTGATAGATACAGGGTGAAGGATATTAGACTGACTCTGCCAAACTCAAACCCTACTTTGAAGGTTTGGTTTTGGTTTTTTTTAATATTGAAGGCATAATGTATGATTTACCTTTTTCTCCTTAAAAAATGTGTGTTGAGTGAGGGAAGGATGTAATAACTTAGTTTTTGCACTAATTAAGATAAAAATAAGACTTTATTAATGTTTAACATGTTAGTATTGCTCTGTCAGATAGTAACCAACAGAGAGAATTTACAACAAATTTCCTAACAGAATTGGTTGGTACATGAACGTTGATTTATGTCAAATTAGTACAATTGTGCTTGTCATGGAAGAACACACCCCTGAAATGTAAGAATTGACAAGAAAATTATAATCAGAAAACCTATTTGATAACTAGAGTAGAAATATATAATGAAGAGTGTACATTGAGTTACTGGTTTCTTTTTAGCTACAGAGAGTGCAATGACTTACAAATCTTGAAAATGGTTATTAAAATTTAATAAGCAACATTTTTGAAATGCAGAGAAATCATTCAGCAGTGTGAGATTAAGACTAAGGAAATGCATGCACTGGCTACAGATTTAATTGAAAAAAACTCATTTCTAATAGGGAAAGTTGTAGTTTCTTTGATTGGTGTAAAGAAGGAAGTGGAAATAAATGTTTGGGTATAGGAAAAGAGCTAAAAGGAGACTTCAGGTACTTTAATTCATTTTCTTTTTAGAGAATCTACAGACAACAAATGACAAATTTTGAAATAGACTTTTAGCAGATTGTTATATATACCAATCAAATCACTTCGAAGTTTTTTAGAGCTCTTCATTTGAGAAAAAAAAAATTCATTCAGGTATTAAAACTCAGATTTAGAATGGAGCTAAATCTAACTCCAGAAATGAACAAATTAAGATTCAACTCTGAACACTCTTCAGAATGTTAATTCTTAAGAAAGTTACAAAATGAAAGTGATAGGTTAAAATTTTGTAAATTTTATTTTATTAGATTAGTATTCAATTTGTGGTTTATCCAAAGATGCCAAGGAGACAGTTATGCAATGAACTGTTAGCCTGGACTTTCAAAGGTTTTTCTGTTTGAAGGAATGTCATAAAATATATTATAGATTCCACTAGGTAAATTAACTTTAGTAATCTGGGTGTAACTTTTATTTACTTGCCCAAGGGGCATGTATATTAAGACAACCTTGGTCTTGAAAATGAATGTTAGTTAAAATTGGATTCACAAAGTTCCTTTTTAATGTATGTCATATTGTTGTTCATTCATTTCAGTTAGATCTGACCCAGTTTGGGTTTTCTTGGCAAAGATATTGGAGTAGTTTGTCATTTCCTTCTCTGGCTCATTTTACGCATGAGAAACTGAGGCAGACAGGTTATAAGTGACTTGCCCATTGTCACACAGCTAGTAAGTATATGAGGCCAGATTTGAACTTCCTGACTCCAGGTCTGCCTGTGCCAGCCTAGAATGTCACATAAACGTGCAGTATGATTAGAGGAGGAGGGTGAGGATGGTAGATATGCAATGGTTTTATAGTGTTAAGTCTGGAAAAAATGCCATAGTTGCCGAAATGAGTCATTGTCAATTATACTGTTTGTGTTTTCAGTTTGTAAACCCAGGATTTAAAATGGATTTGACTAAAAACTTGATGCTGACTGGTTAAATTGATATTTTAAATGTAGATAGCTGTTTCCGGTGTACCTATTAAGATTCTTTACTCCTTGATTTTTTCTTCATTCTTCAGGACATGCATTTTTTAAAAATTGCTTCCATGGTTTATCCTTTAAATGGCATGTTTTTTCTAGGTTTCCTCTGTACAGGATGATCTCAATCTTAACTTTTAACACCATGGGGGTCCTTTGAGTTGTTAATTAGAAAGTAGAGTTATGAGGTTGCTTGTACCTCCCTCTTACTACTCCCAGCACCTGTCCCCTGGTCTGGTTATGCCATGCCTTCCTTCAATATGACTTTAATGAGTCAACCTGGGTGGGTTTTGAAAGTTCTTTTGTAGTGGGAAGAAAACCCCTTTCTTAAAATATGTGATTAACTAGGAGGTTTTTTGTTTAATTGGTTTTAGTCAAAACTTTTAATATTGAAGGCGCTTTTATTTGTCTTTATCCCCTTTCCAGGCTGTTATGAGAAATTGTCTCAGTATCATTGATACCTGGCTTGGTACAAAGCAGTAAAAGAAATCTGTCACTCCTGGAGTCTTTCAAGGACTTGAGCATTATTCCAAAAATTATGAGTTGGAAAAGACAGGATGTAGACTACCGGGTGTGGTGAAAAAGAACACTGAATTTGCTTTGGAAACCTGGGTTCAAATCATACCTCTGCTGCTTGATACAGTTATTCTGTGACCTTGGGCAAGTAACCTCTGGACCTTTTTCCTCTTCCTTAAAATTGAATACTTCTGTACTTCTTTGCACTTCTCATTTTATGGTGCAGTTTTATATATTGTGTGAGTAAAAAAGGTTTTATTTGAACATAGACACTCTCAGACGGTTTAGTACCTGGTATTGAAAAGGACTAATATGCATGTATATGACAAGATATAAGGAAATATTTTACATATATGAATGTAACTTAAAAGTCTTAACATAGTTTATTTTACTTTCTCAATAAAAGTAATATTATTAATGTTCTCTCAAAAATGCATTTATAGTTGTGTTGAGCCACTCATGCAACCATGGGTTATGGTGTATTTATATGGAATTGGCTAATATGGTTTATTCGATGCCTTTAATAAGGCAAAGCCCTGTTTGTTTATAAAAGCCCTCTTGCTGACCCTCATGGGTCAAAATATTGATAGCTCACATTTTTTTTTGTTTTTAAAGTTCTCTGTGTGAATCTATATCTTCCCAAAGACCTTATTGTTTTACAAGTAGGTAAAACAACACACAGCAAAGTTAAATGATTTGCTTGAACTATGACATATGAAGCAATTCCCACGTTTGTGTTTAAGCCACAATTCTTTATAATGTTCTCATGAACTCTGATTGAAGACACCTCCAATGAGTACTTCATAACTTAAGAGTGATTCTTTACCCTTGTGTGTCATTCACCCAAGGATCTTTAGTTGATGTTTTCATTTAGCAAGGGTAATTGTACTCAAGTGTGTTTTAAGTACGGGACCAGTTAGTAGCCCCAAAACATCAAAAAGTGACCTTGAAGGGAAAGATAAATAGGACTCAGTAGTCTAATTTTAGAGTGCAACATTCAAAAATAGTTGCCCAAAGGAGTCTATAAAAATTAAAATAATGCTTGAACTAGTGTTTGTGTTAATTTTTTAAAGCAAGAATAATATGATGGAGGTGGTAAATTAAAAGAAATGTCATTGGCTTTGAGTTAGACATATATGGTACTAGTTTCTCTCACTAAAAGATCCTCCCCAGATCTTTAAAATTCCTCCCAGGAAACATAAATTGTTTAAGAAATAGCTTTTCAGTTTTGAGCAGAGAAAAGAAAAGAAATGTATAAGTTTATGGCCTAGGTTTATGCCCCAGTATTTTCCCCAGAAAATTTATCTAGTAGTTTCTTTCATCCAGTTCACAACTATTTGCATTATCTTATTTTTTCCCTGAGACCCATCCAAAAAAAATCCAAAACAGTTGGACCTTCAAAAATGAGGCAGATTTGGGAACCTTCATGCCATCAGACCTCACCCCCTCTTAGTCCATTTCATATAGTTCATTACTCAAAAGTGTTTCTGGTTGCATAGGTGAATGGGGGAGAAGTATATTAAGTTGACAACCTGGCATCCAGGTGTTCTTATTCAGTGATAATAGAGTAGGAGTGTTCCTAAAAATGGAATTTTGCCAATTTGGATTAGGGGCAAAGTGAGTTTAGGTAGGAGAATCCTTGATGGTAGGGATGGATTTGGTCAGAGTATCAGTTGACTTTAGACAAAGTGAATTTTCTGGGTCAGTTCTGTTCTTTGTAAAAATAGGACTTTTAGGAGTGTTAAAAATAAATACCTCTAGCCAGAGTACTTGTACTCTGGAAATGTCTTGAAAAAACTTGAGATTGTTTAATTGTTGAACAAATAAGACAGTTATTGTTTTTTTTGTGAAATTTATATCTGACCTATTTGGAATATGAATAGTATATTATTTATTCTGTCTTAAACCATTTAGATAGAGGGACATGATTAATTTCAGAATGGATACAAATGTGTATAGCTGAATTTCTTCACACATACCTTCTTAAGAATGATCTCATTCTTGTTTTCAAATCTCATAGACTGTATATAGAAAGCTTTGTCAAGTGCCATATTTTTTATTATTTACACAGTAGGGTAAAGTGCTGATGGTGGTGTCCATGGCACATCATTACCTTGCCCACAGCTCAGTGATTTCCCTGAATTTTTACCTTTCTGTCAGTATTGAGAATTCCACTTATTAAAAAGTCAATTAAATTATCCCTTTCCTCATAATTTCCTCAAATATTCATTAGTACATTGTATCTTGATAAGGTTATAGTGAATGTATTTCTGAAATTCTTCATGGCCAAGGTAATAGACTAAATTTTTTTAAAAATATTGATAGCTTACAGTTGTAGGCAGCAGCAGTTATATTTAAATCCAAGTGGTACCTTCAAAGTAAGGGTAGCCTATATTTGAAATCCATGCAATTCAAATGAAAATTCTAGGATGTAAAGTTGGAATGGGACCTCAGAAATAATCTAGAAAACACCCCCCACTCCCATTTTACATTTGAGGAAACTGAAGCCTAAAAAGGTTTTATCTTACCATGATTCATACAGGTGGTAAGTAGCAAAGCCAGGGTTTCATATTCAGGTCCAGACTCCAAATCCATTGCTTTTCCACTCTTTAATGCTGCCTCTACACTGCAAATATCCCAAATGTATTTTATACGTTTACAATTGTAGCACACCATAGTAAAAATTGTAGAGGGTCATTGAGAAATTCGAAACTGAATCTTGGATAGATTACATGTGTGTTTAAAGTATTAACATATAAAAAACACCACATTCTGTATCTGTATGCATGTATGTAAATACACATAGTATGCTATATAGATGAAGAGTTGTTGCTGTGACAACCAGGACTTTCCGCCTTTCAGGAATGGCAGCATTGCAGAATAACTGTATCCAGTATGTAGTTTGCAGGCTTTTCAGTAGGTAATTCAGTGCTGGGAAATAATTCATTTTTTTATAGTGTTTATACCAAGAGCTGACTCAAGTAGAAGAAAATAAGCCTTGATAAGTTTATTCTCCATCTTTGCAAGTTTGCAACTTACTAGTTTTTAAGTGGGTTGCTTTTACTGTTCTCTAAACAGGAGTGGTGTGATATCAAAGCCAATTCCACACTGACCCTAACAGGTTGGATAACAGGTTGGTTATCAGCTTGGCCCTTTGTTACCCATCCTAGTTCTTTGCATTTCTATTATTGTTAACCTCAATTCAGATTTTTGTCTCCTCTTAGATTATAACAACCTCCTAACTGATTTCCCTTCCTCAAGATTCTCTCCATCCTATATGGCCATGAAATTAATCTTCCTAAAATACTGACATTATATATTGTTTTCTTTTACAAAAAGACATTTCTTCATTTTCCTGTTGCTTTCTGAATTCTGTCCAAACATCCTGGCATTGAAGGTCCTCACAATCTGGCATCAACCTACTTTTCCAGTTTTATCTCCCATTATTCCCCAACAAAAGGTATTTGCATCATCATTTATTGGAGATGTTTATATACCTATCTTACTATTCTTTATTATTCTAAAGACCTTGCATTCTACAACGCTGTATCATGTATAACTGGATATTCACTCTGAAGCTTGAGGACCATACTAGGCATTCTAATAGTTGTAGAATGAATCAATGACTATCATAAGATACTTCAGTTAATTTTTGTGATGGTAGTTTCCTCAAAAGGTTTCTCCATTTGCAAAAGGAAGGTAGCCTTAAACAGAGGCAATTTGTTAAAAGTCTTGTGTATTTTTAAGGTTACTCAGTAACCAGGATCTGTATTAATATCTGTTCTTACCCTCTAACTTGCTGGTACCCCCTACTGCAGTCTATTAATAGATCAAAAACTATTTAATCCTGGTAAAGTGATTTTACTTTTCTTTACCTGGTTTTGGGTACTGATTGTTGGCTTTTTAAAAACTGGTATATTAAGAATAAGTGGAAAACAGTCATTAGATCAGTGGTATCAAATTCAAATACAAAAAGATCCCTTCAGGTCGAATGTTGACTTAGAAAACCACAAGTTAACATTATCTATGTTCTATTTTATTTTTAATAAGTTTTTATTGATGACTTCTACTTCTTGCATCATCATATTTATTCCCAAGTATGTTCTATTGAATTTTTATTTATTTCATTAAATGTTTCCTAATTACATTTTAATCTGGATCCTGTGTCACCTGCAAATTTGACACCTGACTTCTAAATAAAACATTGGGCTGAGAATGGGGAAAAAACCTAAAATATATTATACAATGCCTTAGTTGATCACTGACAAACTTCAACTGTGTCATGCATATTTGCAGGTCTGTTTTTTTATCAACTGACTCCTTTACCTATAATTCAAGTGACTAAAAAAACAGTTCTCTAAATTGACCTAATTAACAAGGTAAATGTAATTTGAAATGACTTCGTGAGCTAGATGTAAGTGCTCATTTACTGTTGAGAATGCCACTTCCCAGATTTCATTGACTACAATTGTATTGACTGTTTTATCTGAAAGTAAAAGGATAAAAAATTTTGATAAATTCAGGGAAGGTGTTGATTAGTACCTCTAGTGCATAGGTTATGGGAAAGTTTGTGTAACTTATATAAATTACAATGTTTAAGCTAGAATGTCCACTTATAATCTGAGCATAATTTTGATTTTATTATATCTTTTCTAGCAAAACTGGTTTTTTAAAAACTATTTAAACCTAGAAAGGGCCTTAGAGTTTCTCTAGTCCAGCCTTTTCATTTTACAGATGAAGGGGTGGAGGTTAAGGAACTTTGCACGCAGGTTGTTGTAGAGTGTATTTCTACTTGGGTACAAGTTGAACTTTGATGTACCTCTCAGCTCTTATAGTAATGTGAAACTTAGTTCCTTTTGTCTTTACTTGTGTTTGAAAACCCTTCAAATTAATACTAAACATTAATCAAAATATACCAATTTCACATAGTAAATTTTACTGACCTTACATGATAGACCCTTAATGAGAAAGAATTTAAACACAGAATTGATGGAAGCGGAATTTTCTCAGTATTATAAAGGATTATGTTTCCACTAACATGTTACCTTGAAGTTATTGGGGGATTTTTTCTTAAGCCCCCTCTTTTTTTGTAGTTCTGCCTGTGTATAAATTAATATGAAGCTATGCAGGAAAGTTCTATTCTGACGTCTTAGAGCTAGATGTTTTAGCATCTGTTCAACACCCGTCATCTTACAAATGAAGAAACTAAGGTCCATAGAAGCAAAATGACTTGCCTTAAGTCACACAGGGTGATAAGTGAAAAGGTCAGGATTTGAACCCATATCTTCTGATTTCAGTCCAACATGTTTTCTTTTATACCATATTACTTCTCTAGTAAAGTACATAAATGTACTTCTAATGAAGATTGATGGTAGGGTCTGTGACTCTCCCATCATGATCTATTGCTCTCCTTCAGAACGTTTTTACAGGATTTCAACTTGGCCCCAGCCCATACTAGCAAGGAAGCTGTGCTAAGCACTTTTGGAAGTTCCTTACAATTTTCAAGCCACCAGGGTACCATTAATACACTGAAGCAGTTGCTTACTTAATGGTATTCTAATGGTCTGGAAAACTTCAAGTAACTCACTGTGCCTCATTTACATCAGTGGGAGTGGTTCATTCACCTGTAAGATCTGACTCTGTAATAAAGAGAGCCTAAAAAGAAAAGATCAGCTTGTTGCTAGAGAGAAGTTAGAGATGACACCATCTCTCTCTCTCTCTTTCTCTCCCTCCCTCTCTCCCTCTCCCTCTTTCTTTCTCTTTCTCTTTTACACCAAATTGTGTTTCTGCTATCAAACTACAGCTCCCTGAACTATTCTTACTCTTTGTTATTCCTTGGCTCAAACTGTATCAGTTTATGGTATCTTAGTAGACAGGAGCCCTTTACATTTTGCTTTTAGGATAGCAATTAGATTTCATCGATTGCTTAGTCCCACAGACTAATTGTACTTGGACTTTGGTGTTTCTGCTGCTGACCCCAGTGTCCTACCTAGATTCAGTTGCCCAATATAAAAGTAAAAATAACTGATAATGTTGGAGGAAATTTTAGTAACTTAAATCCTGAATTATGACTGATTTTTTTAAAGAGTAAAACTCATACTAAAGTATATGAAGTACTTTAAGATATAAAAAAACTCAATTTGAATTGAACCTGAGTAATTGTAGAACTACCTATACGTGGCTTTTAGTGCCCCTGTTTTGATGATTTGTCAGAGTACTTAAATTTTTTTTTAAACATACATCAATCCATACACTAGATAGCTGAGTGTTTCCTTCTCGCTTATTTTGTTTAAAATGTGAAATTTCATAGGTTTGCATTCTGAGTTATAGAAAGAACCACAGTTTACATGAGTAAACTTGCATGAGTTGATTATCTTGTCTTTGTTAGAGGAATGCTGTCATTCAAAATTCTGAAAATTGTATAACCCTCTCCCTAATTTCATACCAATGAGCTAACAGTTCTCTCCACATATTATCCTCCCCCCAAAAAAGGGATGAAACACTTGAAATTTTTTTTTTAAGTAGGTTCTGTTTAAAGTACTGCAGAGAATTGGGAGGGCAGAAAAGCCAATTGTCATTAAAGATATACCTTTACTCGTGGTAAACCATCACTTACCCAAAGTTAGAGTTCTTTCGGGAAAATGTTGGAATTACCATTTGAACTGGATAAGCAATTTCTGTGAAATTAATTTGACTCCCATGAGAAAGATTACCAAGCAACCTAGATATTTCTGCTAGAATGCATTGTTTAGTACTATTGCCATAATATTTGAGAGAAGACCTGGGTGTTTGACCACATGGAAGTCTCCCTTTAAAACAATAACCATTGTCTGTGTCTACGACTTTGATTTTATATTTCTAATGATCATACCAATTTAAAGATATAAGAATATACAAAATCAGTAGCAACTAAAGCTCAGGGCCCTATTTGCATCATACATGACCCTCCATGGCTACTGGCTTCAGCAGTGGCTTAACTCTTGAAATCCAAAGTTCTCAAATCTGAGTTCTTATTTCAGTTTCTTACCACTATTTGGATGGGATTCTCAGACATGTGAGATGTTACTCATCCTTTTGTTCACATGCCATGGTAGATAAGAACCTAGCTTGACCAGAATGAGTAATGTGAAGAATACTGACTAGAAATTTAAAGAGCTGAGTTAAGTAGTACCATCAGAATAACTAGCTGTACAACATTAGAAGACTCTATAAGCCTTTGTCTCCTTATCTGTGAAATGAGGAGGTTGGACTAGACAATCTCTCTGGTCTCTTCTAGCTGCAAAGCTCTGTCTCTCTGATTAAATATAAATTCCTTGAGAGTAGGGACTGTTCCATTTTTATCTTTGTTTCTCCAGCTTCTAACACTTAGTAGGTGCTTGAGTATAGTTGATTATTAAAAATGTATACTACGGTAAACTGAAGCTTTATATTGTGGAGTGGATCCCTAAGATTGTGTCTAAAGGTGCATATTGGTTTCACAGATGTGTTTTCTACTGGTATTGGAATGTTTGTACCCTTAATTTAAAGAAAATTTTCTGAATCTGGTGATAGTTTGATTACCTCTACCACCAATGTTGATCACAATGAGTCTTGTTACCGCAGCTAATTTGCTATTGATTTCCTTTTAACCTAACTAAATATGATAATAGTAAAGTAACAAAAACAACCTTACTATGAGGAGGGAATTAAACAGTTGAGGAACATGCATTTTAGCTAAAAGTTACCCTGCTTTTGCCCAGAATAATTTTGATATATACCTTTTCAATATTTGAATGGGTAAACTTAATTATAAAGTATTTAACAATATTTTACTTTAAGAAGATAATTTTTCCCTCCAAAATTAGAGGTAGTTTTACAGTTGAAGCTTTTTAGATTTATTGAATTGTTAAACGTGATCAAATTGGGAGAGTACTAAGTACTCCAGTAGTTATTCCAGTAGAGTTAACCATATGGAAGAAAACGCCAAAAATTTATTTAATCTTTGTCTCTTTCCTATTCTGTCTTTGTTATTAGCAGAGTAATGTTAATGTATGACTAACCTTAAACTGTAATTTTTGTAAAATGCAGAAATTTATCTTTTATTGCAGTTTTGATTGATGTACAGGTGTAGATATATGCTATCTTTGGGTTTAAATGAGATCTTTTTTGAGTATCACAACTTAATTCTAGTCAACCCTGTGTGTTTCTGTATTTAATGTTTAATACTCATCAGAGCTTAATTTTCTTATCACTGTACTGCTGTTCTCTTATGACTCATAAGCATCACTGTCCCAGGACTGTTGAGGATAATGTGAGAAGAAAAGTTAAAAGTAGGGAGTGAGGTGGAAAATGACTTTTTTTCTTTTAAAAGTTTCTGTCATTTGAGAAATCACAGCTGCCCCAGCATATAGGACAATGAAAAAGCTCATGTTCATGGGTGTGTGTTTTGTTATATTGAGCAAGAATAATTAATAATTGATTGGTCCCAATTCCGATGTAGTATCTTGCTATCACTATTCAATCAAGAATTATTATAATATAGCTTTTATACAGTATATATTTAAATCTAAAAACTTTTTAAAATAGATTTAAATACATTTCAGATGTATATTAATATAGTAAAATCCTATGAAGAGGATGAATTCACAACCTGAGAAGCTTAACTGAGAATTTCAGGCATGCAGAAAAAGTAGAATATTTGTTATTTGAGGGTAGGGACTTTTTTTTGGGATGGAGGTGTCTTTTTTCTCCAGAACCTAGCACAGTGCTTCATATACATAGCAGTCACTTGAATGTTTGTTGAATCAAATCGAATTTATTTTTTTTAATGTGCACCCCATCTTGAAAATTATAAGCAGTTTGAGTTAATACATATAAAGTATTAATTATCTTGCCATAGGACAGAAAAATAATTAGAGTAATAATAGCTAGTATTTATTTAGCACCTTAAGATTTGCATATCATTTCTCATTTGTTAAGTTATGTGATCCTCATAACATCTTTGTGAAATAAAACACTAAAACTATGTGAGAGTGTTTTCTTTTTCTGTAATGAGTTTTTATTATTAAGGAATCTTAAATGTTTTCACCAAGATAGTGGAAAACCTACAGAATTTTGCCCATGTGTTAATGTAGTACTTTACTAAAACTTTAATCCTATTCATGAGAATCTTATTCCTAAAATACCTTGTCCTTTCAGGAGAATTCTAAATATAATATAGCAACTTTTAGCTTAGGACTTCATTGTAATTTGTAGCAAGTTCCAAAATCTGAAAGTTACCCAGAAAGATAGTTTTACCCAGATAGTTTTGAGTAAACCATTCAAGGTCATGATCCTCAAAGTAGTGTGTCATTCCTTTCAGCTTCCTTTAGGTTTGTCAGCCCATAGAAATGCTGTCTTAATGATGCCTTGAGTGTTTCTGTGCTCTGGGGAATTGTGGAATTTCAGGTACTTCAGATACAAGTTGAACTGATGGGAATTCCTTGCTTTTCTTCTTTCTGCTTTGTGATAGGAAAAAAAAATTTAGAGGGTCAAATCAACTCTGGTTTCCATCAGTTTAGCTATTTGATCCTTATTGCCACCAACACCAAAAATAGTCTCCTCAATTCTTTAGGCATTATTGTTAGACTTTTCAGAAGCAGATGTTATTTGTTCAACTCAGAAGATGGTGTGCCATTTATCACCATTAGTTATTGCGCTGTTGACAGTCCTCTATTGGTTAGCCTTTAATCAACCAAAGTTAGGGTGTAGCTTTATTCTGGTTGTATGAGTCTTTTATGAACTTCTCGGAGAAACACAGCAGACATTTTTTTTTAATAGAACTGCAACAATAAGGGAGTTTTTCAGTTTCTTTACATAGGTATGTCCATATACTGGGTCTTCTGTTAACATAAATTTGTTTGTTGGAAATGTACATTATTAACTTACTAGGATAATAATTTAGTATTACCAGGAAGAAGAACTAAACAAATTTTATCTTGGTTTCCATTTTGGTTTTTGCAAGAAATTTTTGTGCTCTGGTATGATTTCAGTATTCCACTTCCTCTGTCATTAGTCCTGGGTAAATGAGTAGTAGACTTCAGGTCAGGGGAAGTAAAATTTAAAATAAGCAATATTTTATATAGCCTTCTAAATTCATACTTTGTGCTTATTAGGAAGGCTGGAGCCATTTTCAATCATGAGAGTACAAAATAGCAAAGCTAAGTACATTAAAAAAATAACTGAAGATTTTATATAGCAAAATGCCACAGTCGGGCTTGATTGTTAACAGATTTGATCCCTGTCTGAAATTTTTCTTTGTTTGAGATTCTTGATACCTTTTTCAAATACAAATAAGGATCCTTAACTTTAAATAAAGTTTTTGGTAAGGGGCTTCTGTGTGCATGGTAAAAACTAAAAAGAATGATCATAGTGAGGACCAAATAGGTCTTTATTTTCACTGAAACAATAATACATTTCTGTAGTTCTTCACTACCTCTTCAATAGGTAGAAATGTCATTCTCCCACTTTTACAATTGGAAAAAAGCAGTTAGAAATGAGGGCACTTGCCCAAGATCCTGTAGCTAATATGTAGTGGGTTAGAACTTAAACCCAGATCTTCATCCAGCTGCTTCTCCAATTAAATTAGTCCTTGTTGGATATTCAATTTCTCTTTCTCATTAAAATTCCTAAAAATGGGGAAAGTGAGATACTATCTGGAGGTAGTTGTCATAATTGATGGGCTTTGCTGAAGAAATAATCCAAATAAGCAAGAGTACCTGATTCTGTTCAAATCTTTCATTGGTATACTAAGCTGGCATAGTTTGTTTAAGGGTGTGTAAGATTTTTCCCTTCCTTTTCTAAGCCAAAACAGCCATTAGCTTAGCTGTTACTAGTGTTGCTAGAATGATAGCTGGATATAACCTACTTCCTTTCTGACTGCCTGTGATGAGATGGGGCAATTGGTAAAGTTATCATTTCTTAAATGATGTTAATTAGACTTGAAAGTTAATGTTGTGTTAGCATAAGTAACGTTTGCCCCTTGTTCATGTTGTAGCCTTCCTTATTCCTAGATGAAGATTAAGCAGTAGTTAGAGTTGCTTCAGGGAAAGGAATAGTTAGGCTTTCTACTTCATAAAAATCAAAATATTCCATTTCTGAGGGTAACTTGGTATACTGGGAAATGGGTTAAAGAGTTCTTAGCCTGTATAAGTAGGTATTTGTTTTTCCTACCTTTGTCTACCTCACAGGACCAGCTCTTAGGAAGAAATTTCCTTTGTATTTGTAGTGATTTGGGTTCATCTTTGTTTTACTGCAAGGTTGCAGGTGGTAATGATAAAAATATTTGACATTTATTACTTTCTCAGAAAATTTGTTTCCTGGGTTTATAAGTAAATGGTTAGCCAACCTCATTAAGACTAATATTTATCCTTAGCCCTAAACAATTGGTATGTTCCTAGTCTATAAAACTTGATAAGGAGGAGACAGGATCAGTTCTTAAGCATGAATTTCACATCAGTCTGTTAAATTTGAACAATAATCATCACTTGGTTTGTTAGATGCCTCTATTTTCAAAACACTTAGATGTATTTAAACTAGCTACATTTTTAAACTTTTTAATTTTGTCCCCCTAAAGCATTGAGTCTTTTTTTCAAAAAGTAGCAATTTTCTTTTGGAATCTGATTTGTATCAAGATATAGTGACTGAAATCTAGGTCCCTTTATATATAATAAAGTTGATCTTTGGGATGTTTAACTTTGTTATTTATTGGGGTTAGGCATCCTAAGGGCATTGACAGTTTCTGAAGTCCAGATGATGAAAAAGTCCCATTCTCAGTGTTGCTGTAGAGAATTGTAGCTGAGGAGGCTAAAAAGCCAAGGCTTTACTCTAAACTTCCTGAGTATATTCCATAAATTTTGTATTTCCCTCAGCTTTTAATAAATATTAATGAAATAAATTGAGTGAATGCTAAAATGAAGCTTTCTCAAGAGTACAGGTTCTTCAAAAGCAGGCCAAAGCCATATCCCTATGCCTTTCATTTATAGCTCTAATAGCAAAATTTCTATCCTCTTCATTCATGGTTACTGCTATAGGAACCTAGGTATGGGCAGGGTTGTAGTAAGGGATATCGTAATTCTGCTTGTTTAAATATGTGCATACATGTATAACTATATAAATATAAATAAATTTCTGAATGCCAGAAAATTCTTCTCTTTGTGATATTGAAGTATTTACTTTGTATTAGGTCATGTTACTGTGAAGCCTTTAAAAATAAAAAGCATCTGGTGGAGCAAATAGGGTATAATTTTTAAACCTTGCCTGGAGTACCCACATGCCTTGTTCCCTTGTGTTCAGGAGCAAAAGTGAAGGATTGAGCTCTCAAACACCCTGTTAGGTGACATAAGTCACAGGATTTTAGAGTTGAAAGAGATAATAGACATCAACTAGATTCTAGTCTAACCCCATTGTTTCACAGATGAGAAAACTGAAGTCCAGAAAGGTTAAGGGTTTGTTTATAGAGCAGAACTCAAACCTAGATCTTCTGAACGCAACTCGAAAGCTGCTTCATTTCTACCAATTTACCTTGGAAAGAAGTCACTTGGGTGTGAGGCTGCATTGAAAGGAGCATATGGAGTAGGTAGAATGGGCCATTGCATGTTCGACACTCTACTTTAGTTATCTTTAAGTTCTTAACTACAGAAATTTTTGATTTCATTAGTATGGATATTACAACCTTCTTTGCCTTAGATAAATGAGTTGTTTTGACCAAAGGAATCAATCTCCAAATGGTCTCCCTTCTGGTGATGAGTCCCTTCATAATTAGCTACAGATTGTCAGGAGTCACAGGGAAAGCCAAGTCCATCTTAGAATTATTTAAAACTGGTAGGACTTGCTAGGGCTAGCCAAGTGCCAGAATACATTAAAGAACCCAGGGTAACTGCCACTGTATAAGCAGGACTTAAGTGAAAGCTTTCTTAAAGTCTTCCCTTAAATTGCACATAATCCAATCTACTTCCATTGGGTAGAGAAGTGTAGTGATTGGGGCCTTCTTATTATCTCTCCCTTAGACAAAACTTTGAGTGTTTAATTGTGTTGATTCTGTCACTGCTTCTCATACTGTAGATTATCAACCCCCAATCTCTACTCAGAAAAATAACAGTATTGACACAAGGAGCTAAGTGCTGCAGTATGTCCCTATTTTCTGCCTGCTTTCATTCTTGCCCTCTGTTTTAGTTGAATATTCTTAAGTGTTCATTAATATTTAGGAAACTACTTAATTAGCAGATAAGAATAGTACATAAACACAATTCCAATTATTTTACCATATTGTCAATAAACAGAGTGACCTCAGTGACTCCATGGTGATGTAATCTTTGTATTTTACCAGGCAGGTAAGCAATAAGCTAGAAATAGTAGGACCTGTGAATTATGGCTGGAATCACCACTAATTAGTCTTTGCTCTCAGTCTTTTTGACAAATTTTCACCAAAAGAATCAAATCCATCGAAGAAAGAGAAAATATATTAACAGTAAGAGATGCAGTGAAAACCATAGGGATCCATTTGTGGAGGCTAATAATGCAGGCTTTAGCTGGTTCTAGGTGTAATGAGTTGCATTTTTTTTTTCTGTGTACTTTACAATAAGAAATGACACTTCTCTTCATCTTTTAACTCAGCCTAAAGGAGGACTAACTAAAGAGATAAGGCTTTGTGTCTGATGCTTACAAATAAACAAATTTACAGCCCAAATCCTAAAACACTGTTCTCACTTTTTCAGAATTCTGAGTTGATCGGTTAAGTATCAGGTACTAGTTAATCTGGAAAGCTTTAAAATATCTTCAATTGGGCCAGGTAGACACTTAGGATTCTTGGTGTTGTTTACAGGAGAAAGTTATACGAGTTGTTTTATAAAAGCTTCCTTGAATGTTACTCTTATACTGTCAGTTTCAATTATACTGATTCCAGGAGAGCCAAAAAGATAAATATTGGAAATGTTTACTATTTCTCCATGAGGCAGAGAAAATCAGTACTGTCAGTCTTTTCTTGAGCAAATTTCAGTTTCTAAGGTGAGTTGAAATTTACATGGAATGGCCCAAATCCTGGTGTGATTTGTCTGGGAAATTTTTGAATTGAGCAGAGATGAACTATATAGTAGCTCTTTTTTGCCCCCTCCTATTTCAATCATGTTCTGATTATTGATCAATGTTCTTTTTAATTAGCCCATTACAGTTTCATATTTCCTATACAAAAGCCTCTCTAACTGCCAAGAGTGCTTTAAAGGTGTCAGAACTAGTTTATTTGGACTAATAAGAAATCAAACTAAGATTTTTTTTTTTTGGAAGACCATTTAATCTTAGGCTAATTTTGTCAAAAGTTTAACAAATAAGTAAAATTTACCTTTACATTGTTGGTTCTGAGCTCTCATATAGTGACTAACAAAAACATGTGTTTGCAACACAAGTGGCTTAGTCTTCTTTCTGTAGCCTAACACTAAAGAAATTGTGTTAACCTTACTAAGTAGTCAAGAAGACTCAGTATATTGTAACTTAATGGTTATTATGCATATTTGACGTCATATTTTATCTTTTTCAAATGGTGATTAAATCAAATTATATTGTTTAGCTTTATTCTAATTTTCATAATATGGTCAAAAGAATTTTGAATCAGAGAACCTAGGTTCAAATCTTGGTTCTGACACTTACCTTGTGACCTTGGGGCAAGTCATTTAATGGGCTTGAGTCTCTTTATTTTCTATAGGAAATATGTATTTCTATTTTTGATAGAAAAACAGTTTGGATTAGATGATCTCTGAGGTCTCTTCTAAAACACTAAATCCTGTGATTTTTGTTTGGACTTTATCAGGCATTTTAAGTTAAGATGATTTGAGTCAAGTTTCTGTATCTCCATTTATTACTCTGAATTTGAATTATATTATGAAATTAAATTTTTTTAACAAACAAAAGTTATATTACAGTGTTGGGTGTATTGACTACATTATAGGTATGGCTAGAGGTTTAAGTTTAAAAGAATGCTTTATTTATAGGAAGGGTTGTTACCCTAGCAGTTTGAACTATCTTCTTTAGTGCTGGGTTGTCCGTATCCTAGCATGCCTTCTTTCTTCTCCCATCTTTAAAAACAAAGCATTTTCTTCAATTTTGCATAGCTTCCATAAATAGGTCTGTCCTGGGGTAAT
Source organism: Bettongia penicillata ogilbyi (assembly GCA_023548195.1). NCBI lineage: Eukaryota > Metazoa > Chordata > Mammalia > Diprotodontia > Potoroidae > Bettongia > Bettongia penicillata. The sequence goes on along the minus strand of JAJHZJ010000292.1, from coordinate 22,461,645 downwards.
ACACAAACATGCAGTGGACTTCCTGGACAGCAAAAACTAGTTTCCTTTGGTGTCTGCCACTGTCTAGTAAATAAGAATTAAGCCTCTCAAGAATTGTGCTGTCCCTCAAAGAGAATATCTCACTTCACTTGAAACAGTTGGTCCTCTGGTTCTTTATTTTGAGTTTGTCAGAGTTGAGTTTTTGTTTGTTTTAAGAATTAGCAGGTGAACTGAGATTTAGAAGGACTGGATTTATGATCACTACAGTTCAAATGTCTGCTTCACTCAGTAAATTTTCATTTTCCCATGGTGATTAGACACTTTAAACTGTAATGAAACTTTGTTAAATTAGAAAGGTTGGGGGATATTTGTTCTGTCACCCCATTGAGAACAAACTAGATGGAAAAGTAAACCTACCTATAACTACCTTTTTGTCAGGTTCTGCATAGTAGTGTTCATGATTCCAGTATCAAGCATTGGGTACAGCAAGTAATGAAAATTATATGCATTTTGACTAACTTTAAAAAAATTTTTCCCAATAGAAACTATGTTCCAACTTCCTGTCAACAACCTTGGCAGTTTAAGAAAAGCCCGGAAAACTGTGAAAAAAATACTTAGTGACATTGGTTTGGAATACTGTAAAGAACATATAGAAGTAAGTATTGCATATTGTGCCACCTTTTATTTTAAAATGTAAGTGGTTGGAACGGTGATTTTGGCAGCTGTTAGGGAATTTAATTCCTTATTATTGTTGATACCTTTATAAAAATAAGCATTTCCCAATATAATCTCTCTCTCCTGCCCACATTGAACCTTCCTTTGTAACAAAGAAAAACAGGTAAGCAAACCAACTGATGAAGCAACTAAATCTAACATATGAAGCATTGTCATCCTCCTGCTCTACAAGAGTGTGTACCATCTTCTGTTCTCTCAAACTAAGATTGTTTATTAGAGTTAAGTGTAGTGCTGCAGACTTTTAGAGTTTTTTAATGTTTGCTTTGTAATTATTGTATCCTAGTCTCTTGGTTCAGCAGAGCAAAGAAAGCACTGCTTCATACAAGTCGTCTCTGTTTTTTGACTTCTTCATTCATTTTTTGTGGCAAATGAATTCATTCTACAGTTTGTTCAGCCATTCCCAGTTGTTGAGTTATACTTTGTTTCCAGTTTTTGCTACCACTGTGAAGAATTCTATAAATATTTTATGTATACATAGGATCTTTTTGACATTGACATCCTTAAGATATAAGGGCAGTTCATTTTTATAAATGTTTTATGATGTTTTTAAAAATATCACCGTCACTTTCCAAAATCCATATTCCCTACTATCATCTATGTTCTTTTAACAAAGAAATATAGTTAATTAAATAAGCAGATAAATACATTGACCAAGCCTTAACAATACGTACCTCATTGCAAACTCAAAGTCCACCCCCTCTGCTTAAAGGAGGGAATTTTGTGACTGATCACTGGAAGCTATCACTTGTAACCTTTCCAGCCTGATGGCTCCATGTTCCTAAGGGGATTCATCATATTGGTGTGAGACTTAGTACAGGCACCCAATTGACTTAGACCTCTACAGTTTAAAACTCCCCAAACTCAAGTGATCTACCAGCCTCCACCTATCCAGAAGGAGGGATTATAAGTGATACCATCATGCTTGGCTCATTCATATTTTCTTACATCACAATATACCATTAAATTCTTTACCAAAGTTTGTTCAAGCCTTCCTTAATTGATGGGTGCCCACTTACTTCTTGTTTGGAGGTTTTGCTGTTAGAAAGTACTGCTATGAATATGTTAGATATAACTAACTGCTATGAATATGTAGATGGAGTCTTTCTGTCTGCCTTGACCTTGGAGGGTAATCAGTTTTCCTTCCTTCCTGAAGGAAACAATCATGAAAGTAAGTAGGATCTTAACAGTTGCTGTCTTGATAAGCTTCAGCTAACACATGTTCCTAAAACATGTAAAGTTTAGAGGGATTATAATTTGTAAATTGCCTCCTCCCCCTAGGAATTGAAACCAAACTTTAGCAACATTTATTGGACCTTTGACCCAGCATAGCAGTAGACAAGTTTTAACAGTTCTGTTATTTTAATAGTGAGTTGGCAGTGAAAGGCCACAATTTCAAAAACAACTTTTAAGAACATCAAAAAGTGATGAAGTAGATTTTGGAGGGAGGAGGGGACAGAAATACTTTTTTCCTGAAACTTATTAATAAATAACATGTAAATAATACATAGTAATGCTTCTCAAGTGTGCAATTATATGTTTATTATATTATGTGTGGAAGTATATCCTCTAAATCTACAAAGTGCCTGACAGACCTTCTTGAGAGGAGAGGAGGTGGAGATAGATTGTGTAGAATTATTCATAATCAAGGGAATCATTTCTGGAATAAATGTCAGACCAATGATTATGAATGCAAATATTAGAATATTTATAACTGGAATTTTATTTGTACCTCCTGTAACACTTAATTATTTATTGCTTTATAGATTGGGTTTTCTTTTTGTGAACTTTATTCTGTGTTATGCTGTAAGCTCTAAGGAAACTTTATTCTATTCTATATTCTAACCTCTAAGAAACCTTTGTATTCCCTACAGGAACATAAAACTTTTTAACATAATAGGTTTTTAAATGTTCATTCAAAAATGAGTAAGATATTTTTATGTAATTGATATACATACATAGACACAAACCCACAGAATTTTTCATCCAAGTACTTTGGAGAGACAATCTTTAAGAATCCATTTTGATAATGTAGAGAAATATGTACCTCTAAAGGAACACTCTTCTGCAAATATTTTATATTAAGATACATTTTTTTCAGTTTTCAGAAAATTGACTTAGGAGAGCCTAAAAATTGGGGTCTAACCACATGAATGAAATATACTAAATTGTAAGACCTGAAGTATGATAGAGAACTGATGGGAAAAGAACTGTAATGAAAAATGCTTTATATTTATGCATTGATTATGACCATAAGATTTCTGCAATTTCTTTGACTAGCTTACGGACTTTGTTTGGAAAAGTCTGGTTGAAAAAGAATATGACACCATCAGTTTGAGGAACGGCTAAACAAGTTATGGTGTAAAAATGTAAAGGAATATCACTGTGCCATAAGAAACAACAAATATCAAAAATTCACAGAATATGAGAACGCAAGTACTGCATAGAGTGAAGTAAGCAGAAGCAGAAAAAAAGGATAATGTAAAATGACTACAACGTTGTAAACAGAGAAAACAAAAAGATGCAACAATACTGTGTAATTCTAACATTAAACTTGGTCCCAGGGAAGAGTTGATAAAATGTACCTCCCTCCCCTTTTTTGCAAAGGAGGGGACTACGTGTTGAATATTGCATGTGCTGTCAGCCTCTGAATGCTTAGATTTGTGCTGTTGAACTGCATTTCACTTTTTCGCAAAGGATTGTGCACAGTTTAGGGTGGAGGAAATGGATTCAGAAATAGAGGTGACCAAAAAAAAAAATACTTTTTAAAGAATGATTTATGATACTGTGTACCTTTTGGGGATTTTCATAGATTGTTCTACATGAGGCATATGAGCAGTTTTTCCCCTGTGCTTTCTTCTTGAAAAATAAGTACAATCATGTGCCATCCCCTTTAAGAAGTTGACCCTGTGTCAGGTTCTGGCCACCAGTAATACTACTGGCAATTGTTTCTTTACACTTTGTTTCTCTCTTGCAGGATTTTAAACAGTTTGAACCTAATGACTTTTATTTGAAAAACACTACATGGGAAGATGTAGGATTATGGGACCCTTCACTTACAAAAAACCAGGTAAAGTAAAATCATATTTCCTGTTTTCCAAGTCAGAAAGAAACATTGAATGGGTTTTGTCATTCTCATCATTAAATGGACACAGACAGTGAAGAATAGAAAATTTTTTTTTATTTTTAATCGACATATACGGTATTTGTCATTCACTGATTGTTTCTAACTCCAAAGTTATTATAGGAAAACCCCTATTGATACAAAATACGTAACCACCATTTTACTTGTTGTTTGATATCCCTGCTTTTCTTTGAAATTTGAAAGAACTTTGACTTCTCTGCTACATAAACCTTTCTTGTTTCCATTATACAATAAGCTCTCAACTTGTGTTACCACGTAGGGAAGCAGATGTCTAAATGGAATGATAGTAACAACACAGAGAGAATTTAAAGTAATACCTCCTTATTATTGAATTGCTGGTTATTTCAGAGCATAATCAGCAGTAAATATATACTCTGAGCTTTCCTTAGTTGAGATGCAATAGTGTAGCTATCTGAATCTTTCATATTAATAATCTAGGCAAGAGTGAAAATTACCTAAGGATGCTAAAATATAAAAGAATTCTAACATAATTTGAGTTTTGGCAGAGAAATGGGCTATTACTTAATAGTATGTGCATTTCTGAAGGAAAGAAAATTTTCCCCCAAGCATTATGTTTTTTTTTATTCTCAGCAAAGGACTGGCCAGCTACACAAGTGTTAAGAATGAAAATACTAAAAGTTTGACTCATTATCTTGTTTAATTTCAGTACACTCTGAAGCACTGTTGTCTTTAGCACCACTCTCAGCACAGTTTGTGGGAAGCTTTTATTTAACTACTTAATTTGAATCAAACAGCTGTCACTTCATTAGTTCTTCTGTAGGTACTTCTACTTAGAAAGGATGTGAAAGAAAGCCAACTCTTCAAACTTTTTTTCCCTTAAATATGCAATAAATCTTGATTAGCCCTTCCATCAAAGAAAGACAGTAGTTTGGGGGTTTGGGTTTTTTTTAATTGTTTTTTATATAGCTTTGTTTTATTTGTTTTGGAAGATGTAGTTTTCTATGAATTATATTCCATGATGGCAATCATAAAGGGCAGTTCTTTATATTTTTCCATAATTATCTAATTGCATTAAAATGCTTTGGGGATAGAATTGTGTTGTATAGTAATCTGTAGCCCTACTACTTGGGTGGTCAGTAAATGAAGATAATTTCACCCTTTTTTTTCATGCCACAACTCATTGTAAAGTTTTAGCATTTGTTCTCTTATTAATTTGCCTCTGGTTTGATTAAAACCAAGAAAGTTCAGATATGTGAGTATGCTTCCATCCAAACTTACTTAAAGATGGTACTGTAGCAATGAGAAAGTGATTAATTTTTAATCTTACTGATTTAATGTCATAGAACACCAAATGGAGCTAGTTGTTGAAAACTAATTTTAAATTTTATTTTTAAACTTTCACATTCTGATTTAAGGAAAGCGGGAATGTAAATAATTGAATACTTAAAAATACCACTGGGTGAAGTAAGCAGAAGCAGGAGAACAGCATGAGCCTCCTATGGCTTAAAGAACTTTTAAGTGCATAACATTGCACTTGCAGCATAAAAGAGCATTTTCTGTGACTTTATTGAAGTGATGGAGGAATAAGCTAGAAAACTCTTAGACTATATTTTTCTACATCCTTTTTGTTTCATAAATGTCATTTGGTCAAGCATTCCTGTATCCTAATCTTTTGTTTTCTTTCTTTAAGGACTATCGGACAAAACCCTTTTGCTGTAGTGCTTGTCCATTTTCCTCAAAATTCTTTTCGGCCTACAAAAGTCACTTCCGGAATGTTCATAGTGAAGACTTTGAAAATAGGATTCTCCTTAATTGTCCCTACTGTACTTTCAATGCAGACAAAAAGACTTTGGAAACGCACATTAAAATATTTCATGCTCCAAATGCCAGTGCACCAAGTGGCAGCATCAGCACTTTTAAAGATAAAAACAAACATGATAGCCTTAAACCTAAGCAGGCTGACAGTGTAGAGCAAGCTGTTTATTACTGTAAGAAGTGCACTTACCGAGACCCTCTCTATGAAGTAGTTAGAAAGCACATTTACAGGGAACATTTTCAGCATGTTGCAGCACCTTACATAGCAAAGGCAGGTGAAAAGTCACTTAATGGTGCAGTCCCATTAAGTTCAAATACCCGAGAGGAGGGAAGTATTCACTGCAAACGATGCCTTTTTATGCCGAAATCCTATGAAGCTTTAGTACAACATGTTATTGAAGATCATGAACGTATAGGCTATCAGGTGACAGCAATGATAGGGCATACCAATGTAGTGGTTCCAAGATCTAAACCATTGATGCTAATTGCTCCAAAACCACAGGAGAAAAAGCCTATGGGACTCCCACAAAGAGTTGGTTCCCTTGCCTCTGGAAATGTCCGATCTCTTCCATCACAGCAGATAGTGAATCGACTCACTATACCAAAGCCTAATTTAAATTCTACAGGAGTCAATATGATGTCTAATGTCCATCTCCAGCAGAATAATTATGGAGTCAAATCAGTAGCCCAGAGTTACGGTGTTGGTCAGTCAGTAAGACTAGGTTTAAGTGGTAATGCACCCGTTTCCATTCCTCAGCAGTCTCAGTCAATGAAACAGCTACTGCCCAGTGGGAATGGGAGATCTTATGGTCTTGGCTCAGAACAGAGGTCACAGGCACCAACAAGGTACTCTCTACAGTCTGCCAATTCATCTTCTCTTTCATCAAGCCAATTGAAGTCATCCTCCCTCTCTCAGTCGCAGTCAGCATCTAGAGTATTAGGTCAGTCCAGTTCAAAACCCGCTGCTGCTGCTGCCGCTGCCGCCGCTGCTGCTGCTGCTGCTGCCGCTGCTGCTGCTGCTACAGGCCCTTCTGCAGCAACCAATACTTCATCAACACAAAAGTGGAAAATTTGTACAATTTGTAATGAGCTATTCCCTGAAAATGTCTACAGTGTTCACTTTGAAAAGGAGCATAAGGCAGAGAAGGTGCCTGCAGTTGCTAACTACATAATGAAAATACACAATTTCACTAGTAAATGTCTATATTGTAATCGCTATTTGCCCACTGATACTTTGCTTAACCACATGTTAATCCATGGTCTCTCTTGTCCATATTGCCGTTCAACTTTTAATGATGTGGAAAAGATGGCTGCTCATATGCGAATGGTTCATGTTGATGAAGAAATGGGACCCAAAACTGATTCCACTTTAAGCTTTGATTTGACATTGCAACAGGGTAGTCACACTAACATACATCTGCTTGTAACCACGTACAACCTGAGAGATGCCCCGGCTGAATCTGTAGCTTATCATGCCCAGAATAATCCCCCAGTTCCCCCAAAGCCACAGCCAAAAGTTCAGGAAAAGGCAGATGTCCCTATAAAGAGCTCACCTCAAGCTGCAGTACCCTATAAAAAAGATGTAGGTAAAACACTTTGTCCTCTATGTTTTTCAATACTAAAAGGACCCATCTCTGATGCACTTGCACATCATTTACGGGAGAGGCACCAGGTTATTCAGACGGTTCATCCAGTTGAGAAAAAGCTCACCTACAAATGCATCCATTGCCTTGGTGTATACACTAGTAACATGACAGCCTCAACAATCACGTTGCATCTGGTTCACTGCAGAGGTGTTGGAAAGACCCAAAATGGCCAAGATAAAACAAATGCTCCCTCTCGGCTCAATCAGTCTCCAGGGCTGGCACCCGTAAAGCGTACTTATGAGAACATAGAATTTAATTTGATGAAAAAGAGGAAGTTAGATGATGAGGTAGATACACCCTCCATCTTTGAAGAAAAACCTGAAGAGCCGGTTGTCTTAGCTTTAGACCCCAAGGGTCATGAAGATGATTCATATGAAGCAAGAAAAACATTTCTTACAAAGTATTTCAACAAACAACCCTATCCCACTAGAAGAGAAATTGAAAAATTGGCTGCCAGTTTATGGTTATGGAAGAGTGACATTGCTTCTCATTTCAGTAATAAAAGGAAGAAATGTGTCAGAGATTGTGAAAAGTATAAACCTGGCGTGTTACTGGGTTTTAACATGAAAGAACTAAACAAAGTTAAACATGAGATGGATTTTGATGCTGAGTGGCTATTTGAAAATCATGATGAAAAGAATTCTAGAGTCAATGCTAGTAAAACTGTTGATAAAAAATTAAACCTTGGGAAGGAAGATGACAGTTCCTCAGATGGTTTTGAAAATTTAGATGAAGAATCCAATGGAAGTGGTAGTCCTTTTGCTGCAACTTTTGATGTTGAACATAAAATTCCTAATGATAGCATAGTGGAGAACCCAGAAGAAAGCATTACCAAAATAACTACTGGGGACACTTTAGAATCTGAAGATAAGGTAGACCAAAAAGATGAGGAAGATTCAAAATACGAAGATACTCATTCTACAGAGGAACCAACAAAACTAACACATGATGCCTCTGATAGTGATGTTGAACAAGATGATCCTGTTGAATGGAAAGATGGTGCTTCTCCATGTGAAAGTGGGCCTGGTTCTCAACAGGTGTCTGACTTTGAAGACAATACATGTGAAATGAAACCTGGAGCATGGACTGATGAATCATCCCAGAGTGAAGATGCTGGGAGCAGCAAACCAGTTGCTGAAACAAAAGGTGCATCAGAAAGTGATGAAGAGCAGTTGAAGTGGAAGAATAGTTCCTATGGAAAAGTAGAAGAATTTTGGTCCAAGGACCAGTCACAGTGGAAAAATGCATCTGAAAATGAGGAGAGTTTGTCCAACCCACAGATGGAGTGGCAGAATAGCACAATTGACAGTGAAGATGGAGAGCAATTTGATAATATGACTGATGGTGTTGCAGAACCAATACATAGCAGCTTAACCAGTGTAGAGTTGAGCAGCCAACAAGCATAAACTGCCCTATTTCCTAAGCGTTGGTGGTAGGCTGTATTCTATAACTGTTGGATCTTTGCATTTCAGTATGACTGCTAAGCTTAATTCAACTGGTACTGCCTTTTGAGTGCTAGGTCAACTGACTTCAGTGGTTGATGTGTGGCCACTCCTATTCCAGTGGTTATTTTTGAGTATGCTGTTGGCTAATCTTGCTTTAGAATCTGCTGTGGCAAGCACAGTAACTTAATGTGAAAAACCAATATGCTGGTGGCTCCGGAATGCACATGAGGAAAAGCAGAGATTTATTTTATCTGCATTCTCAACATTTATTTCACTCTGTATATGTTCAGTTGTATGTCCTTTTAAACCATTACCTTTATTCACATGGTAGTATAGGTCCAACATATGAGCTACCAGTTCAATGTGTATAGTAGACTCTGGGGAAAACTGATTTTTTTTTTCATTTATTCATTCTGAATAGTTAAAATATGTATATTTGTACAGTCTTTTAGACCTATTCAAGTGACGCTTATGATATTGTTCTTGTGTACCCATCATAGATTTGTTTCTCTTTTTTAGTGTTGCCCTGCTGTGTAATAAATGCTATATCTAGTTTATCTAGCAAAAGCTTGAACCTGCTATAGTATGAACTTTTGACAGACTTAGTTTTTGCACATAATCTTGTACAATCTCAAACCAGAGGCCAGCAACATTAAAAAAATATATCTGGACTCTATTGTATTATAGAATTTTCTTGTTCTGAATATCCTCAAAATTACAGCCAACAAACTGGTATTTCAGATCCATTTTCTGAAATCTTTTAAGCTAAAATCACATGCAAGAAACAAGTTTGCAGCTAATTTTGACACCTTTTAGAACTGTATAAAAGTGTATTGTGTTGAGGCAGCAAACAAACTTGAATGCTGCATTTTGGATATTTAGTTTTATCTTTAGTTAACGCACCAATGTGGTGTATTCATTTATACCATCTAATATATGACACACTGTTGTAGTATGTATAATTTTGTGATCTTTATTTCCCTTTGTATTCATTTTAAGCATCTAAATAAATTGCTGTATTGTGCTTAATGTAAACATTGGCTTTATTACAAATAACAAGGCTTTGTACATTTGTATTTTGTGACCTTGGAGGCGGCAGAACCAAGTTACCACAAGCATTATGTAACTACCAGCACCTTGTAGAAAACCAAGGCCTGCCATTTGTGAAAGATGATATTGATGATCTTGCAGATTTACAGATTACTGTTACAAATCATTCTATTACTCTTTTATTGCTATGACGAAAATCCTTGAGTTTTTAAGTTCTTTTGTCAAGCAGCAAGGCTGCCTTTGTGTAAATGTCCCTAATAAAAAATTTGGGTTTGAGCACAAGTTGGGAATAACTCAACTTGTAGACAGAATCTTAATTCAGTGGTGTTCTGTCTTCCCTAAAGTGTATGTTTCTTTTCATTACAAAGTAGGAGCAGTGTTATTAAGTGAAATTCATAACTTTGGGATAGCTAGAATTAAAATTTTGGGTTGAAGAGCAAGTAGTAGTGAAAAGACATGCCCAGTTACAGTTTCAGCCCCTCAACTGACTTGTGATCTAAAACCAAGTCACCTCACCTCCCTGAGCAGCACTGTTCTTTCTCTAAAATTAGGGAGAACCTAAAAGTTGTTTCCAACCGTAACATTCTATGATTTTCCAGTTTTTATTTGGTCAGTGTCCAAAAAGAAATATATATCTCAATCTAAAAGTAGATATTTTATCTATTAAAGTTTAGGGAAAAACAGTGTTTAAAGGATCCATAATTGTCAGTTTAGATACTTCCTTCACCAATGCATATCGTAACCCCTCTGTAATTTAGTCATCAGCAGTAGCTGTAACCAAAAATTTTTGTCGGTTTGGTGAGCCTCTTTTAACTTTAGCTTAGCTGATTCTCAAGCATAGTCCATCACTTGATCTGTGTAGGAAGCTGTTCCAGCTCACTAGGGCCTGCCAGAACTTGTCTTCTGCTGGCAAGCTTCAAGAAAAGCAATGTGGAGGCATCAGAATAGGAAAAGTTGAGGAGAAAACGTTGCACCAAAAAAAGTGGATACCTTCAAACAAGCCTACGTTCAGGAGATTCCCCCCATGCAAAAGGAACTTTCCCATAGAGTATACAAGTTGATATGAGCAATAGGGTAAGACCAGAGAAAGCTTCACAGAGGAGGTGGCACCTGAGAGGTGAAATGAAGAAGGAACCTATTATGTGTATGAGAGGTTTTTGCAAAATATATAGACTGGAGATGGAATGTGGGGTTCAGGTAATGGCTAATAATCTAGTTTGGCTAGAAAGAGAGGAATTAACATGAAATAAGGTTGGAAATGTGGGTCTGGAGGCAGATTTTTAGACCCAAAATGTTGGCCTAAGGAGTGCATTTTGACAGTAAAACATTTGCTTTGAGTTAGCATTCCTATCTTTAATAAGCTGAGATTTATGTGGTACTTTACCTTCTCACTTAATATATTGTGACTGACTTTTTTAAATAAAAGGCATAGTATTCTGCCACTCTTGTAAAAGGAAGAAATCTTTATAATTAACCAGTTTCTACTTATAGCCTTTCTTTAAAAAAAAAAAATGTGGCAAACAAATGATACTCCATATTATCTTGTTCACTCAGTTTTTATTGCTGACCTTAATGTCAGTTTTTTGAGATGATTTCTGGTCTGAAACTTGGCTGAGAGGTACCAGTTCCATGCAACAATCATGTTTTTTTACCCAAAATTTGATTCATTGAACAAACTTTGTCATTTATTATTGTTCACTGGTGGTGTTTTTAAGGGAACATCGGATAAGGGAGTATAGAAAGGAAGTGTTATGTGATTCAGTCAGTTATGTTTCTAGCTTTGTTAGGCCATGGAATAGAGAGTGAAATAATTAAATTGTTTCAAATAGTGTAAATGTTGCTGAATGTGAAAGAAGGGATTCTGTGAGGTCATTTTAAAGACTGAATTCTGAACCACTTGGGTCCACCCAAAAAAAGGTTCCTATCTTATTTGATGTATGAATACCTTATTGTTAACTGTTGTCAGCACGTGTACTACTCAGTGTTCCTCCACTCACTTTCTTCAGCTGAGAGTCAAAAATCACAAAATCTTGGCTGCAGCTAACGGATTTAGCAGATGTGAAACAGAGGAGGCAACAGGTTTGGAGTTGAATACCACTTCTACCTATTTAATAATGTAACCTTGGGCAGACCACCTCTCTTTTCTCATCTGTAAAATGAAGGAAGTGGACAGTCCTTTATGGAGGGACAAAATGTACAGAGTAGAAGACTGACAGTTGAGATGATCTGGTCCAGCTATGTACCTTACCACTTCTGTGGTAGGCTTTGTTTATTCTCTGTAAAAAGAGAACATTGAACTCTATCTCTATTCCAGCTATAAAATTCTTTGACTTGCCTGACTTTTGTAATTCTTTACACACCATGGCCTTCACCATCAATTTTTTTCCGAATTATGTTCATCTAAGATGACCTTAACTTTCTGAATACAAAGCTTCGTGGACAGATACGAAAGTTGGGGAAGGAAGCCTTAAGGAAAAGAGTTTTGTAGTTGAACTGCAATATGTCCTTTCTTGTAATAAGTGAAGCAAAATAATTACCCTGAGCTTGTACTATCCCCTTTAAATTGAATCAACATCTTTTAATAACTGAAGCATCAAACTAAAAACTTGCTCCTAGAAATGAAAGTTTTTTTCCACATTATTAGTAGGATTTACATTTAAAGTGATATAAACACTACACTTGCTGTCACTAAGTCCATAGCAGAGTGTGACAGCTGTGTATGTTGAACAGCCATCTGGGAGGCTAAGAATTGATAGCAAATTCTGCCTCTGAGACTTTGCTGTAAAGAGAAAAGGAAGAATGAGACCGCTGCATTACTTGCCTGTTACCTCTTTTCAGCCTATCCATAAAGCTGGCTCTGGGAAAAAGGACTAAATTAACCTAAAGACTTTCAGGTCCCCAGAGGAGGAGCTAGTGGGCACCATAGTGGAGCCACGCTCTTCTACCTTTTAACACTGAGCCATGAGGATCTTTCTGGCTCCCTGTTCAAGAGCTAAGGGGCACTGTGGTGTAGTAGAAAGTGGATCAGAATCCTGCCTCTCCTGTAACATTTGAGACCAGTGTGATATAGTAGCTGTTGTCAAGTGTTTCACGTGGAGGGTAGGGATTAGACTTACCCTGCTTATGGTCCCAGAGAGCAGAGCAAGGAACAACATAAGGGAAGCAGATGTAGTGAAAGGAAACAAGTTATACCTTCCATATCACTTCTTTCCCCATCACTGTTTGACTATATCATGAGTTGGCATAAGAAATTAAATGGTAATTTTGGGGGAGTTTTGCAGAAGCTGCAGACTAACACCCAAAGGCCAACAGATGACAGAGAAAAAGTTTCAAAATTCAGAAATGCATAAAATATGAACAGTGTTATATAATATGGTGCTGTTGACATCCCATAAAAGAAAAAATTCAGACTTCTCTGGTATGAAGGGAGGGCCAAAAAATTTTACATGAATTTTCCAGATCACAGGGGCATCACATCCCTAACCCCCATGATGTGGAAGGGATAACTACTCCATAACCACTAGAGCTAAGTCCCTTTTAATTCTAAATCTACAGTCCAGTGAATGTGAAGATGTGTTCTCTGATTCACCAATTTTATTAAGCATTTTATATGTATTAAGACTTTGTTGTTAGTGTCAGGGATACAAAGATGAAACGATGCCTGGCCCTCAGGAGTCTTAGAATCTAATAGGAGATGTAAGACACACGAGTATGTTAAGGCAGAATGAGAAGTCTAAACAAGGTGTTAAGAAATATGAGGAAGGAAAGATCATTTCGATGGATTTCAAATTTAGAACTGAAAGGGACCTTAGAGATTGTGGAAGGCATTGGTAGCTAGACTAGGTCTTGAAGGATTTCAACAAGAAGAGATGGAGTGGGTACTCCATCAGCATGAAGGGGTGACAGTGTAGCACAGGGGTGAGGAACCTGCAGCCTTGAAGCCACATGTGACTTCTGGGTCCTCAAATGTGGCCCTTTGAGTTAAAAAATTATTTGTTCTGTGAGTTTGGATTCATTCAAAGGGCCACACCTGAGGACCTAGAGGGCTATGTGTGACCTCACGGCAGCAGGTTTCCTCACCCTTGGTGTAGTGTGTTTGAGTGTTTGGAATGGTCAAATCATTGGAAAGAGGCTGGAATCAGATGTGGGTGGCCTTTAATGCCAGGCTAAGAAGTTCATAGTTTATTCTCTTAGCAGTGGACAGTTAGGAAAAGTTTTTGAATAGGGAGGACATGTTTATGAAATTAAAGCACTCTCAGTGATAAAGTAAGAAGTCCTATTTAAACAAAAAAAATTACTAAGATGCTTCACATTCAAGAACAGCAGATCAGATTTAGCTACCATATCACTATAAATACAGAAGTATAACCTCTGATTATTTAGTCTTAACTGATTACAGAATACAGCATATCTAAGTTAATACTTTAGATTACTAAGGCTGATAAATATTGCTGTGTTCCCAAGTTAATCATTCTTCCTGAATGGAAGAGAACTCCACTGTGTCAGTCAGTCAACAAATCTTAAGTGACTGCTATACTCCAGTATTTGTTAGGTACTAGAGATACAAGTACAAAGGAAACCCTACTTCCAAGGGGCTTAGGAAAATTTTTCCTTACCGTATAATAGAGGTAGAGTAGAAGGGACCTCAGAAACCATCTACAGAGTTTAACTACTGAATCTTAGAGATGCGAAAATTGAGGCCCGTGGAGCTTTTAAGTGACATCCAGGGTCATGTAGGTAGTAACCATGGTAGAAGTTGAGTCCTTTGACTCCCGAAAGAATTCTATCCTCTCTACTACACTGCCTCCTTTTAAGGTTTCATCCAACTTTGAGATCCTACGTTTATGAGCCTTTGACTCTCCCCTCCCTTTACAGGTAATGTGCTGCGATCTCTTCCTCACAATGGACACATTTCTGGGGAAGGTTCGATAAGTCATCTGATGGGATGACCAACTCAGCAATCAATCTTGCCTTATCGTAATTTCTGGAGGGTTTTCCTGCCCTCCTCAATATCTCATCTCTGACTGAGAAGCATCTCCAGGCAACCAAAACAAATAGAGTTTATACTCCTAAATTTAGAAGATACAATAGGACAAAACATTTATTCACTCCCTACTGTGTACAGAGCACTTGCTAGATGCTAGAAAGATGCAAAGCTTAAATAAGACATAATCACTGTCCTGAAGGGACTTTTATCCTGGTAACAAACAGAGTTATCATACACAAATACGGCATATTAAGTGTAGTAGTAGGATGGGGAACAAAATGTTAAGTGAAGACTGAGGGAGAAGGTTCAAGGACATCTTTGAGGAGGAGATGTCATCTGTTTGGCTTGTGAAAGTGGGGGAAGTAAAGAGAGATACTAGCGGCAGTTATGACATGTAAAATCAAAGGTTAGGGATGGTATAAGGTTGAATGCTTTTTAAGTCAAGGAAATTGTGTGCCTTCCAAGGATATCCCTAGAATATTCGTAGTACGGTCAGATGAATGTTTCTTCTCAGAAACAGAATCAGGTCACTTGGTCAAGAGGGGTAAGAGGATGATCATTTTCTATGAAAATTTTCACTTATCCATGAGCACACTACAGGAGTTTGCCTGAAGGAAAAAGGCTTTGATATTGTGAGGAAGTGAAGATCACCAGACTAGCTGACACAGCTCACAGTGCTCTACTTTACAGCCGAATGGGGCTGTCAGCTATTCTGTTCTTGTTATGCCCTGTCCCTGCTACATGTGTTCACATAGGCTATCCCTGATGTCTGGAATATACACTTTCCTCATCTTCGCTTGTTGAAATCATTTTCTTCCTTCAAGGACCAGTTAACCCCCAGGAAGCCTTTCCCTCATCCCAACCTGAAAGTGATCTCTTCCCTAGGGCAGAGGTCACTCCAGAGTGCTGCCTGAACCAGATTGAAATGTAATTAGGAAATATTTAACAAAATAAAAACACAGCAGAATGTAGATAATGTCAGTATGTGATTTTCTGAGTTAACAGGGATCCTTAATATAAGGTTTCGGTGCCCTCTCCCACCCTATTTCTATATGTGATGTCATCATTACTGCCCTAGGGCATTTGATTTGTCCTTTGCTGTATTCTACTTTGCATATGTGTGTTTTTGCTGTTTGTTATAATGGTATGTGTAGTTTCAGAAAGGCAAATTTAGGCTTGATAGAAGGAAAAACTTTGTAACAATTAGACCAGGCCAGAAGTAAAATGAAGTGCATCAGGAGGTTGTGAGTTCCCCTTCATTAGAAGTCTTTCAGCAAAATCGGAATAATCACTTATGAGCGTGTTGTTGAAGGGATTCTTTTTGGATTTATGGGTGATTAGTGAAACTTCTTGCAATAGTGAAATTCTTTGAATTCTGTTAAAGCATGAGGAGCCCTCCACACATATCCCTAACCCCAGGAGAGCTATCATAGTTTTGAGGTACTCTGTTACTACAGCCCCCACTCAAAACCATAACTCACAAGTCCATAGTAATATATTTATTTTTACCAGCCAGCCAGATGATACACTAATGCAAATAAAAGTCATTTAATCAATTACCATTGCAGAAAAAGCATCATGAAAACATTCTTCCAGTCCCACATATATATAGGGTTAACTCTCCAACAAGTTACCATACTACCAGTAAAAGATGGCATTCATGCACACTAATATGTGACTAGAGAAAATACACAGAGGGTACACCTGGGGTAGGGATCATATTTAGAGGGCATATTATAATGTGGCCAAACCTCTAATACTGCAGAATTGTCAGTGTCCACTGGTGATTTCATCGTGCTCTTAAAAATGCATCTCTGCTCCCTGCTGGGCATCTCATTTCTTCTGATGACATTACCTTTACCAAATGTCTTTACTAGTCATACCTCTGACTGTTCTGCTTGTCTTATGGATCAATGAACTGCTCTGTTCTACCATTGACTTGGGAGTGGGGGGGGTGGAAGCACAAGCACATGAGCCTGCCTTTATGATGCATATCTAGAAACCAAAAAGCTTCATAAATTCCCTTTACCTCTTCCCAGAACAAAAGTACTATCAATCTGTACAGTGATTATATGTGGCTTCAGAAAGCAACTGGTAGAAATTGCAAAGATTTAAATTTCATGCAAGGAGAATTTTCCTAACAAAGCTGTCCAAAAGTAAAGCAGACTACCTTACTTCCCCCTCATTAGAAATATTGCCCACTTATCAGGTATATTCTAGAGTTGTGGTGTCAAATTCAAAAATAAGGGGACCACTAACCCATACATAAGGAACCCTGCAGGACATGTTGACTTAGCTGCACATTACCATAATCTGTGTTCTATTGTATATTTGTTTTGCTATTTTCCCATTACATTTTCATCTGGTTGAGCTTGCACTCTGGAGCAGTGTAGGCTGCACATGGCAAGTCACATACATACTTGGTACCTCTGCTCTGGAAGGAATCCTTGTTCAAGTATGGAGTAGATTAGATGGCATCTGAGGTTCCTTCCAAGTGAGATTCTTACATTTATTCCTTCAAGCATGAAATTGTTGATCCTATGATTCTGTACTAAAAAGAACAATTCATTCTGAATTTGAAGTACTGGCTTCAAATTTCTGCCCCAGCTACTACCTATATCACCATGGACATCTAAGAACAGTGTCAGAACCTCAAATTGTAAAACTAATTATCAGGAACTATTTGGTACTGATGAGAAATTAGAAAAGTAGATCAGTGGAATAGACTAGATAAGCAAAATTCAGAAACAATAAAACTCAACCTACTTTTGAATAAACCCAAATGCATAAATTAATCAGGGTGAAAACTTCCTTTTTGACAAATACCATTTGAACAACTAGAAAACTACTTGGCAGAATTTACATTTAACCTAACATACCACATAGCACAATGAGCTCAAAATTAGTCTCCCATCAGACAACTGAATATTAAAGGTCACACCATATGAACCTGTGAATAGATACAACAATTTTGGAAAGCAATTTGGAATTAGCGCAAAGAGAGACTAAAGTGTGCGCCTTTTAACCTAAAGACTTCACTGTAAGCCCCATATGGACCAAAATATTGCAACCTTTTTCTTTTTGTGATAGCAAAGAAGTAGAAACAAAGTACATTTGAATCAACTTGGGAATGGCTGAATAAGCTATAGTGCATGAATGTAACAGAATATGACAAATTTTTAGGAAACGATGAACATGAGGGAAAACATGGAAAAAAATATGAACTGATGCAAAGTAAAGTAAACCAAACCAGTAAAACAATATACATCATGACTATAACAATGTAAATGAAGCAACATCAACAATAAAATATTCAATACAATGCTGCATAATTATGTTGACCAAGTTTGGTCCCCAAAAAGAACTAAAAGGTACCTCCTTGCTTTTTAGCATAAGTGAATGATACTATTCTTTTCTTAAATGTTGGTTAATTTCATGGACCTTTTTCCTTTCTTTTAAATTCTTTTAAGGGGGTACTTCTCTGAAAGATGATAGGAGGATACAGAGAGAAACGTAGATGCTGTAAAAATGCTAATAAAAATTTATTTTTAAGAAAGGGTAACACCTTTAAAAAAAAAAGAAATAAATGAGATACCTTTTACAACTTTGACTAAACAGAAATTTTTTAATATAAATTTATTTAACTTTTTACATTCATTTTCACAAAATTTTGAGTTCCAAATTTTCTCCCCTCCCCCCACCCCAATACACCAAGCATTCTAATTTTC
Organism: Bettongia penicillata ogilbyi; assembly: GCA_023548195.1. Lineage (NCBI taxonomy): Eukaryota > Metazoa > Chordata > Mammalia > Diprotodontia > Potoroidae > Bettongia > Bettongia penicillata. Next base: position 22,443,157 of record JAJHZJ010000292.1, on the reverse strand, counting down.
CCTATCACCAATCTGCCCTCTCTTCTATCATCCCTCCCTTCTTTTGTCCCCATCTTCTCTTTTCTCCTGTAGGGCCAGATGACTTTCTATTCCCCATTAACTGTATTTCTTGTTTCCTAGTAGCAAGAACAATACTAAACAGTTGTTCCTAAAACTTTTGAGTTCCAAATTCTCCCCATCCCTCCCTCCCCACCCATTCCCTTTGGGAAGGCAGGCAAGTCAATATAGGCCCTATCTGTGTAGTTTTGCAAATGACTTCGATAACAGTCGCGTTGTGTAAGACTAACTGTATTTCCCTCCATCCTATCCTGCCCCCCATTGTTTCTATTCTGTCTTTTGATCCTGTTCCTCCCTAAGAGTGTTGACTTCAAATTGCTCCCTCCTCCCATTGCCCTCCCATCATCCTCCCCACCTTGCTTATCTCTTTCTCCCCCACTTTCCTGTATTGTAAGATAGGTTTTCATATCAAAATAAGTGTGCATTTTATTCCTTCCTTTAGTCGAATGTGATGAGGGTAAACTTCTTGTTTTTTTTTTCTCTGCTCTCCTCTTTTTCCCTGCTCTCCTCTTTTTCCCTCCACTAAAAAGTCTCCTGCTTGCCTCTTGAATGAGATACAATTTACCCCATTCCATTTCACCCTCTTTCCTCCCACTACATTTCTCTCTCACCATTTAACTTAATTTCTTTTAAGATATGGTCCCATCCTATTCAATTCACTCTGTGCTCTCTGTCTCTGTATGTGCGTGCATGTGTGTGTGCGTGCACACGTGTATATGTATGCATGTGTGTGTGTGTGTGTGTGTGTGTGGTCCCACCAACTACCCAGATACTGAAAAGTTTCAGGAGTTACAAATATTGTCTTTCCATGTAGGAATATAAACAGTTCACTTTTGGTAAGTCCCTTATGACTTCTCTTTGCTGTTTACTTTTTCATGCTTCTTGTCATGCTTGTGTTTGAAAGTCAAATTTTCTTTTCAGCTCTGGTCTTTTCATCAGGAATGCTTGAAAGTCCTCTGTTTCATTGAAAGACCATATTTTCCCCTGAAGTATTATACTCAGTTTAGCTGGGTAGGTGATTCTTGGTTTGAGTCCTAGTTCCTTTGACTTCTGGAATATCCTATTCCACGCCCTTCGATCCCTTAATGTAGAAGCTGCTAGATCTTGAGTTATCCTGATTATATCTCCACAGTACTGGAATTGTTTCTTTCTAGCTGCTTGCAATATTTTCTCCTTGAGCTGGGAATTCTGGAATTTGGCCACAATGTTCCTAGGAGTTTCTCTTTTTGGATCTCTTTCAGGTGGTGATTGATGGATTCTTTCAATACTTATTTTGCCCTCTGATTGTAGAATATCAGGGCAGTTTTCCTCGATAATTTCATGGAAGATGATGTCTAGGCTCTTTTTTTGATCATGGCTTACAGGCAGTCCCATAATTTTTAAATTGTCTCTCCTGGATCTATTTTCCAGGTCAGTTGTTTTTCCAATGAGATATTTCACATTCTCTTCCATTTTTTTCATTCTTTGGGTTTTGTTTTGTGATTTCTTGGTTTCTCAGAAAGTCATTAGACTCCATCTGTTCCATTCTAATTTTGAGAGAACTATTCTCTTCAGTGAGCTTTTGAACTTCTTTTTCCACTTGGCTAATTCTGCTTTTGAAAGCATTCTTCTCCTCATTGGCTTTTTGAACCTCTTCTGCCAATTGAGTGAGCCTATTTTTCAAGGTGTTATTTTCTTCAGCATTTTTTTGGGTCTCCTTTATCAAGGTATTGACCCATTTTTCATGCTTTTCTTGCATCTCATTTCTCTTCCCAGTTTTTCCTCCACCTGTCTAACTTGATTTTCAAAATCCTTTTTGAGCTCTTCCATGGCCTGAGCCCACCGGACATTCACCTGGGATGTCTGGGATACAGAGGCCCCGACCTCTGTATCTCAGAGGTCTTTCCCTGAGGGTAAGAATTGTTCCTCGTCATCAGAATTGAAAGGCAGGAACATCTGCACCCCATCAAAGTAGCTTTCTATAGTCTTATTTTTCTTCCCTTTTCTGGGCATTTTCCCAGCCAGTTACTTGAGTTCTGAGATTCCTGTCCACCCCTGCCTAGATCCGCCCAGCTAGTGCTTGGGGTCTGAGATTGAAATGGGTTTTCTGCAGCAGGCGTGACTGCTATTCAATGTGAGCTTAAGTTATGGTGCTGAGATGGGGGCAGGGCCGCCTCCCAGGCTCAGTTCCCTCAGGGGCTTTATGCAGAGACCTTCAGTAATGGAGCGGGTGGGGGCAGGGCTGTCTCCCAGGCTCAGTCCCCTCAGGGGGTTTATGCAGAGATCTTTGGTAATGGCCCTGAACTTCTGCCTGCTGCTCCGGGAGTCCCAGGCTGCCTCTGCCGCTGCCTCCCGAGGGGGCCCGAGCCACCAAAACACCCCGCTCCCCTCTCGGCCAGCCCAGATGTCTCTCTCACTGACCTGTAGCACCTGTGGGCGAAGGGACCTTCCCGGCCACTGGAGATTCCGTCCCTGAAGCCTGCTCGGATCTGCTCCTCTGGGGCCACGTGGCCAGGGCAGCACAGGGATGGACTCCGCTGTCCGGAGCACGACGGACCTTTGGGGACAACTCTCCAGGGCTCTCTGGAATGGAGATCTTTTCCACTGTGTTTCTGCGTGCCTTGCAGTGCTCCAGAATTTGTGGGGAGTTCTTTTTGCAGGAAATATATGGGCTGTGGGTTCAGAGCTAGCATACATGAGTCTTTCTACTCCGCCATCTTGGCTCCTCCCCCCTAAACAGAAATTTCTTAACAAAACAAAAGATTGTGGTGATCACAAGATAAATAATTTTGATTACATGAAATTAAAAACTTTTTGCATGAAAAAATCCATGCAGCTAAGAAGGGAAGTTGTTAATGGAGAGAAAATAATCTTTGCATCAAATATTCCTTATAAGGGTCTTAACATCCAAGATATGTAAGAAAACAACACAGATATATAAGACAAAAGTCATTCCCCAATAAGTATTTGGTCATATGATGTGAATGAGTAGTTCTCAAAAGAATTGCAAATTAAAAACCAAGTAAAATATTACTTCATATCACTAATAAGAAAATGCAAATCAAAACAACTTTGAGGTTTCAGTTCACAATCAGCAAATCAGCAAAGTTGACAGATGGAAGTAGTCCATGTTGGAAGAGCTATAGAAAGACACACTAACACACTGTTGGTGGAGGTGTGGAGAAAGAGCAACTTGGAATTATGCTAGTAAAGTGACTAAAATGTCTCACATTTACCCAAAATCCCACTGCTAGCTATGTAAGGACCTGGAGGATATTGGAGGATCCTCCATTACAAACAGAAAGAAAAATCTGTATACACCAAAGTACTCAGAGCATTGCTTTTCTTGATAGCAAAGAAGTGGAAATAAAGTAGATGACTTGATTTGGGAATAGCTAAACAAACTGGTACATGGATGTAATGGAGTATTATTGTGCCATAAGAAACAATGAATATTAAAAATTCTGAGAAGTATAAGAAGACTATATAAACTGATGCAGAGTGAAGTCACCAAAACCAGTAAAACAATATTCACAATTACAGCCATGTTCTATGTAAATATAAAGAACGTAAAAATGAAACCATACTTGGTAATTATAATGACCAAGCTTAACCCTGAATAAGACTTGGAATAGTGCATATAATCTCAGACTTGATATGTTGGTTTGATTTGCTGAACCACTTTTTTAAATGCATTTTTTATTTTTTGTTACAAAGGGATACACTGGGTAGAAGGTGGGGAAGAGATATTCAGAAAAGAAGGTAACATTAAAAACTATATCAATAAAAACTTTTTTTAAAAGAATGTGAGGAGTGCTAAAGCCAAGAATGAACTAAGACTGACAATAAATGCTAAAGACAGCAAAAAGAAAAGGAAGAGATGAAAGAAGGAAAATGATCACTGTTCAGATTATAATGAAGAGAAGACAGAACTACTCAACTCTCTATTTTCTTTCTGTTTTCTCTGCCAAGGATTATGATCTTTGAACTGGAAAGAACAGAACAGAAGTAATTAATGATGAGTTGAAACTCAAGAGAGTAAGGAGATGTTAGGCGAGGACTTCAGTGAATTCCAATGACTAAGGCTAAATAAATGAACTTCATCCCAGGGTACTGAAAGAATGAACAAATGTAAATGATGAGACAATAATCTTTGAAAAGTAAGGGTGAATGGCAGAGGTGGCAAAGAACTGGAGAAGAGTAGATGTTCTTTTCAAAACAGGTGAAAGGGCAATCTGAAGAACTATAGACTGATGAGCTTGACTGTTTCCTGGAGAAAACTTTAGAATATAATGTTAAAGAAATAGTTTGTAGGCACCTAGAAAGGGGATCAGACACCACTGAGGGCTAGAATGATTTCATCCAGAAAAGGGCATAAGAAACTAACCTCAGTTTCTTTTTTGGGAAGTTAAATAGAATGTTACATCACGGTAATGCTGTAATTGTAATTTGGTTACATATCAACAAAGCATTTGCTCATTTCTGTATGTACAGGAAGGAGATATGTGGACTAGACAGTAGAAATAAAAGAAGGAAACCAGGATTTAGTCAACATCTACTATGTGCCAGACACTGTGCTAGGTACTTTACAAATATCACATTTGATCCACACAACAATGCTAGGAAGCAGGATCTATAATTATCTCCATTGTATTGCTGAGGAAACTGAGACAGACAGATTAAGTGACTTGTTCAGAGTCATATAAGTAATAAGTATCTGAGGACCAATTTCAATTCAAGTCTTTCTGACTCCAGGCCCAGCACCATCTACTGTGCCACTTAGCTGCCTCTGGTGGTTAATTAGGTAGTTAGTATAGTTAAGTGGATTTGAAACTAACTGAAGTAATGAACCCAAAATGTAGTCATCCATGTATATTATCCGTGGCCCACCTACAAAGCAGGAGGGTCAGGTGATGATGAAAAAAGCCAAGAATGGTAATTATTTAAGGTCAAGGTCAACAAGCACTTAGTAATGCCAGGCACTGTGCTAAGTAAACACCAGAAATACAAATGCAAGCAGAAAGACAGGCCCTTCCCTCAAGGAGCTTACATTCTAATGGGAGAAGACACATTAAAGGAAATTGAAAAGTGGAGTTGAGGGTAGGGGAGAGGTGAAATGAAAGTATCCTGTATGGAATCTTAATAAAGAAGATACTCTTAATAAAGGAGATGAGTCAGACCTGGAGAGGAATAAAGGCATAGTTGGCCTAGCCTCCTCCTTAAAATTAGGGTTGTAAGAGGAACTAGCCTGTCAGAGGTAGAGGCTGCAGGAGTGAAGGTTACTTCCAATGTGAAAAGTAATCTGGGGTGGGGTAGGGTGTGAGATTCTAGGGCAAATCAGTTTCTATGGCATGGTAGAAATGAGTCAAAAGTGTAACCAGAAGAAAAATAAAGAGACCCTGGAAAGGATTCCTTGCTAGAAGAACTATACATTCTGGGAGGAGCCAAGATGGAGGAGTAGAAAGACACACATACGCTAGCTCCGAACCCACAGCCTATAAAATACCTGTAAAGAAGAACTCCCAACAAATTCTGGAGCAGCAGAAGCCACAGAACAACGGAGTGGAGAAGATTTCTGTTTCAGAGAGACCAGAAAAACCAACACCAAAGGTTAATCACGCACCGGACCTGGAGCGTGATTGTATGGAATCCTGTATGGAATTCCATGCCCTTCGATCCTTCGATCCAGGAGAGACAGCCCTGCCCCGGCCACGCGGCCCCGAGAGGAGCTGATCTGAGCAGGCTTCAGGGACAGAATCTCCAGCAGCCACGCAGTTCCTTCCACCCACAGGCGCAAAGGTCAGTGAGAGAGCCTGTTTGGCTTGCCAAGAGGAGAGTGAGATATCTCTATAACTCAGGCCCCTTCAGGAGGCAGCAGCCAGCAGACTGGAGCTCCCAAAGCAGAGAGGAGCTTGGATCCATTGTTGAAGGTCTCCACGTAAACCCCCTGAGGGAACTGAGTCCTGTGTGGTGGCCCTGCCCCCACCTGAGCAGCTGAACTTAATCTCACATTGAATAGCAGCCCTGCCTCCACCTGAGCACCTGAATTTAATCTTATATTGAATAGCAGCCCCCCCCCCTGCTGAAAACCCTGAGGCTGGGAAGCAACATTTGAATCTCAGACTCCAAGCACTAGCTGGGCAGATCTGGAGGTGGGTGGGTGTGGAAAGGAATCTCAGAAGTCAAGTAACTGGCTGGGAAAATGCCTAGAAAAGGGAAAAAAATAAGACCATAGAAGATTACTTTCTTGGTGAACAGATATTTCCTCCCTTTCTGATGAGGAAGAACAATACTTACCATCAGGGAAAGACATAGAAGTCAAGGCTTCTGTATCCCAAATATCCAAAATAAATATTCAATGGGCTCAGGCCATGGAAGAGCTCAAAAAGGATTTTGAAAATCAAATTAGAGTTAGAGAGGTGGAGGAAAAAATGGGAAGAGAAATGAGAGAGATGCAAGAAAAGCATGAGAAGCAGGTCAACACCTTGCTAAAGGAGACCCAAAAAAATGCTGAAGAAAATAACACCTTGAAAAATAGGCTAACTCAACTGGCAAGAGAAGTTCAAAAAGCCAATGAGGAGAGAATGCTTTAAAAAGCAGAATTAGCCAAATGGAAAAGGAGATTCAAAAGCTCACTGAAGAAAATCGTTCTCTCAAAATTAGAATGGAACAGATGGAGGCTAATGACTTTCTGAGAAACCAAGAAATCACCAAACAAAACCAAAAGAATGAAAAAATGGAAGAGAATGTGAAATATCTCATTGGAAAAACAACTGACCTGGAAAATAGATCCAGGAGAGACAATTTAAAAATTATGGGACTACCTGAAACCCATGATCAAAAAAAGAGCCTAGACATCACCTTCCATGAAATTATCAAGGAAAATTTCCCTGATATTCTAGAATCAGAGGGCAAAATAAGTATTCAAGGAATCCACCGATCAGCGCCTGAAAGAGATCCAAAAAGAGAAACTCCTAGGAACAATATGGCCAAATTCCAGAATTCCCAGGTCAAGGAGAAAATATTGCAAGCAGCTAGAAAGAAACAATTCCAGTATTATGGAAATACAATCAGGATAACTCAAGATCTAGCAGCTTCTATATTGAAGGATCGAAGGGCATGGAATATGATATTCCAGAAGTCAAAGGAGCTAGGACTCAAACCAAGAGTCATCTACCCAGCAAAACTGAGTATAATACTTCAGGGGAAAATATGGTCTCTCAATGAAATAGAGGACTTTCAAGCATTCTTGATGAAAAGACCAGAGCTGAAAAGAAAATTTGACTTTCAAACATAAGAATGAGAAGAAGCATGAAAAAGTAAACAGCAAAGAGAAGTCAGAAGGGACTTACTAAAGTTGAACTGTTTACATTCCTACATGGAAAGACAATATTCATAACTCTTGAAACTTTTCAGTATCTGGGTAGTTGGTGGGATTACACACACACACACACACACACACACATGCACACCCACATGCACACACACACAGAGGCAGAGAACACAGAGTGAATCGAATAGAATGGGATCATATCTTTAAAAAATGAAGGTAAACTGTGAGAGAGAAATGTATTGGGAGGAGAGAGGGTGAAATGGAATGGGGCAAATTATCTCTCATAGAAGAGGCAGGCAGGAGACATTTAGTGGAGGGAAAAAGAGGGGAGGTGAGAGAGAAACATGAAGTTTACTCTCATCACATTTGACTAAAGGAAGGAATAAAATGCACACTCATTTTGGTATGAAAACCTATCTTACAATACAGGAAAGTGGGGGAGAAGGGGATAAGCAGGATGGGGGCGATGATGGAAGGGAGGGCAATGGGAGGAGGGAGCAATTTGAAATCAACACTCTTGGGGAGGGACAGGATCAAAAGAGAGAATAGAAGCAATGGGGAGCAGGATAGGATGGAGGGAAATATAGTTAGTCTTACACAACACAACTATTATGGAAGTAATTTGCAAAACTCCACAGATAGGGCCTGTATTGAATTGCCTGCCTTCCCAAAGGGAATGGGTGGGGAAGGAGGGATGGGGAGAAGTTGGAACTCAAAGTTTTAGGCACAACTGTTGAGTATTGTTCTTGCAACTGGGAAATAAGAAATACAGGTAATGGGGAATAGAAAGTTATCTGGCCCTACAGAACAAAAGAGAAGATGAGGACAAGGGAAGGGAGGGATGATAGAAGAGAGGGAAGATTGGTGATAGGGGAAATTAGAATGCTTGGTGTATTGGGGTGGGGGGAGGGGACAAATGGGGAGAAAATTTGGAACCCAAAATTTTGTGAAAATGAATGTAAAAAGTTAAATAAATAAATTTATTAAAAATAACAATAAATTTAATAGAAAAAAACAAAAGAACTATACCTTCTTTCTCTTAGATTGTTTGGACAAGGGCTATGAGAAATGAGCAAGGTAAGTGCTCTAGAGGAAATAAATACAAACATACATACATTACACACACAACCCTTCACCACCCCCACACACACTTTTTTTTGCCTTGAAAGGAGCAGAGATACAGTTTAAATGAAACTACCTGTAAAGAACCAGGGATTAAAAAATAGAAATGGCAGCCACCTGAACAAAGTCCTTTGCATTATATTCAATCTCCTTTCATAGCACAGATCATCCTGACAGAAGACCAGGAGAAGCATTCTAAGTACCTGAGTTCCTCAATAGAGGATATAGCTACCTGAGTGCATTTATGTTATTTATTTATTTACCATATTCTGATTAAGTTTCACAGAATATGTTTTGGTAAGTGATTCAATGCAACACACAACTAGTGATACAATAAAAGAGGGAAGAATTTTCTTAGTAGTATGGAAACTGAGTCAAGACTTGATTGAGTAATATACACCTGCAAATTCTAGACCAATGAGATAAGGCACTGTCTCTCATGAAAGGGTGGAGCTAAAGAAAGAGAGACAACTAGATCCACGAGAGCTAAAGAAAGCTTGGCAGTTACCCTAGAGAACTCTGGAGTTAGGTGGTGTTCATGACAGATGAAGTTAAGTGTTTCTTAACAACACTTGGTCTTTCTTTACCACTGAACAGTCAGCTCCTCTAGCAAGACCCCATTGCTCTAGCCTTCCTCTTCTAAATTGTCCTTGCCCTCTAATTTTTTTAATACCACCCAGCCCAAAGCTTTGTGACCTGGGGATAGGAATTTTAAATGGATGCAAATAAACTTAGAGGTTATCTTTAGCATCCTTGGAATTTGTCCTTGACCCTTCACTATTTAACATGCTTATCAATAACTTGGATGAAGATATACTTTATTTTTTTTATTGCTTATTACTCTGAACTTGACAAACACTAACAAATAAGTATTTCCATATAGAAAGAACAGAAAAAGAAGACTGCCACTAAAACCATGAATCTTCATCATGATCACCTTGTTGGTTATTAATTATATAATACATTTTTAATATCTTCTGCCTCTCATTGAGACAGGGCTCCCTGACACAGCTTCCGCCTCTCTGGCTATGCTTACCAGCACTGGTTACACTTTGACTCATTCCCCGATCCACCCCCAAACTCACTTGTCTTGGTAGCAGAATTAGAATACCCCTTACTCGGAATTGCCACTTCCAGGTTCCCCTACCATCTTCATTCAGTAGCCTCTTCTTTGAAGTTCACAAATCTACATCTACCACCCAATCAGAATCCTGATAGCTACTGTCGTCTACAGACCTCCAGAACACTCCCCTTCCTTTCTTAATGGATTCAGAATCTGGCTCATCTTTCTCTCTTCCCCAACTCTTGCCTTCATGCTGGGGGACTTCAACATACACAAGATACTCAGATGTTTACTCAACTTTCTCATTCCCCATGACCTCCACCAACTTGCATCAGCTGCACACAAAAGTGATCTTGCCACAACCTATAAATGCACCATCTCCATGTTCATGAACTCTGAAATTACTTTATCTAATCACAACCTATTGCCTTTCCATCTTTCCCTCTGCCTTCCAGTGCCAAACCTTGCTCTTCATCCACATGGTGACCTCCAATCCACTGACACTTCAGTTCTCTCTCAAGCCATTATCCTTATATTAGCTATACTCTCCTTTCTCTACTTTGACCCCTTGGTAAAACAGTTCAATTCTACACTATATTCTTCTCTTGAGTTCCTTGCCCCTTTAATCATATTGCCCTACCAAGCCTCAGCCTTGGATTACTCCCACCATTCTCTGCCTTTACTGCTAAATGTGTGCTATTGGACAGAACTGGAGAAAATCATGCAACTGTATGGACTAAATCCACTACAGATTTATGTTGTTTAACATGGACTGTGCCCTCACTGCTGCTAAGAAATCCTTTTACACCAACCTAATTAACTCCTGCTCACCACCAAAGCTCTTCTAACCCTTTTCATCCCTCTTCAAACCTCCTGTAGCTCCTCTACCCCTCACCCTCTCAACAGAAAATCCTGCCTACATGTTACTGCATTCAGATTGTTCATTGGTACCTCTGTCTTCTCTTTTCCTCCTTATGGCTTATTACCCAAATACCTGAGTACACAGGTAATATAACTGTAATCCCATTCCATCCAGTCTCCTCCAGCTGATTGCTTGTTCTTTCTTTGTCCTTTCTCCCTTATTTTCAGTTGCTCCTTGTCTTCCTATTATTACCTTACTGCCTAAAAATATGCCTATCTCTCCCCAATCCTCAAAAAAACAAACAAAAAAAACTTTTAATCTATTGATCCCTGCTAATTATGGTCCCATACCTTTCCTCCCCTTTGTAACTGGTTGGTTGTTTACCTTCATTTTCAAAGAGGACCAAAATGTCATCACCATGATAAAGTGAAGTTTCAGTGTGTAGGACTGTGGCTGGTCAGACCAATACAAACTCAAAATGCTCTACCACAGGTTGGGCTGTGAATATTTGGGGTGGATAGTCCAAATTTGCACATCGTATATTTACTTTGTGCTGTCTCAGTTCTTTGCTCATAGAGCACAGCAACCTTTCTGATGTGAGCACACCATGCTAAGAGGTCCTGTGCCAGTGTCTCCCATATTGCACAGTCAAATCTAAATCTTGAGAGTGTCCTTGTATCATTTCTTCTGACCACCATGTGATTGTCTGCCTCATGTGAGTTCAAGCGTGCATTTTGCATTCGAACAACGTGGCCAGCTCGTTGGAGTTGCACTCTCTGAAACATAGTTTGAATGCTTGGCAGTTCAACTCCAGCAAGGACTTCAGTGTCTGGCACCTTATACTTCCAGGAGATCCTCAGAATCTTCCTAAGACAGTTCAAATGGAAGCAATTCAGTTTCCTGGCATGGCACTGGTAGACTGTCCATGTTTCACAGGCATACAATAATGAGGTCAGCACAATGGCTCTGATTCCAGGAAGGCATCTGAAAGTAGTGAGTGATAAGAAACTAAAAGAAAAACAAGAGTGACATTACCAAAGGTTGCAGGAGGGGAAAAAACTCATTTAAAGACACTGAGCATAAACAGATAAGCCAACAAGGAAGATATTGATACCAAAAAGGAATATGACTTCCAGAGCAGATTTTTGAAAAGTCCAAACATTTATGAATAAATATTACAAGACAAAGGAAAATGAATCAATATGTTATAAGGCAGCATACCCTGTGGGTTGCATGCTGTTCCTGAATGATTTAAAAGCAATAGGAATTTTGGAAGCAGAATTTGTGGTTTGTACAGCAGAAATAATTGACAGTGGAAAAACTTGTATCAATAATAGCAGCTCTCACCAAGAAGCAAAAGAGAGAATAAATGGCAATACAAATACACTGAAGTGAAGGATAGATAATCTAGAAGAAGGGAAACAAAAATGTAACATTAAAAGGAAACACAATCTACACAGAACCAAAATATATTGATTGCAAAGACAGGTTGAAATGAGACAACTTTAGGATTATAGGTCTCCCAGAAGAAAACAAATTTAAAAAATGAATGCCATAATGCATGAAATAATACAAAAAATTGCCCAGAACTTCTGAACCTGGGGGGTGGGGGAAGAAGTGCCAATCAAAAATCCTTCAAAGCACCTCCAAAAAACCAAACAAAAACTCTATACTGCCAACTCCAAATACATGGTGGTTAAATTGAATAATGTAATGAACCAGGAGAAAGACCTTCAAACACAAGGAGAAGAAATTCAAATAACACCAAACTTTTTTGTACCCACCAGAATCCGAATGAGGGAATGAAATAACGTGTTTTGAAGAAGAAAAGAAGCTAAAAATACAGCCCTACAGACATTCGGTAAAACAATAAATAAAAGTCATTTAAAATATTCCTAGAAAGCTATCTAGACCTGAAGAAATTATTTGCTTTTCAAATACCCAGACACAGCGCTACAAGAAAAACGAACAAATACAGCAACTAAGGATGACAACAACAAAAGACCTTTAAGACATTTCTTTCTAAATGTACATGAGACAAGGGGTAAAAGAAAGCAGAAGTCAAACAGAAATGATGGTTGAAAAACAGGCCTGAAACATTATAGACTTAACCTCACAATGCCCTACCTACAAGTGAACCAATGTGTTGTTCTTGTGGGACAAAATAAAGAATAGGAGAGTATATAAATGAGGGGAGGAATGGAAGAAAATAGATGGGAATATGAGAGAATGAAAATAGATGGAAATATATGTTTTAGCCTAATCAAGTCAAAGATAAAGAATGAAAACACATTAAGTCCTGTAAGCTGTCCAAAGGAAGAGAAACTACAGAAAAATGAGTGAGGAAGCAAAGGGAAAGATGGAAAAAAGGAAAGAGGGAGCAACCTTGTTTTAGTTCTGGGAGGGGCTACTTCTGATGAATGCTCCCATGGGAGAAGAGAGATGTTTTATAAAGGGGAATGGAAACCTTTCAGTGGGTATGATTTGTAAAAATTTGGTTGTTAGAAAAAACACTCATCTTTCCTTAGAATAAGAGGAATGAGAGCTCCCTGGGGAAACTATCACCCAGAAGAGTAGGAAGAAATGAACCCAGGAAGGAGACAAGGCAAACAGTACAAAAAAAAGAGTGATGATGGGGAAGGCAAAGGTTAATAATGAACTTTACAATCAGACTCATGGGGAAAATCTTACTGTGAAGTATTATCTTCTCTATTATTTGCAGAAATTGATATTTCTAAGAGCAAAGTACAGAAAAAAGGAACCAGGGGCAAGATCTATAAAGGAATAACATGGAAACAGGCTCCTTAGAAGCTTTAATTCCATGATGACTGTAGAGACTAAGAAAGACTAAATAAGTAGAAAGGCTATGAATCAAAGGATAAAAGTCTAGAATAGACAGGGAAGATAAATAATGAAAAGAAATCATTTTTAGAAAAAGGTTCAGAAAATGAAATTTTAAAAATAAACACAATTGGAAGGGGAAGAGAGGAAAGCATAATTTACTTAACTGAGGAGGAGAAAAGAGAAGTAAATAACCAGATGAAAGCAAGAACGACCAAGGGACTAATAAGTTAAACAAGATCCAAAATTAGGAAAAGGAGTAAAAATGGAGGAAAGGAGAGTTGAAAGTGAAAAGAAGAGAGTTGATGAGACTAGAGTTGCCTTAAAATAGAGTGAACTAAAATAACTGAGAAGATTTGGTACTGTGTTTACAGAGAAAAGGGGGGGAAATCTTAATTTGGGGGAAAAATTAGAGACAAATGGGGAAAAATACAAACTGAACTCATAACTTTAAGTATGAATAGAATAAATCCAATAAAATGAAATAGATGGCAGGTTATATCTCACAATCTGCTGCTTACACAAAACATTTTAAAATGAAGACATACACAAAATAAAAATGAGAAGCTGGAAAAAATTTACTATGCATCAAGAGATTCCTAAAAAGTAGGAGTTATAATCATACTAACAGATAAAGCAAAAGTAAACATTTAAAACACAAAGAGAGATCAACAAAGAAACTACATTACATTACATGTATAGACAACAATATTAAGCTTATTAACAATCTTATTAAATTTAATAATATTAAGGTTATATGCTCCAAATATCATAGCATCTGAATTCATAAAGGAAGCATTAATTAAGCCACAAAAGGACATAGAAAATAACACAACAATGGCAGGAGATTCCAATGTCCCTTCTCAGTTTTAGATGTTTAACAAAGATAAACCAAAGAGAAGACATAAAACTCAACAAATTACTAGAAAAACTAAAGCTGCAAGACTTGTGACAGCTTCTAAATGGGACTACTAAAGATTATACTTATTTCTTATCACCACATGGCTTTTATGAAAACTGACTACATAATAGAGATCACAGCAATATTGCAAATAAATGTGAAAAGAGAAATAGTAAACACATCTTTTACAGAATATGATGCAATAAAAACAATGATAAGGTCAGGGAGCACAGACCAAAATGAAATGATATCCTAAATAATAAGTAGATCAAAGAATAAATCAGAGCAATAGCTACTAATCATGTAAAAGAAAATTACAGTGAGGAACAAACCAAAATTTTTGGAATTCAGTTAAAGCAACCCTCAGTGGAGAAATGATTTTCCTATGACCAATTTAACAAAATAGAAAAAGAGAGGATTAATTAACTGAATATGCATTTTTTTAAAAAATTAAAATCAAATAAATAAATAAACCCAAAATAAGCACAAAAGAGGAAATAATGAAAAATTAGAAGAGGAAGAGATAAACTAGAAACAAAAAACACTTAAAATTACAAATAAAACTAAAAGGCAATCCTTTGAAAAAACTACTAAAATTGATAAACCTTTAGTCTGTCTGATGAAAAAGACAGAAAATCAAATCAACAAAATAGTAATCAAATAAGGTAAAATCATAACAAAACCAGAAGAAATAAAAAACCAGAATCTACAGTTATATGCTAACAAAAATGAGAATACAAGGGGCAGGATCTATAAAGGAATTAAATAGAACAGGCTCCTTAGAAGCTTTAATAATATAATAGAGGAGTATCTTCAAAAAGATCAAATATCTAAACTAACAGGATACCAAATAGAGATTTTAAATAATCCAATCTCAGAAGAAGAAATAAAACTAGTTGTAAAGGAACTGCTAAAGAGGGAAGGTGGGGAGAGGAGAATCCTGGTTCCAATAAATTGACAGAATTCTGTCAGTTAAAGAATAATTAGTACCAATACTGCACAAATTATTCTTAAAAATTGAGAAATAATGAACCCTACCAGATTCCTTTTATGAGACAAATATAGTCCTAATTAGTGAATATTGACTCAGAAAATTTAAGTGAAATCTTGTTGAACAGACCACAGTCATTTATCTAAGAAATCATTCATGACAAAATTGGGCTTTTACTAGTAATGCAAAGGTAAGTTCAGCATTAGGAAAACAATCCATATAATTAATTCATCACATTAAAAATTAATATAACCCAAATCACATGATTATGTAAATAGATGGGAGTGGGGGGCTCTGAAAAAGTACAACATTCATTTGTGCTTTAAAAAAAAAAGCTTCATTGATGCTTTGAACTATTTTTCTGCCTCACTATCACTACCTACCTCCTCTTCCTCCTAATTCTACCTCCTCTAGCCATAAAAACGAAAAATTTCCCTTGTAATCAGTCAACATAACAAACAAAAAGGCAAACCCATACATTGAGCATATTGAAAAATGCATGTCTTAATCTGTACCTCCGCATCCCCTCTCTGTCAAATGGTGGGAAGCATATTTCTCATCTTCAGTCATTTGGAAACATAATTGACCATTTCACCAAGGAGTTCTTCAGTCTTTTACAACTGCTTTTCTTTACAATACTGTAGTCATTTTATAAATCACTCTCCTAGTTCTCACTTTACTCTGCATCAGTTCATACAAGTCCTCCCAGGTTATTCCGAATTTTCTCATTTTTTACAATGCAATAATATTCCTTTATACCCATATACTATAATTCGCCTGATCATTCCCTAAATAATGGACAGATCCCTTATTTTCCATTTCTTTTTGACAAAAAAAGTGTGGTTATGGATATTTTTGTACTTCTAGGTTCTTTCTCTTTTAACTTTTTCAGGTATGATGTCATAAGAATAGCTAGAATAGCTAGAATTATATGGTGTTTTAGGACTTGAAAAATGTTTCACAAATACTGTCTTACTTTATCATCACAGCATACCTGGGAGGTAGTTACTATTGTCATTCCCATTTAATAGGTGAAGAAACTGAGGCAAACAGAGGTTAAATGACTTACCCACCTGGAGTTACACAACTAGTGTCTGAGGCCATATTTGAATTCCAGTCTTACCCTATCCACTTTACCGTCTAGTTGCCTACTAATAATATTGCTGGGTCAAAGGATAGTCACATTATTAGTGACTTGGGAGAGGTATAATTGCTAATCAGATTTGTAGATGACACAAAGCCAGGAAAAGTAGCTAACATAGTGAATTGCAGAATTAGGGTCCAAAAAATTCTTGACAGATTTGAATGATGGGCTTAGATGAAATCTAATGTAAATTTGAAAATGAACATAAAGTCTAACAATTTCAAAAAATCAACTTCACGAGTAACTTTCTGCCTTCTTTTTAAAACGTGGAAAGGAATGGCTAGAGCATGTGTTTCAATATCAGCTAATAATGCCTAGAACCAAACTTTCTATTTTCTTCTCAAGCCTCCTATACCACCACCTCACTTCTCCCTCTTCAGTATAGGACCTAACTTTATGTTTCATATCCTTC
Source organism: Bettongia penicillata ogilbyi (assembly GCA_023548195.1). Lineage (NCBI taxonomy): Eukaryota > Metazoa > Chordata > Mammalia > Diprotodontia > Potoroidae > Bettongia > Bettongia penicillata. The sequence continues at coordinate 22,426,452 of JAJHZJ010000292.1, read as the reverse complement.
TGTTGGATGTCCCTCTGCCCTCCAAATTCTACATTTTAAATCCCGTCACCATATTCTTTTCCCCTCCTCCTCTGCTCCAGTTTGACAGGGTTAGGTGTTGCTTCTTATTGCCAATGCCAGCCTCTCTAATGTTCTTGATCTCATCCCCTCTCTTCTCTTAATAAAACACTTGATAAATGCTTTATCCATTCTGTCCATTCATTACATTACAAGGTCATATCTGATATCTCTCTGCCCTTATAAGCCATAGAAAATGCACAAAGGCACTGGGACACTAACCAAACCTTTCTGTGATGTTTGTGATTAAGACCTCAGGCAGCTCTTAGCATTACCTGGCATACAGGATTTTCTCAAGGATATAAACAACACAAGGAAATAGAAACAAAGAAGGAAAACTCTCCAGGAATAACAGATCCCTAAAACTTAATTGTTCCCCAACAAAGAGGTCTAACCTATCAGTCACTTATCCTTGCATGAAAATAAGTAGTATAACAAACAGTAAAAGAATGAGTCAGTCTTGATGCTGGCCTAAAAACACTTCTCCCTGCCTTCATCTATTGGCTTTAGGCAACACCCGCCTTAAAGAAGGATTGTCACTCTCTCTTACAAACATAGTTTTCAGTTTCTACCTTCATACCCATTCCCCCAGAGCTTCCTTAATGTGCTAATAAATAATTGTTGTATGAAGGAATTAATTATTAAAATAGCTAAAATGATGGTTTAAGATTAATGTCCGTGCATCTAAGAAAATTAAGTATGGCTTTGGGTTTTGATGGAAAATACAAAGGCCAGTGGTGTGAACTATCCTATGCAGAGGGACAGAGTAACAGCCATCTTGAATATCAAGGACAGCTCATTTGAGATGGGTCAGGTTTAATATTATGACAGGAATAACTTTCTAAGAAGCAAACATACAGAGAAAATAGCCAACACCTATTGTTCTTAAAACCAATCAAGGCCAGGTATTTGATGCTCTTTATTGAGTTTACCAATAAAAAGGAGAATAAATCAAGCTCAACTATCCACAGTAAACAAACCAAGGCTGTGACTTTTATTCCTCTTATTGATCACCATTAAGTAGAAAAGGAAAACATGCATATGGGCGATATCCAGATAGTGTGTACTTTAACATTCAAAAGTCTATGTGGCTAATCTCAGACAGATGGGCACAGATAGAATTTTTGGAGCTGCATTTCACACAAAATCTTTTATAAAGAAGCAAGAGAAAAGTTTAAAATTTTTTCTTAAAAAGCTAAGCAATTAAATACATGGAATTTCATTCTCAACCATCAGGAACCAGAAGATTGAAACTGCATCTCTGAAAAAGCTGCAAGTGAATGAACATTCACTATGGTGGTGGATACTTTGTTCCAGGAATATCCATGGGAAAGTAGTCTTCAGTTCTGTAGAGTGTGGGCAGTTCATACATCTGTGGAACTGGTGGGGGCTGTTTCTGAAATCAAAAGAACAACTTTTGAAAAGTGGTTAAGTGAGAAGAGGGACTTAGCTAAACACTATAGCACTGAACACTCCAGACTCTATTATTTTGGAGTCATATAGTCGCTCAGCACATGGCTTATAACTGATTAAGGCCTTTGAAAACCTTTCTTATTCTGCCTGTATTTTATACCACCAGTTGATACAGGGACAGTTTCCGGTTCTCAATTGCCCCAGTCTTAACCCCTCTACCGCTGTTCAAACAGCTAACTCTGAGCTACTGTTGAGTCTTACCATGGCCACTATATCATCTTCTAGGCTCAGAGTGCTCTCCTGTGCTGCTAATGTAAATCACTTTGTTCTGTATTGTAGGGGAAGAATGTGATCCAAAATTGCCATCACGGTTTATTTCCAGGACTCCAGCCTCTCCCAGAAGACTTCTGCTGGGCAGCAGCTGCTTATTCACTTGACTTTGGGTAGAGGAAAACCAGTATGATGGCATCTGTAACTCACTGTGAACATGGATGACATCCAGGAGGGAGATCTCTAATAAAGTATTCAGAACTTTGTACTAGACCTTGTGCTATTTAAGAGGCTTATTAAGAACTTAGATGAAAACATCTCAAAAGGTCAAAGAATTCCAGGGACCTCAGAGGTCATCTATTGCTATCCCCCTACCTGAAGAAGAATTATCTCGACAACAGCACTAACAAGTTCACTTAGTTATTCACTCTCCTTTGTGATATGGCTCACTCTACTGACCTTTAACTGTCAAGAAATTTTCTTTACTATCAAGCTGAAATCTGCCCCTATAGACCATACTCAGTTCTGCCTTCTTGGAACCGTTTGCCTACTTCTACCTTGGATAAGTCTCTTTTCTGGGCCTCAGCTTCTTCTTCTGTAAAATAAGGGAGTGCGAACAGTATAAAGACAACTCTGAAATGCTTAAAAATTTTAATCAGTGTAATTGCTGTTTCTGTTATTGCTGAGTCTTTTCAGTCATGTCTGACTATTCATGGAGTTTTCTTATTAAGGATACTGGAGTGGTTTGCCCTTTCCTCCAACTCATTTTTACAGATGAGGAACAAAGGCAGACAGGATTAAGTGACTTACCCAGGGTCACACAGCTAGTAAGTATCTGAAATCAGATTTGAACTCATGAAGATGAGTCGTCCTGATTCAAAGCCCAGTGCTCTATCCATCATACCACCTAACCAACCTCAGTTCCAGAGGTTCATTGATGAAACTTATTACTCACCTCCTGACAGAGAGGCGATGGAATCAAGATGCAGAATTAACATGCATTTTTGCACATGACCAGGGTGGGAATTTTTTTCCTCTTTGCCATGCATATTTGTTGCAAAGGCTTTGTTTTTCTTTTTTCTTGTTTGAAGTGGAGGGGAGGGGAGAGGAGAGGTGGAAGCAGGGAAGGAAGGGAGAAAAAAATGCCTATAATTTTAAAACAAAATTTAAGTGAGGGAGTTGGACTGTGGGATCTCTACAGTTCCTTCCCACTTTAAAGTCTATGATTTTCTACTTTGCTTGAACTTTAGTTTCCTCATCTATAAAATTAAGGTAACATATGTTTCCTTCATAGGGAAGGACATTTGTAAGGATCAAATGAAATAATGTGGTCCCCTGACCCATGGGTTTGATGATCCCATGAAGAACAGCCTTATGAGTTTTTTTTCTGTTGGGAGATGTAACTTCTGATTGGCTGGGGAACCTCTGAGTCCATGATATGCTTATGTGTAGGAAGAAATTACTCCTGAATGTAGAAGACAGAAGCAGGGGTACAGAGAAGCCCCCCAGAGCCATAAGTATATGGGGAAGAGTTAGCACCAACATCATATCACTTGACTCTCAGCACCTGTACCCCACAGATTGCTAAGAGTGGGTGAGATCATTTTCTCCTCAGCTGAGCTGAGATTTTTATCACACTCTCAGATTTCAGAGCACCTCGCTCTTGTGTCTTCTATTACCTACATGAATTTGAATGACTTCCCTATTACTGTTTTACTGCTTTCTTTGATCAATATTTTTGCTTGCTATCTGTGATTGTCTTTTAATCTAATAAACATTTGGTGGGAAGGGAGCCAAACTGACAGAGATTAAACTAACTGTTACCCTCCAGGTCTGGGAAAAGACTATTTCCTTCCCCCAAAGTAATAACAAGGGAAAGTGGCTTTTATCCTCAACTTTACAAAAAAGGGAGGGGGGGATATCAAATCACTATATGGGTAATTGATGGATATAAGCTCAGCCCCATACCCTGCTTGAAGATTAAAGAGCGTGGGAGTGATTGGCTTGTCACAGCCATCTTCCTATTCTCCACAAAGGTAAAACTCCAGTATCTCTCAGACATGAGATGACTTGTTCCAGCTCTATCTAAAAATCAGTGTTAAAAGGATAGTAGCTCTGGTCCTTATATTCCACTGCATTCTTTGTTACTAACATATAAAACAACTACTACAATCATAAGATGCTATAGAATTGGAAATCTGAGCTGGTACCTCATTGAATTGAAAGTTTCAAAAACTGTAAGGTTACTGATTAACACTGAAAGACCTGCAGCCACCCTACTTAGACTTAAGTAAGGCTGGCTATGAATCACCTATTGTGCACACACAGGGACTGTCACCCATTTGACAGTCCAACCTCATCAGGAAGCAGGATTCTGACCTGTTCTTATTGCCACAATCAAATGCCAGCATCCCCTCCTCCCAAGGGCAATTGCACCAGGGCCTCCTAAGATGCAGTTCAGACTTGGTCAGTTTAAGACTGCCTTTGTGGGAATCTGCAACACCTGTAAGGCCTAAAAGAACTAGATGCTAGAGCAAAGCCATGCGGAAATGTCCAACCCTCACTGGTCATTCTCTCACCCCAAGAAAGGCTCTTAGAAAAGATAAGTCTTTCCCCCATCAAACTCTTTACAAACTGGATTAGCATGTCCTGAGCCAGAAGACCTGGGTGCCAGTCCCAGCTCTGTCTCTAACTCACTCTGTAACTAAGCCCCATTTTCCCTTTTCTGATGGCATCTTCTTGAGGAACTAAACCACACAGATCACCACCTCTACCATGCTTACCTGCTACATTACAACAATAGCTTAGGTTCCTTTAACTCATTTATTGGTTTGCCAAGCACTTTGAACACATCATCTGATTGGATATACCAGAAACCTCCCCCCACCCAGCATCAAGTGGAATATTTCTTTTCACAAGCTGCTTATACATTTGTCTTATCTTCCTATTACACTGTAAACTTCACAAGGGAAGGGGTAATGTCATAACTGAAACCTTGTAACTTCCCTGGAACTTAGTACAGTGACCTTCATCTAGTAGGTACATGATAAATGTTCATTCAATAAAATAAAGATAAAAGAATAAGGTAACAAAAGAATACAAATGAGAGAATAAAAGTAACCTTAGGCAAGCTACTTTCTGGCCTTGAGTTTGTTTTCTCCTGTGCAGAATGTTGAGGTTCACGAAGCAGTAGGCACTACTGTCAGGTGCCAGGGAAACAAAAATAGGCCTTTCTCTCAAGAAGCTTAGTCTATCAGAAGGACAAGATCAGCTGGTCTCTAAGGACTCTTCCAGGTCTGATAATCAATGGCCTTCTGGAAGGCCAGGGGAAGTTATTGCCTAAGCTGAAGTTGAACCATAAGATGATGGAATGAGTAGAAAGTGCTAACAACAACAGAAAATGGTAAGCCCTTTGGGATGAGGAACAGACAAATCCATTTCAGATCTGAGCTTTGAGGTTTGAGCTGCGTTTAAGGTAGATCCATCTCCCACAGCATTCCCACCATCACCTAGCACAAGTGTCATTCTTCCTTGTTTTTTAGATGAAAAAGCAAGGTTAAATAAGCTATGTCCAGTCACTCAGTAAGCCCATGGCAACACTGTGCTCTGAACCAATTTTCTGACTTAAAAGCCAATGTTCTCCCCATTCTACCAAGATTGTCTCTTCAGTGATTGCTCACTGATGTTTCATAATTGATGGAGGTCCCTAAGAAACCTCACTCATTCCCCCGTGTTCTTTTCTACCTGTGTGCTTTTCTACCACTTGATAAAGGGGAAGGTCTGAACTGTCCCATAGTCCCAGTAACTTCACCATCCAAACAGAGCCGGCACTGAGTCAATCACAGAGAAAAGGTGGAAACTCAAATTGAGAATGTTACAAGCCAAAGGCAGCATTAGACGATGGAAGAAATGCTGGCCCTGGGTTTAAATCCCACCTATGAGGCTTTACCCTCCCATGATCTTAGGCAAATCACTTAACCAAACCTAGCTTTAGTTTCTTCATCTGTGAAATAAAGTGATTGGACTAGATGGCCTCTGAGGTTCCTTAGGGATCTGGATCCACTGCCCTGTGGGAGTATCAGACTCTCACAGTAGCCTGCTCTCACTTTCTAGCACATATGACCTTTTCCTAACAAAAAAAAAAAAAGAAGGGGGACTGTGGGGGGGGGGGCACAGCTAGAAACAGCAAAGCCCATCTATACTATACAAACCTGGAACACAGTATAGTGTAAGAGGTAGAACTGTCCAGCAGATTTCTTCACAGAGAGTAACAAGTTAATGGGGAACTGAGAACATAGGAAATTATATTCTTGAGTCATGTTACTATGGTTCATGTAGTCTAGGATTCCATTTCTTATTGGTTTCTAAGGAAAGAATCATCAGGGAAGAGGGATCTGATCTGTCCTCCAATGATTTTTTTCCCCAGTGTTATATTAATGTTCTTTTTTTTATATCACTGTCACTCTCCAATAACCTCCCCCAACACCCATATACCACCTTGTAAAAAAAATAAGTACAGTTAACAAATCAACACTTGATTTTGCCTGCAAATGGGCACCTCATTTTGCATTTATAGTCCGACTCTTCTCTATCAAGTGATAAGAGGCAAGCTTGACTGTGTATCCTCTAAGGTCAACTGGTCACTGATGAGTCTTTTCACATTGTTCAATATTATAGTGTTCTCTGTATAAACTGTCCTAGTCCTCCTTACTTCACTTTGTTTCAGTTCATACATGCCTACTCAAGTTTCTCTGAATTCTTTACATCCACCATTTCCTAAGGTACAAAAATATTTCATTATATTCATATAGCAAAATTTGTTCAGCCATTCCCCCAAAGGACCTTCACTTTGCTTAGAGTTCCCTGTTGCTATAAAAAGTGCTGCTATAAATATTTGTGAATACATGGAACCCATCCACCTGCCTCTGACCTCCATGGCATATAGTCCTCTAATCATATCAGTAGGTTAAAGATATGTACAGTATATTGACCTTTTTTCTAGTAAAATTCCACATTATTTCCAGATCCACTGGATCAAACGACAGCTCCACCAACGCTGGAGTGTTCCTATCTTTGTTCCTATTTTCCCACAGTTTCTCCAGTATTTACAGTTTTCAACTGTAGGCACCTTTACCAATCTAATAGGGGTGAGGTGAAAATGGAAAACTTTTAATTAACATTTTTCTTATTTTTAGTGATTTGGAACATTCTTTCATATGATTGTTGATAGTTTGAATTTCTTCTTCTGAAAACTGTTCATATCCCTGGACCACTTATCTATAGGAAAATCATGAGTTTCTTTAAACTTTTCTTGATCTATTTCTATCACCCAAGCCTGTACCACCATAAGTGTATTCCATACTGTGTTAAGTAGCATCAAAGATTGTACTTTAGTACTTTAATGGATCTGAGACCTCACTGACATGGTACATCCCCTCCAACAGTATAAACTACAATTCAACCATGTTTCTTCAACCTGTATAATTCTTGTCCATTTCTTTCCAAGAAATTCTCAGGGGATGTTGGAGGCTTTCTTCTAAGTCTTAGAATCTCTCATGGATACCAGTGCAACACTATTACCTTGAGCTCTCATTATATGACCAGCTAACCTCTTTCTCCAATCATACAGATGCAAGGTGGTATCTTTTCCGCCACATGTTGAGCTCATCATCATTAATATGCTGCAGTCAACTCTTGCTCACCATATATCTCTCCATTGCCCAACCATCCTTTCCCATTGCCATTGACCACCTTCTGGACACCTGCAATTCTAATTTTTCAGAGACTGTGGTATTCTATGATTTGTGCCCAAATAACATCATCAGAAGAATAATGAAGGTTAAAAAATGAGTTTCAATTTCAGATAGGATTATTGAAAATGTCACACTATTTCCCAAAGTGCAATTAAGTCAATCAGTAAACATTTAAGTATCTACTCTGCGCCAGGCATTGTGCTCAACCCCTCTTTTTGATGATCTATAGCTAAATGTGGTGTCTAAAACTAAACACAGTGCTCTAGAGGTGATCTGATTGGGGCATAATGCATCCTAAAATTACATTAGCATTCTAGGCTGTCTAGCGACCACAAAGAATCATATAAACTTATAACCAAAAACAAATAGGAATAGAAACAGTAGTGTGCTAGTAAATGTTTAACAACTCTCTCTCTCTCTCTGTCTCTCTCTCTCTCTCTCTCTCTCTATATATATATATATATATGTATATATATATACATACAGATAGATAGATAGATAGATAGACAGACAGGACACACTTTTAAGTTTAATCTGCTGTATTAATATGTTCATCATCATTTTCTTAAGTCTAGATAGTCAACAGAACAATAAACCAAGCCCTGATTTGTAACATTTGCTGATTTCCAGTGTAAATGCTCACAATCAAAATTTAACAACCAGCTCTCTGGGGTGAGTTTGAGTTTGTGCCTTCAACACACCCCTAAGAGCATCATGATCCTAGGTGTTCCTTCAACTCTATGATACTCTTTTACTCTGCCAAGGAGTAAACATGCCATGGAGACAACATGGTTCAAGGGAGTTCACACCAATTTTCTAATCAATTTATTAATTAATCATCAGCAAGCATTTATGAAGTGCCTACTGTAGGCCAGGCTCTGGGCTAGATGTTGAGGACTCAAGACAAAAATGAAACAGTTTCTGTCCAAGAAGGCTACCCTCTTTTTGGAGCCAAGGTAGCTGGTCTAGGATCACCAGTCATTAGAGTTCTTACCCTGTCTTCAGCGGTGTCACTTTTCCTACCTACAGCCTGCAAGGATTGAAAACAGCTGAGACTTGGCTGCCACACCTGCATACTTGTCCCAGCCTCCCCCTTCCCTAACCTATTATGTCAGGGTAGGGTGTGGCTATTCTGCCTCCCACAGCATAGCCTCAACCACTGACTGAACTCAGTGGGAACATGGCTGCCTCCTCTGGGCAGCAATCCCACATGTTACAGCGGGAACTGAGGCACATGGGGGCCTCTTTGTTCTGTAGCTACTCTCAGAAGCACTTTCCTCCTGCTGCACCTTTCTAATGCTATACCTGGTACGACCAGGGGCAAGTCATGAAGTCTCTGTCTATTTAATCCAGTGTCCTCATTTGATTTTATTATTTCTTTCAGTCAATAAGTTCAATTTTTTTTTACTTTCAAGAATAAACTACCTCAAACTTTCTACTTTGTTAGTAGAAATTAACAAATTATTAACAAAATTGTTAACAAAAATTTACAAACCTCTTTCAAATAAGAGGTTTCAACACCCTCATTTTGCATTTACAGATGAGGAAACTGAGATCCAGAGAGATGAAATAAATTGCCTGAGGTCACATGAATAGAGGGTAATCTAGCCGGGATTCAAACCAGACCTTAAATCATGCAGTCTTTTTGCACCCTTCATCTTGGAATGATGAGAAAAAACACTCAACTTGAGATTAGGAGACTTAGGAAGATTTAAATCCTAAATTTGCCAATTACTATGTACCTATGACAAGTCAATTAACTTCTCTGAATCTCTGTTCTCTTCCTTCTAGAACAGCAATAATAACACAAGAGCAGTGGGTTTGGAAACAGAAGGTAGAGGCTCAAATTCTGGCTGTGTCACTTACTACCTGTGTGATTGTGGGCACATTTAACCTCTGTGGACCGTAGTTTCTTCATTTGTAAAATGAAGTGGTTAGACAAGATGATCTCCAACATTCTTTCCAACTATAGATACTTTAATTATGTCTTTGAACTACTTACTTCACAGGAATGTTGTAAGGAATGTGCTTTATAAATGTGAATTTTTTTATAACTATCTATATTATTCATGTTTCACCTTCACAGATTCCACAGTTGTCCCCTGCCCAATATCCTGTTTGGAGTGATAATAATTACAAACACACCTGATCTCCTGGACCTACAAAATGAATGGGCCAACCAAGTGTGTTGGGGGCTTTGCTTCTTTGCCATACCTCTCTTGCCTGCACAGTCACTACTGCAACTCCCAGGACTACCTCTTAAGGCCTGCCCAGGCAGTAGCTATGCCCAGGGGCCAGGAACCTTGGAGGCCATCCCCAAGAGGAGCTACACTCCTTCCTCTGTGCAAAAATTCTGCATGTTGAGTCCTGCCTAGAGGGTTAAAATGGCTGGTGGTAGCTTTGCAGGATGCAATGGAGATTTTCCCTCCCCTCCTCTCCCCCCACCAAAATCTTCCTGATGAGGCTTATTCTATACAAAGAGAATTTCATGGACTACACCTTAAAAAGTAGTGACTAAAAGAACAGCTAATGGGGAAGATTCAAAAGTACCCCTGTCAGAGTCTGGTGGAAACACCACTAGGACAGTCATCTATTGGCAAGGACTAGTCCCCTGGTGGCTAATTGATGGTTGGGATGTCTCCATATGTGTTTATCCTTCATTGCTGAAGAAGACCATGCCATCAGAGAATTCTTTCATGACTTGCACCTGACTTTGTTTTGAGTGAGGGAGGACTGTGCAGGTCACCAGCCTCACTTCTCCAGAGTCATCTGAATCCAGTGACCAGATATTCATCAGGATGACTGGAGATGACCCAGGAGGAGGCAATTGGGGTTAAGTGACTTGCCCAAGCTAGTGAGTGTCAAGTGTCTGAAGTGAAATTTGAACTCAGGTCCTCCTAACTCCTGCACTGGTGCTGTATCCACTGCACCACCTAGTTGCCCCTTCTCCTTCATATAATTCAACATTAAGAACAATTCTGAAAAAGAATGACTCACAAATTACTGTACTTGTAGTTCTTGTTATTTTTAAATAACACAAAAGAGGCAGGAGCATCACATAACTGAAAAAGACTGACTTTGGAATCAAAAGATCTAGGTTCAAATTCTAACCATTATTGCGTGATCTTGGGCAAATCATTTTCCCTCTCTGGGCCCAAGTTTTCTCCTCTATTAAATTATTTAGGTTTTTTGGCGGGAGTGGGGAATGATTTAAGGTAACTTTTCATTCAAAATCCTGATTCTGTAAGATATCAAATGTTATTTCCCAGAAACCATTTGGAGGAATCCAAACTTGCAAAGCATCCCTGTCCTTTACAGTAGTAGAAGAGTTGAGAATATAAATTAAAAGGCAGCTTGATAGATTACTATTATTATAGTAACATATTTACATAGCGCTTCAAAGTTTGCAAAGTAATTTTGTCCCAATAAATCTGTGAGATAGCTAGTGTGAGTATTTTCATCTACATTTTACATTTATCCAAGGCTTAAGGCAGTAGAAGTGACTATCCCAGAGTTACCCATTAGAGAAGCAGAAAGGGTACAGGCTCCCAGATCTGATACTTATTATCTATAAGATCCTGAGCAAACCACCTCTCTGACTGGTTTTCTTATATGTAAGGGATGGGGTGGGGAGAATACCATCAACTATAGTACCTACCTCACAGCTTTGTTGTAAAGATTAAATAATGTATATAAAGCACATTGTGAAGAGAAAAGAAAAAACAAGTCATATTGTAACTGATAAAGCAGGACATAAATGTCAATAATTGTTAGCATTTTAGCAATATTAATAATGATAATAAATGCCATGGAGTTTGAGTCAAAAGAACATGCCCAAAACCTCAGACAGGTACTAATTACATAGGTCAGAGATTCAGATCTGAGCTCTTTAGGGGTTCTTCAGTCTGGCAGTCAGTTAATAAGCATTTTTAAGCACCTATGAGCCAAGTGCTGTGCTAAATACTGAGGATACAAAAAGAGGTAAAAAGTATTCTCTGCCCTCAAGAAGTTCACCAGTCTAATGAAGAAATCAGCAAGCAAATAAATATGTACAAACAAGCTAAATGCAGGATAAATAGGAAATAAAGAGAAGGCACTAGAAAGAGGGGCTGGGAAAGGCTTCCTGTAGAAAATGGGCCTTTATTTGGCTTTGAAGGAGCTTGGGGATCAGGGAGATAGAGTACTCTAGGCATGGGGAACAGTCAGAGAAAATGCTCAGAGGTGAGAAAGAGTGTCTTGTTTGTGGAACAGCAAGGAGACACTGGTCATTGGATTAAAGAGTACATAGTAGGGAATAAGACATAAGAAGACTGGAAAGGTGGGGTGAGGCATTAGGCTACAAGAGCTTTGAACACCAGAGGATATAATCCTGAAGGTGAGAGGAAATCACTGATAGGGAGTTTATTGGGTGACATGGTCAGGCCTGTACTTTAGCAACATCATTTTGGTGTATGAATAGAGAATGGATTGTACTGGGGATAGAACTGAGGCAAGCGGACCCATCAACAGGCTATTGCAAGAGGTGCTGAGGACATGTGCCAGGGTGGTGAGAGTATCAAACAGAAGGAGGTGTATTCAAGATATGTTGCAAAGGTGAAATTGATAGGCCTTAGCTATACATTGGACATGGGAGGTGAGAGATAATGAGGAGTTGAGGATGACACCAAGATTTCAAGGATGGTGGTGCCCTTAATGGTAACAGGGAAGTTTGAAGGAGATTGAGGGGGAGGTGATTAGCGGGAAAAAATCATGAATTCTGTTTTGGATGTGTTGCATTGAAGATGTCTACTAGATATCCAGTTTGAGATGTCTAATAGGTAGTTGGAGATGTGAGCTGGGGGCAGCTTTGCAGAATGCAGCATAAAGATGAGAATTAATCCATGGGAGCTAAAGATCATCAGGTAAAGCAGTAGGAGAAGAGAAGAGAGCTCAGGACAGAGTCTTGTGGGATATCAATGATTTCAGGGCATGACCTGGGTAAGGATACTGAAAAGGAGAATGAGAAGTGATCTGATGGGTAGGAGGAGAGCCAGGAGAGAGTGCTCTTATTTTACAGATAGGAAACTGAGGCTCAGAAGCATTAGGCAACTTGCTCAGCCAAGGTCACAAAGCTAATATTATACACAGGATCTGAACCCAGATCTTCTTGGCTCCAAGTCCAGGATTCTATCTCTCACACTCTCTCCCTAGTGATCCTATACACCTACTTCCATGCTAGTGACTAACGCTATCCTTTTCCAGCATGTGGAACTCTTGACTGCATAGAGTCTTGATTCTAATCTCTTATGTTCCTGCCTTCACTTCCTATTTGCTCTATCTACTCCAAAATACTGATCTTTTTGTTTCTAGTACTAACTTGGTGACCAAACTACATTGATTTAGTCTAGACACAAGAGCTTGGTTTGGTGCTCTTAGAATTTTATTATACTCTCAATTCCAATTACCATGGCCCTAGTAGCTTAACAGAAAAGTCAAACCCCAATCCCCATCCTAATTAAAAATAAAATGTGCCCAAAGATTGCACTGCCTTAAGTATCTAGGAAAGATGGGATTCCCAATCTAAACAAAGGGGATAATGATAAAGTTTATACTTGTCATAATGGAAAAAGCACTGGTTCTTGAACCAGACCCGAATAAATTCAGATATGGGCTCCTCATCTGACTATTTGCTACCACATACAAATCATCTCCCTTCTCTGGCCCTCAGTTTCTTCAAACATAAAATAAGATGGTCAGGGTAAATGATCTCTAAGGTCTCTTCCATTCTAAATTCTTACATCCTGTGTCTAATATTTTCATAACCAACAGCTAATGTCCAACAAATGTCTAATCTCCAAAAAAGATGAACACAATAGATTTTCTTGACACATTTTGCTAAATCTAATGGTCTTTTTGTTTATTTATTGCCCTAATTAAAACCTCAGGATCATTAAGACAGTGTTGAAAATGACAATCAGCCTTGAAGACAAAAGGGTAGACAGTAGCACAACTTACCCCTTTTATGAGGCTCCACAAGAGTCACTAAAGTGTGCCAACAGTGCCTGATGGAGTCAGTAGTCATTAGTTAAATAAGGAAATAAGGACTAGAACTTACTCTAGTAGAAATGCTCAATCTCAGAAGCCCTGCTTAGGACATCTTAGACTCATAACCAGAGGCATCTCCTTCCAGGACTGAACTAAAATTCTCCCATAGGAGAAAGATGTGGCCCAGTACCTTGTCTTTAGAGGCTACTGAATGAAAGAAGATCTCAGGTCCTTTGCCAATCATTAATTGTTCCTCCTTCTCCACCCTGGGTGAACTGGACTTACAGCAATGCATGGATCCTTCAACTCCCTCCCCTAGTAAAAACAGTCCGAACCCAACCTAACATCCTGGTTCCCCAACCACTCGACTTACTCCAAGCTCTAGTCCTGTCCTGTCACAGTTTCTTCCCAAAGTGAATAATAAGCAAGTACAGAAATACCATCCTGGCTCTTTGAAAGACCAAAGCCATTGGCAGAACAGTACCAGGCTAATGGACCTACAGAGGACCTAAGTGCAAGAAGCCCCAGCCTGAAGAGCAGCTGTTGTGTTTACCTGTTAATGAATTAATTGATTAAATCTCTGCGGCTCACATACACCACCAGAGGATTAATAAACTGAATTCATACGGCTCGTTTACAAGACAATTCATGCTAATATGCTTTTTTAAAATCAAGTTTTGTCCATTTGAGCCTCTTCAGTGTGAAGAGTCTGTTACCAAGGTTGAGAAAGTAACATGGGAGAAAGGGAGAGAGAGTGGGAGGAAAATGAAGGAAACAAAGGGGAGGGAGGGATGGGGCAGAGGAAGGGAAAAAAATCTAGTCTGTAAACCCCAGGATATCTCATGAAGTTTCAGGGATCAAAATTTATATTCCTTTGGGCAGAGCATCTGCAGGTAAGGCTATGATACTCTATGTGGACAGAGAAAGAGGAAAGAGAGAAAAGGAAGGAGGGAAAGAGACACTGAAAAAAGGAAATGGAAAAGGATCACCAAGGGAAATGACAGGATTTAGAGGTGTGAAGTCCCTTAAGAGATTTCCAGGCCAATCCCCTCATTTTACCAATCAGGAAACTAAAGGCACTGTGGAGGTAAGTGACTTGCCTAAAGTCATGCAGATAATGTGTAGCAGAGTTGGAATTTAAAACTTCAAAGCCAGTGTTCTCTATGCTACCTATTTCAAAAATGGAATCTTAAGAAGAGGAAATTATGAAAGAAAGGAGTAAATAGAAAAGTGGGAACTGAAAGGAGAAGAAAAGAAAGAGGGCAAGGAAAGGGAAATTCTTTTCTCTAAATTGTACAGACAGTGAGTTCAGAATCAGGACCAGAACCCAGGTTTGCCAACCAGTTGCTTGTTCTTCATTCGATGGTCTTCCACTTTGATACAATGTATCTGTGTATAAAGCCCTACCAACAGTGTGACGAGCTGTTTTCCCTCTGTCCCGCTGGGCCATCCCCAGGCCTCCTTGAGATTAGCATTGAGCACCCATGGTCCTGAGATGCTTGGGCAGGTGCACTAAGGTAAAACTGCAAGAGGAGAATAATACAAAGAATGAACAGAATGAAGAGCACACTGGCTCTGGAGAACCCCTATGCAGTTAGCTTGGCATGATTCTGGGGACCGGCCCTCTTCATTCCTGCACACAGCAGAGGAAATGAGACTCCAAAGGCCTGCTTCCCTTAAGCACAGGCGGGACTGAAGCCATAAGGCTGGGAAAAGAATGGGAAGATACAAGTTCCTTGGCCATCCCCACCCCCTACCATGGAGCCTTGGCCAACGGCGCCCTGCCTGCCTTCCCCCTGCTGCTGCTGATCCTGTTGCATATTGGGAAATGAAAAGAAAAGAAACAAAGAGAGGGTTCTTTCCTAGGTTGTCTTGCTTAGCAAGACATTTGCCTAGACCCTCAAAAAATTCCCTGAAGGGGAAAAGTGAGAACACTTTGGATGGCAACAAGGCAATAAAAGAGTTAAACCCAACCTAGGGGTACAGAAGCAGTGGGGCGAGAGAGGTAGGAGATTACTCTCTCTTCTCTCTCTCGTCTCTCTTCTTTCTCTCTTCTCTCTCTCCTCTCTCTCCTCTCTCTCTCTCTCCTCTCTCTCCTCTCTCTCTCCTCTCTCTCTCTCTCTCTCTCTCTCTCTCTCTCTCTCTCTCTCCTCTCTCTTCTCTCTCTTCTCTCTCTCTCTCTTTCTCTCTCTCTCTCTCACTCACTCACATACCCCTGTGAAGAGCCCAGCTCAGGTCAAAGCAGTGGTTACCCATGAAACAGCTAATGAAGAATAAAAATAGTCTGTGTATGAGTATGTGAGGGGGAGGGGGGCTGGCGGTGGGGGAGAGAGAAGGAGGCAAGCCCACAGAACTGGCATTGCAGTAGCGGGGGGATGGGCTGCATTCAAATCAGGCTGCAGCTCGGGGTGACTCCTGCAGGCTGGATCTGCTGGTGAACTAAACTACACAATGCGGAGGAACCACCAGCGGCAGGCCGACCCAAGGCTCTGCAACGCCACTGCAGTCAGACTCCACCCGCCAGAGGGGACTAGAATATTCCAAGGGGTGAAGGGGGGGTGGGGAGGCTGGGCAGGAGAGGAAGCTCCTCTTTGGTTATTGGCTGGTGGAGTCCAACACTAGCTTTCCGGAAGACATGTAAGCCTTCCCACACCCAGCACCAAGCCAGACAATAGAGTGCAGTGGCCAGAGCTCAGGACTTAGAGCCAGGAGACATGGGTTCAAATCCAAACTCCCCAACATTTTTGCAGGGTCTCATCTCTCTGAGCCTCAGTTTCTTCCTGTATAAAAATGGATAACAATACTGGATCTAATGTCCTCAAAGAATTACTGTGAGGAAAGAACTTTGTTAATAAGAATTTACATTTATGTAGCCTTTAAGGTTGGCAAAACACTATTTTCCACACAGTTGTTACAATGGATATAGCACTGGGCTTGGAGTCAGAAGACCTGAGTTCAAATTTGGTTTCAGATACTAGCTGTGCAATCCTGGGCAAGTCATTTAACTGCTGACTCAGTTTCCTCAATTGTAAAATGAGAATAATACTAGCACCTACCCCACAGGATTGTGAGGATCCAATGAGATGGTATTTCCAAAGTGCTCAGTGCGGTAGCTGCTAGTAAGGCACTTTTATGGTTGTTACCCTCAGCTTTCCTGGGGTGCTGTTTGAATCTGGGTATCTTAATTCTGGCACTCTTTACACTATACTACACCAAAGGGCCTCTCAGTCTTAAAGAACTATATAAAATGAATGGTCATTAAAATTAGATGAGGTACGCGGAAGAAGTCTTGTTCTAGAAAGCAATTTAGGGAAAGAAGACAGAAAAATCCTAGAAGCAAAAGTGACATTTTCCACTGGATCCTTCATCCAGACTGGTAAACCTGACTCTCTATAGCCATGGTCATCCTTATAGACCCCAAACACTGAGTTGTCCAACCATGTCCTCGCCTTCATGCCCCACCTGGGGCAAGGTACTGCCCATGTGCTGACAAAGTAAATCAGTGCTCAGAGACTGGAAAGAAGTGAAGAGTCCCTTGCAGTGGGCACGGGATGCTGTGATCTAAAACAGCTTCCAAATGCTGGACCCAGCCAGGGCTTCCTGATTGGCTCCAGATGATGTCATTCAGATGGCCAGCATCCCTAGTACCAAGCCAGGGCCTTTACTTGCTCTCTGAATTCCATTTCAAAGAAAGTACCTTCAAGCTTCCTGTCTTGTTCCCCAGGTTAATGATTATATTTCTCAGGTAATAGTTAAAGTCAGTCTGACCTTAGGCCCCAAAACACGCATCAAGGTGTGATATTATCACAGCAAAACAGCCACTTGGAAGGTATTATTACTTAATGAGATGAGGTTTATTTCATAGCCTAAAGGTAGCAAATTAAAGGGTTTCCCCAAACTTCTCGGGGCATCAAAGAGGTGTCATAGGGGCATCCTAGGCGCCTCTGGTTCCTCCAGAACACCTGAAAGAACAAAATAAAAAGCTCACGGTGGTAGTAACTATTGAAAATTATAATTAAGTCACCTCTTCATTGTATGTATGACCTAAGAATAAAATCCCTTCTGTTTGTTACAACATCCCCATACTCAAGAGCATGTAATGTCTCCCTATTGCCTGCCATTGCTAGTCCAAACTCTTCTAACTGGCTTCCAAGGTTCCCTACAACCTGGCATCTTAATTGATCTTAAAACACTTCCAAACACACCTTGTGCTCCATCATGGCTGGTCGCTCTGCTGTCTTTCTTACTCCTATCTCTGTGTTTCTGGTTAAGTGTTGTCTCTGCCTAGAACTTCCTCAGTCCTTCCCTCTCCCTATCCATGATGGCTCACATTTATTCAGTACTTTAACAGTTACAGAGCATTTGTCTCAGGACAACTCTATAAAGTAGTAAGTGCCAGCATTAATATTTCCATCTTACAGATGAGAAATCAGAAGCCCAGAGAGGGGATATAACTTACCCATGATCACATATCCCTGACTGTCAAAGTTGGAATTTGAACCCATCACTCTCCTGACTCCATGTCCAATGTCCTTTCCACTACACAATATGGCGTTTGTAAAGATCCAATAGAATCCTGATGATATTTGCACACCTGTTCCCCCTAGGTAGGATGGTGGTTCTGAAAGCACTAACTCTAAAGAAAAACCTTTGGGTCCACTTGAGGATCTGAGCCAGAGAAGAATTAGGTCAGGTCATCTGTTTTACCTCCAACCAAAACCATAGGACCTGTGTTTCCTCAATGTCATAAGAACTAAACTGGCATTCACTGGACAAAGTAAGGGCTACTTCCCACTAAAATAGAACAAAATAATCCATTAATAGTCAACTCAAAGGAAGAGACAAAAAAAATCAATTTCTAGGGCCAAGACTCCTTCAGAACCATTTTGAAATGATTTCCTGGGCCATGAGAACAAATAATAGTTAATAATGCAGCTTGGCATCTGTAAGAGTGGATGTTTACCAGCATCCTCAGAGTTAAAATTCTGGGAGGATGCAAGAGTGCTTGCATGGGGGCTACATGTCTAGAAAGGAGAGAGTAGGCTGTGTAAAATATTAATCAGGCACCGTTTTGAGCAGAGCTTGCAACAATCCTGAGCCAATCCCCTCTCTGCAGCCCAACAAGCTCAATGACATGACTCACAACTTCTGGAACTCATGCATTCTCTTGCCCTGGATGAACATGGAACAATTACAAAAGCTACTCATAGTAAGAGAATAGACAAGGGGGCAGTGGTGGTACACAACAGGATTGAAAGTGAGGTTATCTCATCATCATCATTGTATGTGGTACTTTAAGGTCTTAAACATTCTGTACATATTTTAGTTATCTCATTGGATCCTCACAAGCCTAGGAGGCAGGTGCTATTATTATTTCTACTTTGTTAATAAGGAAACTGAGACCGAGAAAAGTTAAAAGACTTGCCCAGGGTCACATATCTAGTAAATGTCCAACACAGGATTTGAACTCAGGTCTTCTTAACTCCAAGCCCATTAATCATATCCATTGCACCACAACCACGTTGTTAGTTTCTCCACGGTAGGGACACCATTATACTTGTATCCTACTCAGATTAAACTCTCATACACAAGTAAATAATGATTGCAGCTATGTGGGTCCTCCCTCCAACCATGCAGATAAGCAGTCCCTCTTGCCTTTGAGAATTGCTATGGCCAAAAGAATTCATCACCTCCCGGTCGACCTGGCAATAAGACTCTGCACTTAGCAACGTTGGTCCTCAGGCAACAGACACTTCACCACTGAGCTCATACTGGAAAACTTTCTAGCTTAGTGGTCCTGGCAGAGCTTGGGTTCCATCTGCAAAGCATTTAAGAACCTACGATCAGAGAGGAAGCAAGTCATGGTAAAGAGCTGGCCTCATAGTCAAGAAGACCAGGATCCAAGTGTTGCCTCTGCCACATTTGATCTCAGTGCCCCAAGCGACTTTCTTACAAAAAATGTCACTGGATAGAGTGCTAGAGTTGGAGTCAGGAAGACCTAAGTTCCAAACTTGCCACTAGCTAGCTGTGTCCTTGGGCATGTCACTTAACCTCACCTAAGTTAATCTCTCCTCATCTATAAAATGAAGATAATAACACCAGATTGTTGAGAGGATAAAATGGGAGCACCCTCCAAACCTTTAGGACTAAGTTACAGGACAAGGACCTATGTACTTTCATAGAGGGAGCTTTCTTCACTAGGAATTCCTATCCCAATGAAATCCTAGGTTTAGTCAAAGAATGAGGAGAAAAAAGAGAAGGAAAAGAAAGGCAAGAAAGAAAAGGAGAATGAGAAGGAAGAGGAATATTACAAAGAAGATGATGATGATGATGAAGAAGAAGCAAAGATACCCACCCTCACACAGTGAAGATAAAGGACCAGAAGATTTTCATGGAGGATATTAAAATGTCTTTATCCATATACATGTATCATACAAGTATACATACAATGTATGCATATGTATTATATGTCTTTAGAATGCTTTTATGTATGTTGCCTTATTTTTGATCCTTACACAGTAAATATTATTTTCCTCATTTTATAGACAAGGACAAACATGGCTCATAGAAGGGAAATGATTTGCCTAATCAGAATGTCGAACCCAAGTCTTCAAATTCCAAGTTCAGTCCTCTGTTACCACATCACACTTAATCTTTCAAATTCCAAGTGTAGGTAGAGCTCCTCTTCCCGTCATAGCTTTCCAGTCACTGATTTGCCATGAATGTTGCCATGGAGTAGCAGCCTATCCCTAACAGCAGCCTGGAGACCTAGTTCTGCTACTTACTAGTTCAACTCAGGGCCAGTTACTTCATCTCTCTTGGGCATCAAAATATCTTTAACTGGAAATTGGAGATAAGAATCTTTGTAGTATCTACCTTTTAGGGTCCTTGTGAAGCAATGTGGTATGGTGAATAGAATCCTACTTCTTATACATCCTGGCTGGGTGACTCTGGGCAAGTCACTTAACCACTCAGTGCTCCCAGACAGCTGTCCAAGATTTAGAAGTTCATAGAAAGTGCTGACCTATACAATTAGAGGGAATTTCCTAACTGGGGAATTTGATATAACAGTGAGATTACAGATTATGTCTTTGTCCCTCTCCACCTTTCAGAGTCATTCTGAGGAAAGGGCTTAATAAAAAGTAAAGCACTCTAGAAATGCAAGGTATTATGAACAATGGAAATGCAAAGTATTGGGGAAACAGGACAATGACCTGAGGGAGCCAGCTTTTCATCTAGTATCCAGAGAAATACTGACCCTTAATGGACACGTCATTATTTAGCCTCCCTTGGTCAATCAGGCTCTCCCCAAATAAGGCCCCCGCCTTAAAATGTCCACTGAATTGGCAACTGAAATCACACCTCCAGGAATCTTCTGCCAGTCAACATACCACCCAACATTCAGAGTGGAATAAATTTATTACCTTATAAACACTGTTCAACTAGCTGAACACCAGTGGAGGTGGGGGTGGGCGGCTCAGGAGCAAGGGAGGGATAGTGAAAGGAGAGAGAACCTGGGTCCAGGAACACAGTTAAATCCACTCCTCTCAGACCCTGTATTTTGTGTTAATACTTGCCATCTGCTCATGTTGCATTTTTACCACAGAGAGGGAAAGGGAAGGGGGAGGAGAGAGACAGAAAGAGAGAATGAGAGAGGTGGGGGGAGAGAAGAGAAGGGAAATGGATGGCAAGGAGGAGAAAGAAAGGGGGAGGGGGAAGATAGAAAGATACCATGGCTTAGCATTAGAGCTAAGTCTTGAAGGAAGTCAGTCATTCTAAGAGGGGGAGGGAGATAATCAGAGACAGAAAGAGGGAGAGAGAAAGGGAACAGTAAGAGAAGGAGAGGGGGAGAAGGAGGGGAAAGAAAAGAGAGAGAGAGGGAAGATAGATATCATGGCTAAGTAAAGATACTAAAATCTCTCCCAGTCTTTGTGTTGCTCTCCTTGCTCTGGCTTCACCACCAGAGAACAAAACGAGAGCCAAATCATGCCTCCTCAGAATTGCCACTGAAGGGAAATTCTTCAAGAGGAAGGGAAGGCAAGGGGAGGCCTCCTCTGCACGTCTGATACTCCACCAGGCAAGAAATCTGCCTCAGGGAGAAGCTCAGTGCAGAGCTGGTGGGGGGAGGGAGAGGGAGGGAGAGAGAGTGTGTGAGTGTGTGAGTATGTCTGTGTGTGTGTGTGTGTGTGTGTGTGTATTCACCAGTGAATGTGTGTATATGTGTGAGTGTGTGAGTGTGTGAGTGTGTGTGTGTGTGTGTGTGTTGGGGTGGAGATGGGAGGGGGTGGGGGTTCTAATGGGGAGGAGACTCAGCGGCTGGCAGCTGCGACTCCTACAGGCAGAAATAAGGGACAGCATCCTCTCCCACATCCTCCATTACATCACAGACGGAAAAGCTGCCCCAACCACAGAAAAAGAAAGGCCTCAGACCTTCCTTATGGTGCCTCGGGCCAGGCCTGTCCAATTGGATCATATCAACCAAGAATTATGAGGGGAGAAGATTCAGGACCAAGGGTGAATGAATCTTTTTTTAATCAAATTAAAGTTGAGTGGCACAGTGGACAAAGCCCTGGCCTGGGAACCAAGAGAGCTGGGTTTTAATGTCCTGGTTCTGTCATCCATTTTTGAGGTGACCTTGGGAAAGTCACTTCCATCTCTGAATCTCATCTACTTCCTCAATAAAAATGGCTGAGGGTAGAAGGTAGGGTTAGATGCTCTCTAAGGTCCCTGTAACTTTCCAAGTTCCTCCTAACCCCTGACAAGTTCTAAGAGTCATTCCAGTTCAGACATCTTCTGTTCAAAGATCCCTTCCAGTTCTGAGAGTCTGTGTTACTGGATCTTTCCAACTCCAATATTCTATATTCCTCCCAATTCTGACATTTTCTATGATCCATTCCTGATTCTATGTTTCTTTGAGTTCTGACATTTTATGTTCTAAGGATCTTCTAGTCTTAACATTCTATTTTTTCTATTATTGTATGACCTTCTCTAAACCCCTTATCCAAAGTACTTGAAAGAAGTTGAAGGATTTTAACAAGTATTGCCCTTTCATCTGAAAAACAGGGCATGCTTCATGGAATACTGAGTCTCCAAAGCTTATTTTCACATACTGCAAGAGGTCAATTGGTTTTCAGACCTACCCTAGGCTGGAATCATCTAAAAGAGAGCCAACCCTGAGGGGATCTCTGAACTTGGGATCAGGTTTTCCAACCATTCCTCTAGGTGCCCCTTTCCCCAGAGGCCCAGGGCTTTACACACCCCACAGTTCTCTCCTGTGCAAAATCCGCTTGTGCAACTCTGGAAGCCTGGTGTTGGGACTTGGCCCAAAGTGGTTTTGTTATTAGCCAAAGAGTCATCCTTGGAAAGAGTTGTGCTCTTAACCATTGGAAAAATTAATCAAAATGACACCTCGTGAACAAGATGTTTTGGCTCACTGGAAAACAAACAGCGGTTTACAACAAATTAGCAAGGTTC